>CM045568.1:5405842-5831238 GCA_024721245.1 Mitragyna speciosa
CATGCATCCACATATCAGCGCAGGTGTCACACACTATAGTTGATGAGATTAACTATTACTTACCATAAGTAGAGACAAAGTATGGGTTAGTCTTTCCGTATTAATGATGTCCAATTTCATTAATACTACGACTAGGGATATTTAAAAATATAACTTATGTGTATCAAGAGTCTCTTCAGTGTAACTCTTACAATATCTTGTATACATTTATTATTCTATGGACTTTAATTATGACACATAACATTTGTAAAATTTGATTGTTCTCAAAATGTTATATACGAATGATGATGATATACTCGAGTTATTGTTAATAATCTTAAAATGATTATTGCAAAATTATTGTTAATAATCTTAAAATTATTATTGCAAAATTAAATATGAAATTACCACATTGAGAATACCTTAATTTTTTTTGTTGTTTTAAAGAATGGGAGGGATGGAGAGGAGAGAGAAAATGAGGATGGTAGAAATTCATGTCTTACTCTACCTTTATTATCTCAAATTATCACCTTACCAATAAAATTCTACTAAGAAAAATTCCCAAATATTGTTGTTATCTCATTATAAAAAATAAATGTGTATAAGAGCTAGGATGTTCCCCTTTTCTTAAAACACAATTGTTGAAAAATTTCTATGCCACATGGTAAAATAAAGCAGTCAAAATAAAATAAAAATTCAATTGCAACCAAGGGACAATATTGACCTATCTACAATGTTTTTAAAACCGGACTGGACTGGACTAGTCGGTTCGACCGGTTGAACAGTGAACTGGCCATGCTTTCGGTCCACTTCTATGCAAATCATTGTTAACTTTCAAAACTGCCAAGAACAGAATTAAACCGTCAAACCGGATTGAACGGTGAACCGGCAGTTTGTTGAACTTTCGCTTTTTCCAAAAAATTTTCACTCTTGCTGCAACCTCACGTCTCGAACCTGGGACCTTTTGTGCAAAGCTCCAGCGTGGAAACCACCAAGCCAACTTGCGTTTTGTTGTCTTTATGTTGCGAAATATTTTATTTGTTCTTCATTTACTTTTTTCCTTTAACCATTTTAATAAAATTGATTGATTATTACATTTTTAGTTTCGTTATTTCCTTTATCAATCATATATGATAAAATTAACTCATTCTTACTTCTTTAGTTTCTTTATTTTCATTAATCACGTTTAATGAATTTAATTGATTCTTACTTTTTTTAGTTTTTGTTTTCATTATTAATTATTTTTAATGAAATTAATTAATTCTTACCTTTTTATCTTGTCATCCAAATTCATTATATGAAAGAAATCATGGATTTACTTTTACCTAAATCTCTCTTACTAAGATTAGCCCTTATATCAAAATTGTTTAATCATTCATTTTTATGCCCAAAACAGTTCTCTTAGTTAAAAGTTTAAATTGGTATTTTTGTAAGTCATTTGTTTAAAATTTTGAATTATGGTTAATCATTATTCAATAATAAGCATGCATGACATCTTAGAAGTAAGTGGGTAGAAAGCTATTTCCTTTATTAAGAAAATTAAAAATCAGTTCAGATTATTAAAATACATATTTTTCTATGCAATATATTGATTCCAATTTAATAGCATCACATATCCACCTTTTCTTGATATATTAAAAGAAATTATGTAAATTAAAAAGAATTGATTAAATTAAGAACTAATAAGCAAATAGATTTACTTGTTAGTTTTATATTTGTGACTACTCTATAGAGTCAAATTGACTCACTCAATAGTCTTGATACGTCAAACATAAAATTACTTTGAAGAGAATACGTCTAAAGTTAACGTTTGAGAATCGATTCTAAATAAAGTTTAGGCCCTTTTAAGAAATTTTAAATCAAATTTAGACTGATACAAATTTGTAGAAATTACCTCTCATTAGGTGTGGTAACAAAACTAAACTAATAGTAAGACAATCAAATTGAAATTTAAAAATCATTTGAGTATGTGAACCTACCTTAAAAAATAGGGCAAAAGAATTTTTTTTATTTTAAAAAAATTACATTTACTCTAACCAGGCCTATATACAAAGTTAATTGTATTATTTGGTATTAAAAATAAATTTAAATTTTGGATTGAAAAATAAGTCTTGACGATATTAAAAGAGTAAAAAATGTGAAAACAAGCAACAAATATGGTTTAATAATTTAGAATATTCAAGACTAGTCATTTAAAATATGTAAAAATATAATAGTGTACTTTAGTAGTGAATTTTAAAATATGTATTTTATTCCGTATTTTTTCCCTATACACTTACTTTTTATAGTTATTATATGTTTTATACTTGTAATGTCATTTTCTTTGTTAATTTAATTGTTATAGACATAGAATATTTCATAAAATTTTTACCAAATATAATAAATTCATTAACTTGTATATTTCAATATAATAAATTCATTAACTTGTATATTTGAATATATTTAAACAATTAATGGGTTAACTAGATCAACAGAACAGGGTATATCTAGTATTTATTTTATATTATACATTAATTTAAATTAAAAAAATAAAAAAATTGAACCCCGGTATGATCGGTCCAACGGTAAACCGAAGCCCCCTCTGGTTCATTGACCGATCCAATTTTGAAAACATTGCCTATCTAACAAAGTTTAAGGGCTTAATGGAGTTTTCAAGAAGTGTGAAGGACTATATATGGAACCTTTTTGATAGAGTTTATAGACTTTGTACCCTATACCGTTTATATCGGCCGAAATTGATGTTTAGGTACTTGTTCATGTCAAGATGAGGTCAATGCTAAACTTATCGTTCGGAGTTGTCATTTCAATTTGAGATGTTATTGATAACAACTAGCAATAGGGAGAGTAGCCATAGAAAATCGGTATGGCAAGTCCCATTTTGAACATCGATCTTTCTACGAAGAAAATTCATACTGATGTTTGTTTGAATACCATTTAATTTGTAATCCCTCAAAAGTGAATGGTTACCTTGGGGCCGACGAAGTCAAGTGAACTTTCGTAGGCGAACACTGATCTTATGATATGCATGAGGCCATTAGACAACAGGCTTTCATAGCGCATTTTATTGACATTTCCACACAAGCCGACTACTGTTGGTGAAATTACTGGGACAATATTGAAATTTGAAGGTATATATAAAAGGTCTTTATAATGGTATTCAATTGTCCCACATTTGGTACGTTGGAATGGCTCATAAGGGAAAAATCTTTCACTTAGAATTTTTCTGTCTAGAATGCCAATAAAAAATTGTTCAGTTTATTGTTTGGTAACCTTAGCTAGAATAAAATGTTTTTTTATTTTTCAATGTTTGGTATAATCATATATTTAAAAATTAGAATGGAATAAATTCAATACTAATTTGATTTAATTGTCTTGAATTCTTTATAAAATAATATAAATATTTTTATTTTGTTTATTTGTGGTATGCATTATCTGTGTGCCTACAAGAAACTTTAATATTAATATTCTTGTTATTAAATTAATTGCAATCTTTAATTAATTATAAACTTCCTTAATCATTAGCAATATAATGAAGAGTGTGAAATTAAAAATAGTAAAGAAACCAAACATTCATATTCTCTATTCATTGTATTTATATTTAAATGAAGTTGTGAATAACCTAAAATTGTTATAAATTTTTAAAAATAAAAAATAACAAATATATTTTGAGTTAAAAAGAATGATATGGAGTAGAAATATTTAGGGGATAAAATTGACTTCTATTATTTTGACTTTTTCTAATTGAAGTTGGAAAGAGCTTTCTTAAGTTTTGTTGAGGAATGGGATTTAAAAAAAATGTAAAATGGGTATTTTTGTGGGAGAGCGTTTTCCAACTTAATGTACGTATCAAACAGAGAATGAAATAGATAAGTTGAATAGGTCTTTCCATTCAATTCATTCCTACGTACCAGTCGTGGGGTTGGATTTTAAATGACTCTATATGAGGTTTCTGTCTAGATTAAGCAAACTTTTTATCTAGCACAAATATGTGTTTTGTTGGAATAAATTTTTGAAATGTCTCCTAAATTTTTATTTAGCAAATTTGTTTTGATCATTACACAAATTATCTTTTCCATCCTAACTACTCACGGGAGACTTGTAAGATAAAAAAAAAAAAAACTGTGCTTGGTTTGGAATCTGGGAAAAGGATCATTGAAAATTGAGTGTTGTACTTTAATTACATATAGATTATATTAAAATTTTTGAACCTTTATCAGAAAATAAAAGGAAAAAGAAAATTTTGGGACTGACTTCGTGAATAACCTAAACAGTAATTATGAGAAGGAAAATCAGTTTTATAGCATTGACACCCCAAAGAAAGCTATGGAATTGAATATCTTTAGAGCCAGCTGTAGGGTAAACTTTGTTACCCATTAATTATTACATTGGCCATTTTGTCATTTACCTAAGGTTGGGGGAAGACAAATTTCTATATCTTTCTAAAAGTCTGAATATAATAATGTTATAGGATGTATAAAGGTGTATGCATGGATTCAATGCCGGAGCCAAGAATTTATCTTAGGGGGATGAGTCGAGTTATGATCGGTCAAGTGAAATATATTAACAAAATCATGAGAACATAGATGTCACAAAAGATAATTTCAATAAAAGGAAATTACTTGTACAATTAGCATATACAAAAATACTATCCTATTTACAAGCTTATTTGAGTGCACAAGACACATGAAATTGGACACAACAAGTTTCGATTTTATCAAAGTCGTCGATGATTGAATTTATATTAAAAGTTTTAACAATCTTTCTCTCAATATACATTATCGTGGAGCCAGCAAGAAAGTCTTCCTCTATTCTAGAATGCTCAAAATACTTTGTATTTTTCTAATTAAAAGCTAACAAGTAATTAGGAAATGTTAGTCTAAAATCTAAACAACTTATAAAGACAATGACTTAAGGGGGCCGTGATTAATTTTTCTGTTAATCTTTTGGGAGGGCAAAATATAATAATACAAAAATTTTTACGTACAAATTTTTTTTTACAAGTTGGAGGCCGCCCCCCCCCCCCTCCCCACAAGCACCTCCTTCCCTCTGCCTCTGCATGGATTAGCTAACAGTCTATTTGCAATTTCGTTGAACTTAACCCTTTGTAAATGTTCAACAAAATTACAAATACCCTATTCAACTGGTTAATAGTTAACCAGCTACCTGGTTGAATAGGATCAGATATACAACATAAACTAGCCCTATTGTAATTTTTAAAAATAAAAGCATATAAAATCAGACATGAAAATTTATTTGTCTCTAAAAATAGGATTAACAAAATAAATATTATAGGTTTACATTATAGAATATTTGTCTAAATTATAAAAGAAATTGTATCTCATGGGACCAAAATTATAACAATAAATATCATAGAAGTAACGCCAAAATATATAATAATATCTTTAAACATCCTAAATCACATCGTTGAACATTCTAAGTTTTGCAGAACCTTGTCATTCTTTTGTTTCTACCTTCCTTAGTTTTTGAAAACCATCAAGATTTATTCTTCAACATTGCATACATTCTAAATTTTAATATTAAAAAAATTAATTGACTTCATATATGTGGACCCAATTTGAGAAACCATAGTTTGTTGAAAACAAAAATTATATTATAACATTATTTATGTAGAGGTTTTGATATTTAAATTCTAATTTGGTTACCAAATTTTACAGTTTGGACCAGTTCTATTTTTCCTGATTTTTGGATTTTTTTTTGCATACTCCTACCTACAATAAGGTAAAGGTATATCTAATTAGATTAACTATAGCAAATCAAGGAATGAAAAAAATTTTAAAAATAAATATATAAACCAAAGATTTTAAAACATAGCAAGTCGCTAAAAGTGGGATTTCAAGTTAGGTTATAGGTTTTCTTTAATTTGCTTGCAGGCTGTTATTTGCTCGAGTTTGCAATTGCTGCAAGTTCAAATTTACACCTAAAGATTAGGACAAAATACCTATTATCTCCCTACAATTTTTGAATAAACCACATAACCCCCTAGTGATTTTAAAAGCTCTACATCACCCTCTTGTGTTAAATGTTTTGTGTTAAATTTTCCACATAATCAAGTGTTATTTATATGCAGGCATAATTAAGATACTAGTTTCAAAAGTTGAAATCACAAAGGTGATAAAATGAAAAGTATGTATATATATATATATATATATATATATATTCTCTTGAACTGCAACCTTAATGAACACCTATTATATTGTGTTTTTGAACCATAACAAGAATTGAACACAATTGAACTTGCATTTCTTCGTTTTGAGGACAATACTTGGAAATTAAGTTTTTACCTCTATTGAAACTTTTACTTTTTTGATAATTAATCTTGTTTTTATGGATATAATAATTCAATTAAGTGTCAAATGTATAAAAATGGGTAAGGAAACTGCAAAATTTTGACCTATAATGGAAGAATTTTGAAAAACAATACCAATTGATAAAAATATCTTATTGAGAACAATGAAAAGCTGAATGTCTAGTTTGAAATTATGTTCCTTTAATCCATTTAACACAAAAAGGAAAAAGAACTCTATGTAAAATTTGTATGAAGAGGGGGGGGGGGGAGGAGGGAGGGAAAACAAATCTGTATTCATGCAACTCCAATTAAAAACAAAAGAAAAATCCATAACATTTTTAACCCATGTATGTAGTTTTAAGTACATACACATCTATATGTATATATTATGCATGATTGTACGTTTGAACTTTGGCACCTCATGCATATCCTGATAGTCAAATATCATAAAGAGGGAAAAAAGAAATTCATAAAAATTCAATAACAAAATTAAATTTCTATTTTGTTGTGACAATTTCGGCAAGTATACAGAATCGTAACAAGTAATATAATGATGAGTAGAGATCATTCTCACGAGAATTAGTTAATTAGCCACCTATCAATTCGCTTCTATTTGTCTAAGGCTTCCAATTGAAGTTAAGAAAACTCACAGTAAATTACTCAACTAAGAGTACTTTGAAACTAAATTAATACTAAATTAGCTAAACTAAAATCACATAGGCAATTAAGTCTAGAGAAGTAATCAATCAACCCACAAAGATTAAGGAATTAATACTCACCCACAATCAATTCAATTAATTAATCTATGAATTACCCATGCTTTATTATGACCCGAGTTTTTCCAATAGGCATCAATTAAATTCTCTCGATGTTTAATGACTAAACCTTATTTAGATCAATTTTCAGAACAAATTAACCCACTCTCATGGTGCTAACCCGTTAGACAATCAACCTAAGAAGGCTATATGAGCAACTCCTATGGGTATCTAATTACGTATCACAATCTCTTGCCAATAAGTAATTAGATTGATGATTGTAGATCTATTATGCTACCATCTCTCAATACGCAGCACAACATAAATCATAACCATGGTGACCAAGCATGATTAAGTATTAAGTATAACAATCATCACATAATAAAAGCACAATTCATAAATAGATTAATCAAAAGAACATCATGTTTAGAGCATTAATCCCTGATAAAAATTCAGGCCACTCATGGTCTTACAATCCAAAATAATAACATCCATACAAACTGAAGAATTCATAAAGAAAAGAGAGAGAAGAATAAAATCTGGAATCTTGAGTTCTTGATCTTTCTCTTGATCTCCTTCTTGATGATTCTTGTGTTGTAAGGTGTTTTTCTAGGGTTGTCGTCGCTTTCGTTTCTTATTTTTGTGTTTCCCCAATATTTATCCATGTTTGGCTTCCAAAAAATCAAGTTTTTGAGTTGAAAAAGGAAAGAAATTGCTAAAATCGCGATTCTATAGCGATACCTTCTGTTTCGATCGAACTAGATCAGTTCGACTGAAACAGAAGTCTGGAACTTTGACTGTCTTTGTTCTTTCTTGGCACTTTTAATTCCATCCACTTTCCTTCACTTCTTCCTACCAAAAACAATACAAATAAGTTCCATTCTCCTAAAATTACTTTCCTCAAACTAAAATTACTCCAAAAAGACCAAATTTTCCTAATTAAAACCACACAATTTACTCTTGAAACACCTATAAGTTAGACACACATCATATTTATCCACGGAGTTGTAGAGATGAAACTTTCATGGAATTTATGTGTGAAATTAAATAGTAAAAGATTTAATAGCAAAACCAAAGAGTTTGAGTGTTCTTATGGATGAATTGGCCACCCAAATACTAATGGACATCAAGAGTTGTCCTACAAGTATATACTTCTAAACAACATGATAAAACACCAATTTAGAAAGTTTTAATAATAAAACTTCTAATCAAATAAGTAAACTTCAATCCCAAGCGGAGGCCTTAGAAACATCAAGTTTTTATTATTATTACTTTGAAGATGCAACATTAAATGCTAGGAGGAGCAACATATTTCTACAAACTAAGGCTCCATATATATATAATCACGAGCTTGCAGCCAATTTTTTGGACGTTTATCAATTTATTGTGAAAGGCTCATCAGGTTGCAGTACAAATCAATGTTCCATCAGCACCATAAATCTCGCAACCAGGTTGAGCAAGACAACAATTGCACACTGGGGGTAGTTGTTCAAAACCCATGGACGGGCAGGTCATGTAAGCTGCGAGAAAGCAAATTAGCGGGCAAACTTTCACTCTAGCATTTTCCACCTTGCCTGCCAATAGAATTGCTGCCATAATCCAAAGTACAATATACACAAATCAAGAATATATATATATCAAGAATCTATATATATATATATATAGACACACACACACACACATATACATATACATACAATTCCAAACCTTTGTTGACTAGTTTTGCATTTAGCATTCATTGTTAGAGTACTATGCCAAGAGTTAGCACTATTCCCACATAATATGAACATAACAAATGCGGTACTTCTTTGCCCAAGCAATTCTTAGTTCGGTTCTCGAACAGTAAATGCAAAATGCAAAATGCAAAATTTATCTACAAAGGTTTTTATTTAAAAATCCCTTGTATAAGGAACAAAATTTAGAGAATATCTTTATGGAAATCAGGTTAAACGTATTAAACCCCTAGTCAAACTACAAGTTGTACCTTTTTCTTCTTTTTTTTTTTATTTCATTTTCTCTCTTCTCTCATGCCACTAGCAATTCCCTTCCTTTGTTTGTGAACCTAAAGTAATTTTTTTATTTTTTAAAATCATTTTGTTGTAGTTTATTTATCGATAAATTTTTATTAATTTATAATTTATGACAACCTATATTTCAATAAAGTTTATGTTGGTTACTTTATAAAGCATAATTAAATTAGAAATTAAGTATTTAAACACATATGTAGATAAATATTATTTTCTTTCTTTTTTAATATCGATAATCTGTTAGCACATATTTTTATTATTTGTTTGTCAATTTTATTGATTATAATAATAATAATAATAATAATAGATTAATTGTTAGCACTAACTTTCTTACATATTTAAATAATTAATAAGTAGATCAATTATGCTTTACATATAACTAATTAATGTTCTAATAGAAAATTTGTGAGATTAACAAATGGAAATAACAAATAAACAAACTGCAACCGATATAATAGAATGAATTAGAGCAAATTAAAAAGTCTGTTCTAAGTGTATAAATAATTTTGTAGGGAAGGAAGTAACTATTGACATGAGAAAAAGGGAGAAGAGATAAAAGAAAAATTAAAGTGAGAAGGAAGAAGGAGAAAAGGCAAAAAAAAAAAAAAAAAAAAAAGTAAAGGAAGGAGAAAAATAATAGAAAAAAGAATGGATACCACACAGAAGCATAGCAATTACAACAATCTTGTTGATTGCCATCCTTTCTTGTCCTCCAAAACCTTGCCTTTCGATAACACTCGAGCTCACACCTAGGTATTTTAAAAGACTAAGGGTGAAAACGTGAGAGTCATGCCTAAATTTTTAATGAGTACACTTTTTTTTTTCTTTTCTTGCAGGCTTTTGCCGTTCTTCATACGCCACATTTATGGGTAAATTATTGTTATACTGTAACGCCCTAGAAATTCACATCAAAACCCATTTAATTCATGTTATGTCCATTAGTAGAAAAAAAAAAGAAAGAGAGAAAAGAAAAGAAAAGGAAAACCGAAATGCATTTTAGTAAGGAGATTTCTTTTATTTAGGGTATAGTGTTAATCTTTGATTTATTAGTTGGAAGATTTCTTAAGTAAATTAGGTTAAGTAAATGAGATTCTTTCATGATTAAGTGGGACACCTAAGTACCCAATTTGGATTAATTTCATTGGATCATTAGTTTATAATAGTGTTTAATTTTGACTACTTCATCCTACCATTTTCTAGTCTTTTGACCAATTGAACTTTAGCTCAATTTTATCCAAAAATTTCACTTATTCTTTTGCTTTCTTTTCTTTCTTCTTGGCCGAATTTTCTTCTTCTTTTCTCTCCTCTTGGCCGAAATTATTCTCCCTATTTTTCTCTCTTTTTGCTTTAATTTTTGTGCCATAAAGTTTGTTAATTACTAGGAGATAGATGATTAAAATCATCACCAATCAAAATTGGCCTAAGTTGGTCACTATTTCATTAAAAGCATAACACCTAGCATGACCCTTGTCTTGCTATAATTGGTCATTCTTTTCCCCATTATTTTCTCTATTTCTCTTCCAATTTCTTGGCCTATTTCTTTCTCTTTTCTCTCTCTTTTGGCCGGCCCTCCATACTCCCTCTTTTCCTCTCTTTTGCTCTCATTTTCTTAAAGCTTTCTCTCCAAATTTTGGGCAACTTCACCATAGGAAGTGAGCTTCTCTTCTTCCTAAGCAAAATCTAAGCTTGTTTGAGGTACCTACTATGAACTTTTGCTATTAATTTCAAGTTTTAATTAGCCTTTTGTTCAAGTTTTATACTAGGTACTTGTTATTAGTACTTGAAGATTTAAGCTTGAAATGAAATTTTACTTGCTACTTGAAGTGTTTTCTTGGTTAGATGGACTAGGTAGATAATGTTTAAACCTTGAAATTTCATGTATTATGTGTGAATGGTTGAAGAAACTTGGGCTTGAAATCTTGGATTTGAGTGGAATTTTGAGTGAAATTAAGTTTGATTTAAATATGGAAGCTATAGAACTTGTTGGAAATTGGATTGGTTGGTTGATTTCTTGTAGGTAAAAATTTTGGGTAGTCCGATTTTAAGGGGACATGCTGCCGAAATTTCGGTAAAACCTAAGAAATAAAGTGATTAGGCTACGATTTAAAGCTTTATAAGCTATAATTTAGTGATTAGAACGTGCAGAATTTCCGTAAGATGAGCTATTAGTGAATTGAACATTTCCGAGCAAAAACCCTAAAATTTAGAAAACCCTAAACCCTAGGGTAAAACCCTAAACTCCAAAACCCTAGAAATTAAACCCTAGAAAGACTTGAGGTATTTCTCAAATTTTCTTATCGAATTGCTTAGATTTTAGTCGGGTTTTTATACGATTATTTCTTTTGAATTTCAGGATCTGAAAACGAATCTCAATCTTTTACGAAATATTTTCCTAAGCATATTAGGTGAGTGTCTCTATGTATGCATGATGCATGAAATATTATGTTATACTTGAAATTATTATCTCATGTAATGTGCTACTTGAGGAGAGATGCGTACTTTATCGCATCTACTTCCGAAATATGTTATATGCTTTCATTATCCAATGTGTTACTTGTGCGTGAGACTTCCGTGACTAACTTTCACCGTTACTTCATGGATAGTCAACCCAGACATGCGTGGGAGGATATAAGGTGCTGGGTGTTTTAGGGCGTGTTGTTCTTTCCCCTTGAGTTGTGAATCCTCAAAGAGGCCAACTCCAGATTGAACTTTCTTGCGTGTTGGCCCTCCAAGGTCGAGATTACTCCCTGGATGTGGTAGCCTATACGGAGGTTATAAGGTGAACGGTGGTTAGGGCTTTTCTTGTTAATACTGGCATGACCTTTGGCAAAGACCTGAGCTATTATCTCGGTCCTAACGTCATGGTTACATGATCAGTACTTGCTTCTCCTGCAGTTGAGTTTGCTCCCGTAGTTGAGCCTTGTATCCGCCATTGACTACTTGTTAATTAAATTGTTCATACCTTGCTTATTTAATCTTGTCAATTATTTTGTTCCATAAAATAATAAATTCCTGGTATGGTTGCATGACTTGGGCACTCACTGGGCTATTATAGCTCATCCCGTTTATTTGTTTTCTTTAACCAAGTTTCCAAAAATACTAAAGCTGGAAAAGCTGATTTTGGACATAATAAATGTTTTGTTTCATGTATTTTGATAGCCTAATTGTGTAGGCTTTTATTGTAAATACTATGCATATTTTGAGATGTAAACTTCTTGTGATACTTGTACTTTCAAATGAATGAAATGAATGTATTTCATCATGAATGTATTTTATTTTGAGTCCTGGCGAGAGCCAGGCAAGCAGTCCGCTAAGCCCTTTAGTGCGCCACTGGGTAAGGTGGGGCTGTCACATATACCCCATGTGGTATCGCCTTCGACCACATGACCCCCCTATGGTTTTAATATGACCACATAACCCCCTTATGGTTTTATGAAATGTGAAAAATAGACGGAATAGTCCGCACTAGGCATTTTTAATCCACTTACCATTACGAAATATTCCGCATCACTAAAAGGAAATTTGAAATATTTCAGGAATATTCCGTGATGGTGCATCGATTCTGTCAATTTTCACATTTCATAAAACCACAGGGGGGTTATGTGATTATATTGAAACCGTAGGGAATTATGTAATCGAAGGCGATACTACAGGAGGAATGACAGTAATTTACCCCACATTTATTGACTAGACTGATATTGTTCTTCTTTTGCAACTGTACTTAATTTCTTAATGTCAACAGTATTTGTGATTCCTAGTGCTTTTTTTCCAAGCTTTTGACGTTACATACCCAAACAAACAAGTTTTGACATTGGAAAAGTCCCTTAACTTGCTTACTTGTTGTATGTTATCTCTTAGGTTTTAATTTTTTGTTTTAAGCCCTACAATTTTCAAGGACATGTAAATCCGGTCCAAAGTTTATTTCCAAAATTATCATTTTGTTAACTGAAAATAACAATAATAAGTTCATCTAAATGTTTTCAACAAAAGTGCCACACACAATTTGTAGAATTTGGTTTTATGTCAAAATTTAGGAGTCGTTTGGTTTAAATTTCTCAACCATCATCATTATGAATATCATTAACCCTATTATGAGTATGGATTTTGACAACAATTTGCAACATGTTTAGTTTATAATGGAATAAATATCATTCCTCCCAAAAAGATTAATGAGTTTGATAGAATAGTATTTTTGGGAGATTATGGAGACCTTAATTAGTAACTTTCATTCTGATTGAAGGATAGTGATAATTATTTTTCAAACATCAATACTGGGTGACATTACTACTAACATCCATCCCCTGTCTCTCTCCTTGATTCCCCCAAACAACGCACCCCCTCAGTAGAATAACTTAACATTGTGACATGATCTACTTTTAATAAAATTTGCAATCCTAAAGTGAAATTATGAATACTATATAATATTATCTCATAATCTCAAAATATATCAGTTCACTGTTGATTTTTGAATAACAAAAAAACCCAAATGGTGTTATTTCATTTTAGACGACATCCATCAGTGTGAGGATATCTTACAGCTATGGCCTCATACATGCAGAAGTAAAGGAAATCTTACACAGTGAAATAAATGAAGTAAACCAGGATAGAGTCAATATCAATTTTACATTTGAAAGCAAGGAATATATTGATCTATCTATCAAAGTTTAAACGGCTCAATAGAATAGTTTGAGAAGTTTAAGAACAATATAGAACCATTTAATAAAGTTTGACGACTTTGGGCATAGCTAAAATTTGAAGTTAATTGTTCTTTAGGTACTTATTAATATCTAGATGATGGCCAATGTTAATCTTATTCTACTGAGTTCTCAACTCAGTTTTGGGATATTAGTAATTGCCATAGGAAATCTTGAAAGTCCGAGGTCCAAACTTGGATTTTTCTTCTAAGAAAAATTTTGCGAATGTTGGTTTAGATGTCAAAAATAGCTATATTCCCGAAGCATAGGAGTAAAGTAACCATTTATTCAATAACTAGGTGAGACTGACCAATTTAGATTGTCAAATTTTTAGTGTCAAGTCTAGCGCCATTTATATGGAATTGCTACCTTACATTCATATTTATCATACTTCAAATAGTTTTGACAATGAAAAATTGGTACTGAGAATCCAAACTGAAGACTGATTGTGTGTTTCCACTTCATATGAATTGACAAAACTTAAATCCAACCCTTAACATCTTAATATAAAGGTAATCCACACATATGGGTTAGTGTGGTGCTTTGCTTCCATATCTTCTCGGGCTTCATGGACTATAAACCAAGAACACTTCCACCAGATGTTCCTTCGGAGTTCTTGAAAATCTTTTGTCAAATCCTCCTCCTTGAAAGGTTTGTTATGTTAATTCTACACTGATATGCCAATCGTGATCACACGAAGAGCATTACAACTATGTAAAACCCTATGAAATTTAATGAAGAAACTTAACCCATAATTAGATATAAGAGGCACTTGCAGTTAATGAATCCAACAATTTTTCAAAGTGGATCAAAAAGCTTTAGAAAAGATATAAGCATATCATTTTGATAATATGACAAATTAGATCCCATGTCAAAGAAGACAAATTCATTTTCTCATATTCAACTCTCATATGAGCATTAGTATCAGAACAGCAAGATACGATAAAGTAAACTTCTAGCTTAATCCCATAAAATTAGTGCTTATAGCGAGCTTCACGACCTCTAAGTTGAGATTTGTTACATTTAGAAATTTTGCATATAAGCAATTAAATTGCTCCAAACTATAATTAACAAAAAATACTTAGCTTGTAAACCAATTACTTATAGAACTATGATCATCGGTATGATTAAAAGCCGTCTTAAAATGGCCAAATGAGTAATTTTTAGATTTTTAGTAGCTATAGAATTAGCGAAGTAAAAAGCATGAATGTATGAAAAGATAAAATTAAACCAAGATACATAAAAATCTTATGAAAAGGAAGAACAGTTTAAAATTTTTTAAGTGAAAATAGTAAAGCATAGATGATTTCTAGAAAAGCAGTAGTATAGCAAAAAGACTTGAATTTTGAAAACTCTAGCAATTTGATGGTAATATTTCTCATTTAAAACAAAACCTAAATATCCAGAGAAAAGGATAATTGGCTAACCTCATCACTAGTAAAATCCACGTCATGTTAACAACAAGAGAACATAATAGAAAAGAAAAGAGAAACAGGGAATTGGTAGCCAAGAGCTTGGGATTTCCCTAAGATACCCTGAGAGAAAATAATATTCAAGAAAAAAATAGCTATAACAACAATCCAATGCCTAAATAAATATATCCTAGCGATTGATAAGTAACATTAATATTGCAATGCTAACAAAATAATGTGAAATTTGCTAGATACATTATCCACTTTAGTGATTTCTTTCAAATTTATCGGTAAACAATGGCCACTGAACTTTAAGTTTTCAATTCCACATAGCTATATTGTGAATATTGGATCATCTATCAACTTTTAGAGTCCTTAACTTCCATATTATTCCCACTACATCTAAAGGAAATGTTATTGTTGATATCATTAGAGTGCAAAGAAAAATCTCGCTTTATCAAGAATGGGCTGGATAGGTCCGAGACCATATGCTTTCTAAATTGCATTCAAACTTCAAAGCCTTCAGAATTGCATTTCACTATTAATAATGTCATTTAATAAGTTACAATGCATACTTATCAAAAAAAAAAATTATAATGCATAAGGTAAAAGACCATTTCAAATTTTAGGTCCCACTATTTTGCTGATTTATGTGCAAGACATGTATTCTTAGAAGAAAATTTTACAACCTACCAAATCTAGGATGATATTTAAATTTTTTTTCATAGTTCATTCAGTCATATTTTTATGTGTGACTCCTCACCACCTTTAATATTCAGTACAAAAAATCAACTGTTGGTGGCAAAAGAAACTGGCAGCAATGACAAAATAACTGTCCGTAAAAACAATTAACGGCATCTTTTTTGTGTCGAGAAATTGGTCGGCATAAAGGCAGCTGGCAGTTTTGTGGCACTCTTTAATTTATGTTGGTATTACTCTACTGGCAAATTACCTTGTGCTGCAACTTTAATTTGCATATTTAATGATTGCATGTATGAAGAGTTAATGTTCTTTTGATTTTAGAAACGGTAAGAATTAGATTTCATCACTTCAGTTGGAAGAATTGATTGGCTTGAATTTGTGGTCACAATAATCAGAGATTAATATACTACTACAATTTCTTTAGCTTAGGATTTTAACAACATGTAAAATTTTATTAGACGTCAAACTTCAACTTCTTTGATTCCGGCCAATGTAGGTAATTTGTAACTTCAGGTTCCAAGATTTGTTTAGACAGTTTCCTACTCATCCGGATATTTAAGTTCTTTTCTTTTTTTCCCCTAAAATTTCTACTAAAATTCTTTGAAACAAATTAAAGTTCCACCTGGAGGCCTCACTGTCCAACCTCCGTTTTAATACAATAACTGGCTTGAAACCCGGTACTCAGCACCTGACTATCATAGCTTAACAAAAGAAATATTTTAATTAACAATAATTGATAAGGAAAATAAATAAGATGAAAAAGATTAGATAGTAAGAATGTACGATAAGTCATATAGAGCCTAAAGCAAACATTTGTATTAAGTCAACATCTTTATACGAACTCTTTTGTCCAAAAGAAAAAATTTAGAAAAGATTTGAAAAGTTAACTATAATAGAAAAAAATTCTTTTTTGGGGGGGGGGGGTGGGGGGGGGGCAAAAACTGCTAGAAGGAAAAAAAGAAAAAAAGAAAAAAGAAAAAAAGAAAAAAGAAAACCATTCAAAAGTTTACCATTTTTTTTAAAGAAAGACAAAGAAAGCAATCAAAATAATTATAGGAAAAAAATATTTTGCTCCATATAATCAAGTGTTATTTATATGTAGGCACAATTAAGATATTAGTTTCAAAATTTGAAATCACAAAGGAGATGAATAAAAAGTAAAAAAAAAAAATTACTATTCTCTTGAATAGCAACTTTAATGAACACCACCTGTCATATTATGTTTTTGAACCATAAGAAGAATTGAACACAATTGGACTTTTATCCCTTCGATGTGAAGAAAATACTTGGAAAGTTTTCACCTAAAATGCAATTTTCACTTTTTTGATAGTTTAATCTTGTAATTATGAATATTATAGTCCGGTTAAGTATTGAAAATATGATAACTGGAAAGAAAACTGCAAAAGTTAAACCAATAATGGAAGACTTTCACAAGACAATACAATTGGTACAAAATCTCATTAAAAACAATGAAAAGCTTAATGTCTACTTAGAAATTATGTTGCCTTTGGCCATTTAACGCACAAAAGAAAAAGATCTCTATGTAAATTTTGAATGGATGGGAAAAAGGGAAATCTTGGAATTGTGCAACTCCAATTGAAAAGAAAACATAACATATTTTTCAGTCATGTATGATAGTTTAAAGTACATCCATATGTATACCGTATATGATGTGCACACGATTGCGTATGCCAAGATCCCTTGGATTTTAGGTCAACAACTCGTTGAACTCAAGACCCCGTTGGATTCGTAAACCCAAGAACCCTTGACGTGGAGTGGGGTGCTCACGAATCCTCCCTTGAAGATGAACTCATTCCTAGGGTTTTAGATTAACCAAGTTGAGCTCGTTCAATTGTTAACCTAACTCTCTAAAGAACTTGATAAAAAACTCAAGAAAACTCTAAGCAAGATTGTGGTTGCTACAAGCAAAGCTTGATAAGACCTAAGGGTTAGTTCTTAATCACCAAAGAACTATGAAAATTCTGAAGAGAATTCACTCAAAATATCATAAACGTTCTTGATCTAGTCATAGGGCCATCCAAGCTTTGAAGTACATTCTCAGTCACCTTGGAAGCTTGCTGACCTTGGGGCTTATCATTCCCTCCTTCCTCGAAAGGATTCATCCTTGAATCACCTAAATCAAATAAAGACAAGTCAAAAACATTAAAAGTGGCACTAACATTTCCATACTCACTAGGCAAATCCACTTTGTAGGCATTATCCCCAATTCTTTCAAGGATTTGGAAGGGTCCGTCCCCCCTTGGATGCAACTTAGACTTCCTTTGTTGTGGAAATCTTTCCTTCCTCATATGCACCCAAACCCAATCTCCGGTGATTAAGAACTAACCCTTAAGTCTTATCAAGTTTTGCTTGTGGCAACCACAATCTTGCTTAGAGTTTTCTTGAGTTTTTGATCAAGTTCTTTAGAGAATTAGGTTAACAATTGAACATGCTCAACTTGGTTAATCTAAAACCCTAGGAACAAGTTCATCTTCAAGGGAAGATTCGTGAGCACCCCAACTTCACGTCAAGGGTTCTTGGGTTTACAAATCCAACGGGGTCTTGAGTTCAACAAGTTATTGACCTAAAATCCAAGGGGTCTTATCATACGCAACCGTGCGCACATCAGTATGCATGATGGTAATACTTGAAGTTACCCATGGCACACATATCTTAACAGTCAAACGTCATAAAGAGGGAAAAAAAAAAGAAAATTTATAAAGATTCAATAACAGAATTAAAATTCTATTTATCACAGAGTTGTAGAGCTAGAAAATTTTAGGGCCTCTATGCATCAAAACGAAAAATGTAAAGGTCTAATAGCCAAATCAAAGAGTTTGAGTTTTCTCATGGATGGATGAACTGGCCAACCAAAAATGGAAAGCAATAGAAATTTTTAAAAAATCTTTGTGACAAAATCATAGAAACTTTTATTCCAGAATAAACAAAACGAAAGATAAAGAACATAAATCAAATGTTACTATGTATAACAAAAGATTATAAAAACAACAAAGGTCAGATATTAGATTTTTAACATGAAAGGATAAGGAATAAAATAACAAAAGTGAAAAAAAAATCATACTTGATAAATAGAGGTGTAGACACCAAATTTTGACACACCATTTATTTTCAAACATTGGAAGGGCATGTTTTCACTTTTTGGGACAAATTTTAATTTTTCAATAATTTGGGAGGCAAAATAGTAATTTTATCTGTAAATATTTTTCTATCATCTTTTGGGGGCTTTGAATTCATATTTTTACATTTATGTGAAGTTGTTAATTTCTTATGATTTTTCTGGATTTAATTGGTATTCTTTATATTTTTTCCAACACAAAGGGTAAAATGGTAATTTTACCTGGCAAACACCATTTTAGCTCATTTTTAGTTCCAAATTCATTTTTTAAATTCTTTAAGCATGTTTATAAATTTTCTTTATTTTTCAGAGACAATTACTATTTTTTTTGTGAATTTTCATTGTCCAAGGGCAAAATCGTTATTTTAAAGATTAAATTTATTTTTCACCAATTTTGAGTCAAAAATGAATTTTCTAGTGTTTTAAGCTTATTTTTAATTTTTGGTAATTTTTTGAGGTCAATATCTATTTTTCTGTAAATTTTCATTTTTCAAGGGCAAAATTATCATTTGACAACTTAAATTCATTTTTTATCAAATTTTGAGTCAAAAAGGCATTTGCTAATGTTTTAAGCTTACTTTTAATTTTTGATAATTTTTTGAGACTAATATCTATTTTTTGTGTATTTTCGTTGTCCAGGGGCAAAATCGTCATTTTACACCCCAAACGCGTTTTTATCAGTTTTGAGCTCTAGTTTTTATTTTTGAAATCTACTGTGAATTATTTTTGAAAATCTAGTGATTGCTGTCAGATTCCTTGTGTTAATTTTAAATTTTGGGGTTAAAAAATATTTTTTTTAATAAAATTAATATTTTTAATACTAGTGGCGTTTTCGTCATTTTATAGCATTCTTGGCCAACAAGACAAATGGCCTATAAATACCCTTTCTTAATCAATAGAAAAAAAGGAGAAAAAATTGGAAAACCTACAAATACTTTTGCTTTTTGTGATTGTTAGATTAAAACACACACAAAACACCACAAAACACACACAACATCCATTCAACCTCAATTTCGAGTACTGTTCATCATCACTTAAGAGGCATTACTGTTCATCACTAGAAGCTACAAGCTTGAAAAAGGTCAATTCTTAGCTTTTTCTCTTGATTTTTCTGATCTATTTTGTTCATATATTTTTTTTTGGATCTGATTGTGTGTGCTAATCTCTTGGAATTTTGGGTTGAGTTTTGTTCTAGTGATTTCCTTCTTATTCAATTTAATTTTGGTTTTAGTTCCATTTCTGGGTTTGAATTTCCTCTCCCTCCTCCCTCTTCCACCACCAGAAATCCACGTTTTTCTCCCTCCACCATAGCTCTTCCTTCCACCACCACCTGCTCAGCCAATCGCTGCCAAGAACCACCACCCCTCAACTCTCCATAAGCAATCACAAAATCCAGTTTCCCCACAATCACCACATTTCCTCCAAATCATTAGTCCATCTCAAACCAAAAACTTCAATCTCCACCCACCACCAGTATGACCAGAAGCAAACCACCATCAGTTAAACCAATGTTTTCAGAATCGGACCGGACCGGCCAGTTTGACCGGTTCAACCGCGAACCGGTCAGGTGATCGGTCCGGTCCTGTTCAAAAGCCGTTATAAAAGGTTAAACCGGTGTGAACCGGTAGAACCTCTAGAACCGGTGCGAACCGGTAAAACCGGAACTTGACGGTTTTTTAGATTTTCCATATTATTAGTTATTAAAAAAATTAAAACAAAATCTTAACACAAAACCCATTTTCCTCTTTCACTCACCCTAGTCGCTCGTTCTTTCCCTACCGACTTGCACCAGAAGCTCCCAATCTTTCTCTGATGTCAATCTTTCCCCAATATCTTTGATCTAATTCTTAATCCAACCTTGTTCATCTTTATTCGCTACCAACCGCAACTTCTTCAACCTACGTTCAAGAGAAGATGTGGGTTGTTTTTCTCTACAGTAGGTAAGTTCAATTTTTTTTGGGTCATTGTTTGATCACATTAATTAATTGGTTCTTAGAATCAGCTTTTGGAACATGTATATTATAACACAAAGTCGGATGATTGACTACTTCTCTTTAGAAAAAAATTACTAGTAAAATAGAAATTTAAATCATTGAAAAATTTAATCTTTTTTAAGGAAAAAATTATTCGAAGAAAATTTTGAACTAATAAAAGTTAAAATTATTCATGAACTTCAAACAATTTTCTGATAGGAATTTAATCAGGAAAAAAAGTAGAATTTGGGATGGTAAAGTTTTTAAACTCTTGACGTTGATTTTGCAGTTTCGTGAAATCAACATCAGTTGATGGTTTAATGAAACAAATTGGTTGAGAGACGGTGAATGATGTAGGCAATCCTATTCTTTATTTACCTAGGTGATGAATACACCACACTTTTCTTTAGTACCATTAACGAAAATACATAAGCTACTGATCAACCGAAACATAGACTTTTACTTCTTCACTATGCAGTAATTGTAGACTGATGTGTATTCTTCTTGATTATTTGGTCAATTTCTAACTCTTGAAGTATTTCATTGAAGTACAATGGCAGAGCTGTATGTATAACCCCAGAATTCTTGGAAGAAGGTCTAAAAGAAGTATTTCCCTGGTTGAAGACATCGAACTTGATTAACTACTGGAAAGATCAAGTTGTGGACATTTTTTAAAGGTTAAATTGACATGTACTTTCTCATTCTCCCTCCCTCTGTGACAGTTTTTCCCCCTCCTTTATGCGACGCAGTTGTATGTTTAGATATGAATTAGTAGTAATTATATGCTGACTGATTAGGATTAGTGTTTGGTTTGTCCATATTTGACTAATGAATTTCAAAACAAATTTTTTTGGCTTTAATATTGTTAGTTACTCGTAAAATCTGGCTTGAATCAAGATTATTTTTATTCTCGTTTTCAATTTTATTCCCTTTTCCTTTTGTCCGCAATCTGGATTTTTTAACCAATTTCTTTTTATGCTTACTGATGTGGGAGCAAAATTTAGATTAGTCATTGGTGGGGGGAGGGCCTGCTTGGTGCTATGAAATAGAGACGTTTTGATTGGATAGTTCTTAGTGGTAAATGACTATTATACTGTAACATCACAATGCTTATAAACATATTTACTCACAATGCTAGCGTGATATATTATAAAATCATAATCTTTGAATGTGTAACTGCACATTACCGATGATAATTAAAATCTCCCAAAGAGCATAAAAGATGTAAGATAGTTACATTTAGTTCAAATTTCCTAGAATCAAGTCTGTCAGTGGGACTTCTTTCAGCTCATGGTTTGCAAACATGATCTGGAATTAGTTATTCTCAGTGATAATTCTAGTCAAAAGGTACCAAAGTGATTAAAAACAACTCAATTCTTGTATAGATGTTAAGTATCCCTCGATAATATAATGCAAAATGCACTTTAGCTGGGTCTTTTTGGGGCAGAAGATGGTGATATTTAGCTAAAAACAACTGTGTAGCACCACTGCTTATAGGGGTAAACTATTACCAAGGAAGTTTTCTATTGCCGTGTTGCCGTTGGAGACATAACTATGTTAATAGCAATAAACTAGTTTTTCAACAAAAAATTAAATCTTTAGGCACTTAAATTTTAACTAGAAACTCAAGCAATTGTCTTGCAATCTTTTTCTTCATCTCACCTATCCTTTCTTAACCATTGTCTATTAACATCTAATATAAGATGGGTACTACTATACAGTCCCAATACCACTACTGCCAAGTCTTTGTGTTTATTTGTTTTAGTCGGCTTTTTTTTTTCTTTTTAAGTTTGATGAAACTGGACTTCTATATTTTTGTTGAACTTTTTTACTTTTTTAGGTTAAATTGAAGTTGTCAAAGCAGTGATAATTATGGGTGCTGTTGGCTTGTGATGACAATGGAGGGATTTTGTTATTGAAATTATAAACTTTGAGCATTAGTTATAAATCTGATAATGAAAATGCTGATAATCAGTACTTAGACTTTTTGGTACTTGTTTTATGAATCTTTTTAAATTTGTGAGAGAAACTAAGTATGTACTTTAATTAGCATTTGAATTATGCTTATTAATCTTATTTATGTTTGTAATAATTTTATAAAAAGACTTGTGATGATATGCATGATTTTCTAAGTTTCAACTATTATTTTTAGAAATTTTCTTATATAATTGTCGGGGAAAAAAAAAAAGCGGTCGAACCACACGTCCAATCGGTCCGACCGTGAACCTCGCCTTCTCCGGTTCAATGGCCGGTCCGGTTCTAAAAACATTGAGTTAAACCAATAGCTCCAAATAAGCCCAGAACCTGCACAGAAAGCAATCTAAACAGCCACAATTCATTCAATTTCATCACACACGGCCTATCATAAACACACACAAAATAAATCAGACATACACAATCAATACACACCATGACAATTAGCACACTGCCGCACCATAACCATCACCATCTGCTCAACTATACCACCTAAACCACCATAGCTCCACCACTATTTCACTTCCACCACCACCCTCATCCTTCATTCACTGCCTTCCCTTACAATTGGACAACCAAACCAGACTGTCAATATCCAAGAAACACCAGCTATATCAGCCCTATCATCACATAACCGCAGCCCCAAAATCAACACAAACCAGCAAGCCCTCTCCAACCCAATTCCACCGCCACTCCACCTCCACGAGCGCCACCTCAAAGTAACCCCCCAAGCCATCAGACCATTTTCTTCTACCACCTCTATTAGCCCAAATCTCTCCACCAGTCAGCAGTGGCCTACCACCCACAACCAAAAAATAGCCCATACAACCACATCTCCAATACTACGACTCTCTCTATCACCATAGCAACTAACAGAATACCTGCAAAAACCCAAACCCATAGCCAGAACTAGCCATCCCTGAAATCACTCACAACTTCACCACTTATCTCCAAGTCAGCTCCAATTCACAAAGCCACCAAAGTTCCTTGTCTTCATCACCATTACCACTGGACAGTCATCAACATTCATTGCCACCAGCAGCCAAAACAACCAATCGACTAGTCCATCAGCTTCCCCATAAGCAAAACTTCATCACCAATAGGTTGGCCAGTCACTAATTTGATTACTATCATTTCAAGCTGCAATCAGCCCTCCACGCCCAGCTACCATCCCTATCACAGCAAACCAGCCAAAGCCAGTAGAGCACATACACGACACCCACCTGAAGCAGCCACAGCCACCAAACAAATAGCCAAACCCCACCAGTCATAATACCGCCTTTATATCGTCGGAAATACACTGCACAAACCCACCGAAAACCCAATTTCACCGTTGCCAATTACTTCCCATCCATCAATCGGAACATCATAGCAACCAAATACCAAGCCCACCAAATTCACCGCCCCAATCCCTGTCACATTTGTCACTACAAGCCACCACAATCGGCTTCTAATCACTGCTATGGGTTCAAATCCACCCATCTCCACTCTCACCGTTTCCTTCTCAGCAACCCAAACCATTCCCTCTGTCCAATTATGGATAGCGCGTCTTCCCCTTGTCAAGCGAGCGTGAAAGATATAGAGAGAAAGAGAGAGATGGAGAGAGCTAGAGACATACAGAGAGGAAACCGAGAGACGAAATAGACAGGGAAAAGCTGGGAACCAGTGAAAGAGAAAACAGAATAGAGGGAGGGAGATTAGAAAGAGAGAAGAGAGACAGTGAATGAAACTGAAAAAAAAAAGAGGCAAGAAAAAAAAAGAGAGAAATGGAGAAGGAAAGAACTAGAGAAAGAAATCTAAGGGAATAAAAAATGCGAAAGATAGAACAAAGACCAGAGAAAAAGGAAAGAGAAGCTGGGAGCAAAGAGAGAGAAAGGAAGAGCAATTAATAGAAGAAAAGGAATAGGGAAAGAAAATGCCGACGGATTTATAAAATGGGGAGGGTCTGGCATTTTTATTCTTGATTAGATGTAATTTTTTTGGTCTAAGTGAGTTTAATTAGTTTCACCCAACTTATTTGGTTTTTATCAGTAATAAATTTAGCTAAGTGTAATAATTTAGATCATAAACCCAGCTTTAATTTATTCTGCTATATGCCTGTTTTATCAGAAAGTAATTCATTTAGGCTTAAGTGTCTGTCTTTCTTTAATATTATTTATCTGCCCTTAAAGAATTTCATTTCCTGCAAACAAGTCCTCCACTTTTTTTTTTAATTGACGCTTCCCCCATTTAGTTTCTTTTAATCAAGTCCTGATTAATTGTGATTATGTTTTTATACTCACTGAAATTTATTGTTTTGTCCCTCTAATTTGCCCTATTTTGCATCATGACCCTTCGATTGATTGTCAATTTTTAATTTTACATCTTAAGCTTTATAAAACTTTATTTTTAGTCCCTTTGGTTCCTAGGTTTTACATTTTAGTTGAATTTATCAATACCTATATATTTTTTACATTTTACTCATTTATATTAAGATACCTTGACTCGTGTGTTCATTTCTTTAAGCTTTGGTACCGGGTCTCCAAAAAGGTATCCTGACTTCTTGTTATTTTTCTCTTTACGTGCTCCAATATGCTCCAATTGATTTTATGCATTATTATTTGTTTATTTCTTAATTTACATACTCTTTGCGTGTTCACATATTTAATTTATTTAAATTTGAATTTTTATTATTTTGAAAAAATATAATATTTTGTATTTAGCTAGTCAATGTAATAGTTAGGTTATTTTTCTAATATTTTAGCAAAAAATTGTGTAAGTAGATAGAAAAATGTAATAGATAGGATTAATTTCCCCCTTGAATTGTAAATCAAGCCCCCCAGTGTAATAGTTAGGGTTTATTTGCTTTTGCGTACTTGCATGTTTATTTGACTTACCGCTTTCATTAGGATTTTGCATCTAGATATTATGCCTATGTGTTATGTGCTCCTATGTGATCTTATATGTTTTTATATGTTTAATTTGCTTTTAGTTCATGCTTTAATATTTAATCCATGATTTATAATATTCCATCACCACACTAGTCTAATGCTAGTTGTGGCTTCATTTTTTCCATTAGTCCAACACTAGTGGGAATCCTTAGAAAGGGCTAGTGCAATGCTAGACCCTTAGGGCATTTTAGTGTTAGGTGCATTCGTGTGCATTTTACCTCCCACTTCACACACTTTTTAGTTTTTCTTTCCATTTGGCATTATTATTATTATTATTATTATTATTATTTTGACACATTTTTAAAATGCATGACATCTAGGTTGCATTTCACTTAGACTTTAGGACATTTGTGTGATTCGACTAGAAATAGTCGCCTACTCACGTGGGAAGCGGTGGCTTACATGCCGTTTCCCCCTCCGTGAGTGGAAATATTCAGTCACGAGTTAATAGTCCCCTGCACCCGTCATGTTGCATATCCACTTCCTTTCTTCACTTACTATACATTATTATTTTCTTTTCTTTTTTGCATCACATTTTGCATAAAACTCGTGACTTCCTCGAGGTCTCGACTCGGGTTTCGCAATCAATGCGATAATTCTGACCAAGCTTCGACGGAACATGTCAACCCTCCCGATATTCACATTTAGACTTAGGATTTGCATTCATTTAGATACATCCGAACGTGATAGAATCTAGGGTTAGTTTAAGAAATTTAGATTAAACCTCGCAACTAGCCTCGGCTAGGTTGAAAGGGTGCCTTAGGCACAAGCCTTTGCCTTCCCTTTCTTCAAATGTGACTCCCGGACCTTTTTCTCTCGTTTTTCGTAGACCGGAGTCGGAAAAGGGTTTTAAATGATTTTTCTAAAATTTTTATTTTTGTTTTGTTAAACGATTTTTCGGGTGACTTGGTACACCCTAACTCAGTACCAAGTGGCGACTCCATTTTTTTTTTTTAAATAAAACCCTTTTTCAAAAATTAGTTGGCCAAAGCTGTCGCACTTTTAGTCCCGGCCTTGTTTTCTTTTAAAATACCAATTTTTCTTAAAATACACTTTTTTCAATAAAAATTCGATTTTTCACACACGCGCACGATTTTTCCCAAAAACTTGCTTTTCAAAAGGGTCTTCAGACTAGACCGTTTTTTTAGGACGCGACAGTCAACGACTTCACTAGTACCCTTTGCTCACGATTTTTTTAGGATGCGACAAGAGGATCACAAGATCTGCTTTTTTGGCTAACACTTTATCAAGAATAAATGTTTTGGAAACAAGTGTATGTATACATTGCATTCAACCAGCAATTTTATTTTATTCTTTTTTTGTACACCCGTATTTTAACTGACATAGCTTCCAGAATTGCAGCACCATTTATGTTATAATTGTGGTGGATTTAGGTTTTGCTTTTATTATGATTTGCAGGTTAAGGTATTGGATTAAAGTGGCTATTAAATTCTGGGACAACATTAATTGGGCCATTTTATGATTACGCTGCTTTTAATTCAAAAACTTTAGCAATTAAAAGTACTTTGAAGTTGTTTCGTAATCGCTTTTCTACAGCTCTAAACGTAGAGTTTTTGGTTTTAAAGAGCTTTTAGCACAAGCTATAAATGGTGCTCTTGAAATAGCCTTAAAACTTTAAAAATGTTAAAGACATTGTACTACTCTATTAACACTAAACAAGAGTGGGTATTAGATGCATCACGTACGTCACGTGACAGATTAAAACCAATCATATATTACCAAATAATACATCACCACGTCACGATAACTTATTGGCTTTAGTACGCCACGTGACAATGCATGTAGTTCATTTAATACTTTCCACGTGGCGCATTTAGTACTTTTCCACTTAAACAAAGAATATAATTATTTTTTGAAAACATTCAAAAACCAAATACCAATGGGCACCAAATACTAATAGATATCAAGAGTTGTCCTACAAATATATTTCTAAACAACATAATTAAACACCATTTAAGAAAGTTCTAGTAATAAAACTTCTATCAAATAAGTTTAATCCCAAATAGGGCCATAGAAAGATCAAGTTTTTATTATTATACTTTGAAGATACAACATTAAATACCAGGAGGAGCAACATATTACTACAACTTAAGGCTCCATATATATAATCACGAGCTTGCAGCCAAATTTTGGACGTTTGTTGATTTATGGTGAAAGGCTTATCAGGTTGCAGTACAAATCAATGTTTCGTCAGCACGATAAAGCTTGCAGCCAGGTTGAGCAAAACAACAATTGCACACTGGCTTAAGTTGTTCATAGCCCGTGGATGGGCAGGCCATATAAGCTGCATCAAAGCAAATCCGGGGGCAAACTTTCGCACCAGCATTTTCCACCTTGTATCCAACTAGAATTGCTGCCATAATCCAAATCACAAAATACACAAATCAAGCAATTGTATATTCACACACAAACGCTCCACAACAATGAAAATATATAATCTTTTTTGCTTCTTAATAATGAGCTACAATGATATTTCGACATTCTTTTGACCTTAGCAAGGGTATTTAAACAATTCCAAAGCTATGTAGATTAATTTTGCCTTTAGCATTAGTACTGTACCAAGAATTACTTAGGCAAAGAAGTATTATCCCATATAATAAAAACATAACAAATATGGTACTTCTTTCCCAAGCAATTCTTGGTTCAGGTCTCCAACAATATATGAATGCCAAATTAATCTACAAAGGTTTGGATTTATTTAAATATCCCTTGTATAGGTTAAAAAAATTTAAAGAATATCTTTATAGAAATCAGGCTAAATGCATTAATCCCCAATTAATCGTGTAGGGAAGGAAGTAACTATTGATACGAGAAAAGGGAGAAGAGACAAAGGAAAAATTAAAGGGAGAAGGGAGAAGGGAGAAGGGAGAAGGAGAAAAGACCCAAAAAATAAAAAAAGGAGAAAAATAATAGAAAAAGAATGCATACCACACAGAAGCATAGCCATTACAACAATCCTGTTGATTACCATCTTTTATTGTCTTCTGAAATCTTGCCCCTTTGATAACACTTGGGGCTCAAACCAAGGTACTTATAGAGACTAAGTTTAAAAAAAGTGAGTGTCGTTCCTAAATTTTCAGTAAGTACACTTTTTTTCTGCAAGCTTTTGTCGTTCTTCATGCGCAACTTTTATTGACTAGGCTGATATTGTTCTTCTTTTTCAACTGTACTTAATTTCTTAGAGTCAACAGCATTTGTCATTCCTAGTGCATTTTTTTCCAAGGATTTGACATTACATGAAGTAAACAAACAAACAAGTTTTGATATTGGAAAAGTCCCTTGATTTTTTTACAAGGTTTACTTTATCTCTTAGGTTTTAATTTTTCGTTTCAAGCCCTATAATTTTCAAGAATATGTAAATCCGGTCCTTAAAGTTTATTTCCAAAAAATTATCATATTGAAAACTGAAGATAACAATAATAATTGATCTAAATGTTTTTAACAAAAGTGTCACACATAATTTGTAGAATTTGATTTATATCAAAATTTAGTATAATAACTTAAGATTGTGACCATAAGCTACTCTTTATAAAATTCAAAATCCTAAAGTGAAATTATTAATATTATATAGTATTAGCTTATGACCTCAAAATACATCAATTCATTGATGATTTTCGAGAAAAAAAAAATTTACCCAACTGGTGTTATTTCATTTTAGAAGACACCCATCAGTGTGAGGATCTCTTACAGCCATGGCCTCGTATATTCAGAAGCAAAGGGAATCTTAAACAGCGAAGTAAACCAAGAGTTTAGGATCAATATCAATTTTACAGTAGTAAACAAGGAACCTGTGATCTATCTGTCAAAGTTTAAAGGGCTTAATAGAATAGTTGAGAAGTTTAAGAACAATATAGAACCATTTATTAAAGTTTGACAACTTTGGGCGCAGCTAAATTTGAAGTTAATCGTTCTTTAGGTACTTGTTCATGTCTAGATGACAGCCAATGTTAATCCGTTTGGTTCAAATTCTTCAATTACTATCACTATAGGTATCATTAACCCTACTATGAGTATGGATTTTGATGATTCCCCCCAATATGTTTGGTTTAATAATGGAATGGGTATCATTATAAAAATACTTGTTTGGTACACCGGAATAACTTTCAAGTAAATTTTAAAATTTTTAAATCTTTATTTATGATATACATATTTTTTAAATTTCTTATTTTGTATCTTTTTAAAGAAATTTTCTAAAAAGATTTCTTCAATTTTAAATATAGCCATGCTCTAGTTTGAGTTTTATGCAAATGATAACTTTAAAAAAAAGTCATTTTTATTGTAGTAACAGAGAGGACTATATATCTTTGATTTTCAGTTCAATTTTTTATTAAAAAGAATTGAATGTAAAAAAAATTATTAAAAAGAATCTTTATAAAAAAATTTTATGAAGTACTGATAAAAAATATTCAAAATCAAAAGATGAGAGAGAGAGTGTGTGTGTGTGTGTGTTGGGGGTGGGTAACTCAAAAGATATGTATTTTTTTAGTGGGTGTGTTTTTGCCCTTAATTATAAGGGTTAATGGGTTTTGATAGAATAGTATTTTGGAAGAAATCATTAACACCCCAATTAATCACTATCATTCCCATTGAATGATAGTGATAGTTATTTTACAAACATCAACAATGAGTGTCATTATTTATGATACCCATTCCCCTCCTTGATTCTTCTAAACCAAACACCCCCTTATTCTATTGAATCCTCAATTCAGTTTTGGGATATTAGTAATTACAGCTAGCTATAGGAAAACTTGTAAGTCCAAGGTCCAAACTTGGATTTTTCTTCTAAGAATAGCGTTGCTGACGTTGGTTTTAAATGTCATTTAATTTGTAATCCTAGAAAAAAGAATAGCCATACTCGGGACCATCGGAATAAAGTAACTGGAGCAACGGACGGTAACTAGGTATAACTGGCTGTGCGTTTTTACCGCATACGTATTGACGAGAAATACTTAGGTGGATCGAGTCGACAGTCCACGGCCGCACCCATGGACCTAGTTCATCTAAGTATTTTCCTACATTGACAACACTTAAAATCCAACTATTAAGAATTCTTGGTTCCACCCATAGACCCAATTCACCTAAGTATTTTCCTTCATTGATAACACTTAAATCCAACCCTTAAAATCTTAATATAATTATAATCCCTACATATGGGTTAGTGTGGTGCTTTGCTTCCATATCTTCTTGGGCTTCATGGACTATAAACACAAGAACATTTTCACCAGGAGGAATTTGGGGCCTCTCAAGTGCCATTTCTCTCAAATTTATGATTGAATGTGGTAAAATAGATGGCTAAAATATGTGCCATGTTGGCAAATTTTGGGAGAAAAATACCAAAAACTAGATGGTTTTGGAGGGAAAAGTGGTTGCATAAAAATCCTGGATAGTTACACCAGAATGTTGGACAGTTGCACAAAAATGCAAAGTAGTTATACAACTTCAATTTAAGGGAAATGGAAGCCCCCCTAAATTGTGAGGCCTCGAGCCACATCAAGAGTTCCTTCGGAGTTTTTGAAACTCTTTTGTTAAATCCTTCAACTTGAAAGGTTTGTTATGTTGATTCTATTGTGATCTACTAATCCCAGATACATTGAATGCATTACAGCTATGTAAAACCTATGAAATTTAATGAAGAAATTTAAGAGATAATTATATATAAGAGGCACTTGCAGTTTAATAAAATTTTCAAATTGGATCAAAAAGCTTTAAAAAAGATATAAGCATATCATTTTGATATATGACAAATTAGATCCCATGTCAAAGAAGACAAATTCATTTGCCTGTATTGAACTCGCACATGAGCAATAGTATCACAAAAGCAAGATATGATAAACTTCTGGCTAGCAAACTCCACGACCTCTAAGTTGAGATTTGTTCCATCTAGAACTTTTGCATATAAGAAGATAAATTGCTCCAAACTATACAATTAACAAAAAATACTTGGCGTATAAACCAATTACTTATAGAACTATGATCATCTGTATGATTTAAGGCCATCTCCAAATGGCAAAATGAGTAATTTTCAGTTTTTTAGTAGCTATAGAATTAGCAAAGTAAAAAGCATGAATGAAAAGATAAAATCAAACCAAGATATATAAGAATCATATGAAAAGGAGAAATCGTTTAAAATTTTTGTAAATAGTAAAGCAAAGATGATTTCTAGAAAAGCAATAGTATAGTAAAAAGGCTTGAATTTTGAAAACTTTGGCAAACTGATAGAAAGATTTCTCATTAACAACAAAACCTACATATCTAGAGAAAAGGATAATTGACTAACCTCATCAATACTAAAATCCACATCATATCAACAACAAGAGAACAAATAGAAAAGAAAAAGGAAATAGGGAATTGTTGGCCAAGAAAGCTTAGGATTTCTCTCAGATACCCTGAGAGAAAATAATATTCAAGAAACTAACAACTTTAACAACAATTTAGTTCCTAAATAAATATATTTTGCCAATTGATAAGTAACATTAACATTGCAATCCTAACAAAATTATGTGAACTTTATTGGATACATTACCCACTTTATTGATTTCCTTCAAATTTGTTAGTAAACAATAGCCATTGAACGTTAAGTTTTCAGTTCCACATAGCTACTTTGTCAATATTGGATCATCTATCAACTTTTAGGCCTTATCTTCCATATTATTCTCACCACTTCCAAAGGAAATGTTATTGTTGATATCATTAGAAGGGTAGAGAAAAATCTCAGTTTATCAAGAATGGGCTAGATATTTAGGTTTCAAGACCATATGCTTTCTAAATTGCATTCAAAAGTGTCCTGATAGACGTCTATCGTGACGTTTGTAGTGCATTAACATAAAACTATTAGGGCACTTTCGATGGCCATTTGACAAAGATCATGAGTCATTTGAAAGCATCCTAATAGAATATATCGGGTCGCTATACAATGACTTAATAGAATCTATTAGGATGCTTGTGATAGTCATCTTATATGGATTTTACAGGCTTCATGGTATAGTCATTTTTAGTCTATCAAGGCATTTTAGAGGGTCCTGTAAATTGATCTCTATTGGCACTTCGAAGCATTACGATAGGTTTTTTTTTTAATTTTATTTTAGTCAAAATATTTTATGCAATAACTTGCTAATATTCAATTCATTGCATTTAATATGTCTCGAATGAAAAATGGTCTAATATAGATATTCAACTAATCAATAATACAGATATTCAACTAATCAATTCAAAGGCACTGCATAAAATACGTTGTACAATATCCATCAATTTAAATTTCAACAAAAGCATTTTACATGATGTCTTCAAAATGAATCATCAGCATCCAAAATAAAGTTCACCACTAATAAAATCAATTCAATTCTAGATTTTCTTTGCAACAAAAGAGATAGCAAAATAATAGTAACAACATCTTGTTCCACAGTTGAATAATCAATCTTCTTGAATTTTTACCGACAAGAAGTGTGCATTATGTTATAACACTTACTTATCAAGTACAAGTTTCTTAATTAAATCTAACATCAAATTAACAAATGTCATAGCAACATCGGAAAAAATTACCAAGTTGGATGGCCAAGCAATAGGTGCACCAAGGGCATCTCTAATTGTGCTCATTGGGTCAAAAGGCCTAATCAGTTGCTCCTCATGCTCTATCACAATTTGCACTACTATCTCAAACCAACCAAATCCTAGCTGATGTCCTCCGACAACTGTAGATGGATCAATGCTTTGAAGACGTCCAATTGCTACTTTCTTTGATTGGTTCAATAGGCTAAATAGAGCCACCCAATCTCCAACCTAAAACAAAACCAAAAAAAGTAAACAATCTGTGAGTAAAACACTTTTCAAAGTATATTATAGACACTTTTCAGAGTATAATATACTGATTCTTGCACGATGGCCAAGGAAAAAACAATTCTAATGCTCAACAATCTCAACAAAACTTGAAGAACCAAAAATAATATTCATGAGAACAAAAAGAGTAATCCAAACGTTAAGATGGACTACATACTACAAACAGAAAAATTGAACAAGATTGAACAAAACAAATAAAGGATATAATTACAAAGCCGATCAAAGCAAATGTTATACACTATGATAAGACCATAATTAGTGGAGTCAAGCTATAAAGCATTCCATGACTAACAATCTATGAGTAGAAAAGACATACCATAAGAGCTCATGAACTAAAAGGTGAGGTCGACATATGGTGAGATGATCTTGGATTGTTTCCTGATTCACTTGTTGAGCCATTATTGTTTAGGAAATGCACTTGTGTTTTTAGATTTTCAAGTTCCTTGGCTTGCTCCTTTAGTTATTGATCTTACTTAGTAAATTTCTCCTCTGTCTTAGATAATGCTGCCTTTTGTTGCATAACAATTCGATGGCAAGTACTACAACTAGGTAAATTACCCCATAAATTTGATGGGGCAACACCTAGACCATAAATGCGCATGCATCCATTTACATCTTGCCGAAGTACTTCTGCAAAGCAATCATTTCGATTAACACTATCCTCAATATCATGAGAAAGTTGACTAACTTTTTCTTTTATGGTGTTCTACAAAGAAACATGCATATCAGTCATGAATATGAGCACAAAATGCCTCCAATATCTTCTTTATAAAGAATTTGAATGTTACATAGGTTAGTTGTAATACTTGTATTATATCTCTTGTTAATCATCATTTGCAAACAAAATGCACAAATGGATTTCTAAAAAATCTATTTTTTGAGCAATATTCAATCTCTATTACCAATTTAAGAGCAACAAATGTGTATAAAAGAGCTCTTAAGAGCATAGAAATAGTGTGAAGCAGCTATATTACTCACATATTTTTTGGAAACTGTTTTGCTATCCTAGCTAGACCTCAAAATGGTCCCTGGATATATGATTTGACGTTTTCCAATCATCAAGCTTTAGAAGAAGGCCAATGACTGAAGCTGGATATAAAGGATTTATAATTTCAACATTTACATCAGGGAGAATTGGATATTTAAATAAATTAAATTGCACCATTACATTGATCTCAAATTTGGACTCTTATGCAGTAACAAAAATGACTCTGCTACGTCTTTTGGGGTGACTGGAATGAGAGGAATGGGAGTTGATTAAAGAACATTCTCAAGCTAGAGCTCGTTTGTTTTTATATGCATACTTGCTTCCAAAAGATATCGAAATCCTAAGTTTCAGGAAACAAAATGAAATTTGAGATTAAGTATGCACAAGCTTTACAACTATGAAACAATATAATAGCTAGAAGCGCAGGAAAGAACAGCGGTAAATAAAACAATTGCAAACAGTTATACCACAAAGAAATGTAGTTCAACATGGCTCTACTAGAGAGGAGGAAATGTATTCAAACAAAAAAGCAAGTACCAAACAATTGATATGCAGCCCAAAGATAATTTAGCTGAAAAGAAAAATGCAGGAATTTCACCATCACGCAACAATTTGAAACATAATAAGTTTCAAACTTACCGAGATCTCAAATGATTCAAGATTCAAGTCACTCTAATCAGGAGGTTAATTTGGTTTATGATCTACACACTTTTATTACATTATAAGAGCTGTTAATTTTCAAATTGAACACATAACACGTATTCAAGTTCGACATATCAGGAGATGTATCCTATAAATCCACTCAACTATAAGAAGAGCATTGCTAAAACTTAGATCCACAGCTGAACACTTTGTAAACACACAACTTTATTTACAAAAAAATTGAATACTTTAAGTATTAATGTCTTATTGATTCAAAATCATCATGGAAAAGAACCAAGTATACAGACAATATAACAACAAGCATTACAAAATAAGTTATAAACCCTTCTTCTTGGACTCTACTTACAGAAAAATTGTGTGTGTTCCATCATATAAACTAGAATTGGAGCAATCTGCACTTTCAACGATTATTGGATTATTATCATTGCACCTATACATTTCTCTTAGGCATAGCATCAAACAACTTATGTACCAAATCCATTTTGCCCAATTTAACAAATGAATCAATCATGGTATTCCAAGACACCAAGCCCCTCACAGACATATTAACATATCTTCCTAACAGAATCCATAAGCCCACAATAAGCATAAAAATGAACCAAAGAATTCTCTAGTGGCAAAACTCCATCAATCCTATGTTTCACAACTTGGCCATGAAACTTTTGGCCCAAATTCAAACACCTCATTGTAGCACAACCACTAAAAAGAAGTGGGAAGCTAAAACTACTAGGCCAAAACCCATCTTTAAGCATTTCAAAATAAAAAATCACAGCTTTTTGTAGTAAAAAGTTACAAATTTACCAGTGCAGCAGTAGCAACTTCATTGGCTGGAGGGATCCTATTTGAATCAGTGTAACAATGCTCAAACATCTCAACTCTTGTTGGAGAATGACTTAATTGTTTATTCTATAAAAGAAAAACATTTCAAACAATTTCATGCTATTTAGTAAAACAATAAATTGAATAAGAAAGTTTAAAATGATCACCAACTGTTTTTGAAGTTGAGCATATGATTTCTTGCTAGTCTTATGATTGATTGTTCTTTTAGCCCTTTGCTCCTTATTCTTTTGTCTAACATCCTAAAATGATGAAATAACGTTCAAAGAAAATTAGAACTTTCAAAATATTTATTCATTACTACTAGTAAAATCAGTTTGTATATACCTTCACTTTTTTTTTTTATTTCCAATATGTCACAATGTTTCTCCATTGATCTTCCAACACCCGCACATCTCTATAGTGGATTTGACTTTTAACAGATACATCTGGATCATAATACTTAGCCTTTAAGGCTGATTTCCAATTTCTCCGTTTCTTGCCTATTGATCTCAAAGTCCATGCCTCAAAACAGAGAGGCAATTCAATTTTTTCCCACATTACACTTAAAAATCTTAGAATCCAAACACATGACACATATAATTGAGAGAAAATGATACATAAACCTGTAAACATAATTTTTATTACCTTTAGTAATGTTGTTCCCATCTTCCACATTAATAGGAGGATAGAGTCCATTTCTTGCTATTATACTTAAGAAATCAATAAATTTGGACTATTCTTACTCATAGGCTCACCTTCCTTGTTGAATCTAATTTCATAGCGCTTAAAATTCCTTGGTTGACCCCATATTTCATTTGTATAAGTTGGTCCTCTAGTCTTCTTCGATAGATTTTCACCATCAGTTTCATCATCTATAACAGTTCAATACAAAATAAATTATTAAGATAAAAACAAGTATTCACAATGTCTTAAATGAAAACTTAAAAAGTCTAACTACTATTAGTAATTATTTTGAGGTGTACCTATAGAGTCATCCAGGTCTTCATGGAACTGATTTTCTTCATAGTCATCATTTTCATCAATAAGTATGTGTCCACCAATCTTCTGTCTTCTTGTCCTTGCCATCCCTTTATAAATAAGAAATCTAACAAACATGAAGCTAATCCAAAAATTATTCAATACTAAAAATAAATACATTCAAACTATGCAAAACACAATTGCTCAGAAAATTTAAATTATGTTAAAAGTGTAGACACCAAATTTTGACACACCTTTTGTAAAAATATGTAGTGTTACTTTATTTTAGGGGATATTTTTTCATTTTTTCGGGGGTCGAAGTACAATTTTCGCGTATTATATCTAATTCGTCACATCAGGGGCAAAATGGTAATTTCACCATGTAAATATTAGTTTATTTTATTTTATTTTTCTAAATACATAATTTTACTATTTTTATCATTATTTATGATTTTAATGATTTTCGGGAGTCATTTATTATTTATTTAAAATTTTAGTATTTTTAATTCAACGGCACGTTTTCCAATGCATTATTTTTACAAGAATTTTCAAGTGAAAAATTTTATATATGCATATTTGTATATTCATAAATTTTCTACAAAAGTCTCATAATTTTTAGAGGTCGTTTAGTATTTATTTAATTTTTGTCTTTTATTTATTAAGGGCACATTTCCCAAGAATGCGTTAATCTTAAAAATTTTTGAGTGAAAACTTCAGTATATGTGTTTCATGTGATAATATATTTGTGTAAAATTTTTTGTAATTTTTAAGAGTCATTTAGTATTTTTGTGATCTTCATAATTTTGTCACGTTTTCCAATGCACCTTTATTTGGAAATTTTGTGTGTAAAATATTTTATATGTGCATTTAATATTTATAGATTTTACGTTAAAAATTTTTTTGATAATTTTTAAAGACTATTTGGTATTTATTTCAAATTGTATCTTTTGTCTATGACAGGTTTTTTAATGGTGAATTAACTTTAAAAATTTAATTTTTTTTATTATTGAATTTTTCTTTTTCTAGTAATGCTGAATTTTAATTTTAATTTTAATTTTATTTTATTATTTTATTTTATTTACTTTTTATTTTATTTATTTTTATTCTGAGAAGTCCATAGGATTTTTATTTTATTCCAATTTTCTTCATTTTCCTACATTTTTGTTTTCTTTTTCTTCCCTTTTTCTTCTTCTTTCCTTCTTCTTTACCAAAAAAAAAAAAAAAAGAGTTGCAGTAGGCTGCGTTTTGTTGCCTGCTACATTAGCAGCATGGCTGCTTCAGCTGTCAAAACAGTTTCATTTTCAGCTACCCTAACTATCATCTATACCACCAACTTCATCATCATCATCACAATTGCTCCATGTTCAATCCCATCATCTTCTCATTTTTGCACTTATTCATTCAGCAGATTTGAAGGGATTTGGTGGATTGTTTTGCCACTCCCTCCTCTCAATTCTCACGTTTTACAACCCTGCACACACTTCCCTCATTCTCTGTTTTTCCCTCTCTGCAACACAAAAGCTCACACACCAGCACACTTTCACTCACCCGCTCACACAAACATCTGCACACAAAACTCTCTCTCTCTCAGCTTTCTCTCACAGAGCTAACACATACTACACACACCTGCAACACTCACTTGCACTCATAGACACCCTCACTCACATCTCACTCTTCTCTGTCAGCTCCCTCATAGCACAAACACACACCTGCATTCTCAATCCCCTAACTCCAGAGATCACAAAACACACCTCTCCCTTCTTCCCTCTTTCAGCCTCCCCACACCACATTACACTTCTCACAAACTTCACAACTCTCTTCCCTCATTCCATCAGTTTCACCCACACGCACAATACACACTGAAACACAACACAGAAAACACCTCACAGGCACACACACATCGCACAGAAACACACACACAACCCTGCAACACACTCACAGCACCACAGACACCTTCCAACACTTAGACCTCTCTCTCAATCTCACAGATAATCACAAACACAACCTCACTTGCACTGACCATTCTTCCATTTTCACTCTCTCGGCTCTACCACAAACACAGATATCACACACGCACATTCATGTGCATATACACACACATTCACATATCAGTCAAAACACACTGAAGCACACACGGTTACACACACCAATTGCAGCCCAAATTATCACCTACAAATAATATATAAAAAATAAAAAAAACAACAAACAACGACAACAATAGCAACGACAGTCCCCTCTACCGAACTCCTCCGACACCACCACCAGTGCAACCCCCACAAATAGCACCACCAGGTGCTACCACCGCTGGACACCTTTCCCGTTCAAGAAATCAGGTAAACCCATTACCTTTCTCTTTCAATTGGACCTTAATTATTGGATTTGTGCTGAACTCATTTTTGGGTTTGAGTAATTGAGTAGAAACAAGAGAAAGAAAGAACGAAAAAAAAAAGAGAAGCTGGAAAGAGGGGGAACTGAGAGAGAGCAAGACCGAGAGAGAGAGCAAAACCTAGAGAGAGAAAGAGAGGGACAGAGAGAATAGAGAGGGACAGAGAGAATAGAGAGCGGTCCGGCGAGGAGAGAGAACCGGACGGAGAGAGAGAGAGAGAGAGAGGGGGGGGGGGGAGAGAACAGAATCGGGGGGGGGGGGGGAAAGAAGAAAAGGGGAAAGAAAGAAAGAAGGAAGAGAAGAAAGAAAGAAAGAAAGAAAAAGAAAAGAGAAAAGAGAAAGAAGAAAGAAAAAGAAAAAAGAGAGAAAAGAAAACCGGGTGTTAAAAAAAAAAAAGTTTTAGTGAAACTACGTCGTTTTGACGTAGTTTCACTCGAAATCTACGTCGTTTTGAGGGTTTAGTTTTCTAATTTTATCTTTAATTAATAGTAGGTATTTATTTTATAGTCCTTATACTTTTATTAATGTTATTGTGGCCCTGGACATTTATGATTTGTGCATTTAGATTTCTATTTATTATAGATTGACCCCCGTAATTTTATTTTCTTTTCAATTAGGTCCCAATTAATTGCATTTAGGTCCCCCAACTTTTATATAATTATAATTTTGACCCCTGCATTTTTTAAATTTTCCATTTTTGACCCCTATACTTTTTCTGAAATTACATTTTTACCCCTAAATATTTCTGGAATTTTGTTTTTACCCCCCTTTTATTGCTGGATATTACAAATTCGTGCTTAATGTTGCTATAATTTACAAATTGAACCTTGAATGTTGCTTAAAATTGTAATTTGGTTTTAAAGCTTGTTGGAAATTGTATTTTTCATATTTTAACTTGCTGGAATTTTATTTTTGTCCCCCAACATTGCTGGAAATTCTATTTTTGCCCTAGAATGCTTGCTGGAATTTTATTTTTGTCCCCCCAACCCTGCTGGAATTTTATTTAAGTCACTATACTTGCTGGAATTTTATTTTTGGCCCCCTATTGTTGCTGGAATTTATATTTTAGTCCTTTATGTTGCTGGAATTTGTTTTAAAACCTCCATTAACTGTTGGAAATTGTATTTTAGCCTTTTATTTGTTGCTGGAACTTATATTCTAATACTTATAGCTGCTGGAATTTTTTATTTTAGCCCTTTTATATAGCTGAAAATTGCAATTTGACCCTATACATTGCTGTAAATTATGTATTATTTAATGACTTTGCTGAAATTATATTCTTGGCCTTAAGTATTGCTGGAAATTTTATTTTTGGGCATTATACTTGCTGAAAATTATATTTTAGCCTTTAAATTTGTTGTAAACTATGTCATTACCTTAATTAGGGTTTAAAATTATAATTTTACCCTTTTGTTTTGTTGTAAATTACATTTTCACTTTAGAATGTTGCCTAAATTTTCATTTTTAATCCAAACCTTATAATATTTTATTTTTGCCAAAAAAAATTAAAATTAGTTAAGTCCTCAAAGCTTGTAATTATTGCTTTTCACATTCTATTTTATTTTATTTTATTTATGATTAATGTTCTAAAATTCGGTTTTGTTAGCCTAATTAATTGCTCCAATTAGTTTCTTTATTTCTCTTTTAGTTATTTTGGTAATTCTTATTTGTGTGTGGAAAACTTAATTACGTATTATTGTATTTTGTTTTATTATTTTATTTTACTTATTTATTTATTTAGTTTACTTAAATAATTTTCATTCTTCGTCCTAAATATTTAATCATTACTTTTCTTTGATTCTAGTTTATTATTGCTATAATTGTTTTGCATTATTGTGATGTGTTTATAGTGATTAAGCTAAAAATTATTTAATTACTGTTTTTATTTATTTATTTAAATAATGGTACCGTGATAAGTTTGTTCATGTTGTTAGCATTTGTACCGAGTCCTCGAACGGGAGGTACCTCGATTACCCTTTTAATTTCTTTTTATGTGCTTCTAAGTGCTCCTATGTGTTTTTCTATGTGTTTTCATGTATCTTTGTGCCTATAATTTTTATCCATGTGTGAGTGTTTATTTATTCATGTCATATTATTTACTCGAATTTAATTTTTGATTATTCAAAGAAATGTAATAGATAGGTAATATTCTATTTAGCAAAATTTTTGTATTTAGATAGTTAATGTAATAGATAGTTTATGTGTTATCTATTTAACAAAAATCTTATGTATTTTAGATAGAAAATGTAATAGATAGGCTAGATAGGTTACCTTTTATTTTTATTTTTAGATTGTAATTAGGCTTCTCCGGTGTAATAGTTAGGGCTTTTGTGTGCTATGTGTGCTATGTGCTTATGTGTTTTATTTGCTTTCTTTAGGACTTTGCATCTAGAATATCATGCTTATGTGTTATGTGCTCCTATGTGCTATTATGTGCTTTTATGTGATTATTGCTTTCAATCTATTCTTTATTTATTTACTTGCTTTATTATTATATATGTGTATCGTCGCCACACTAGTCCAACGCTAGTTGTGGTTAATTTCGGTTTCTTCGCTAGTCCAACGCTAGCGGAGAATTTTTAGAAAATAGGCTAGTCCAATGCTAGGCCTTTAGGTCATTTTAGTATTAGAATCATTTCTCGCGTGTTCATTTCCATGACATTTCACACACATTTTATCTGTTTTAGGCCTTTTTTCCATTTTGCATGATTTTTATATATACTTTATCGCTTATTATCTATTTTTAACGTCTATTTAGTGCATAACATTTAGATTTCACTACACATAGAATCTTAGGTCATTTGTGTGATTTGACTAGAAATAGTCATCTACTCACGTGGGAAGCGATGGCGTACATGTCGTTCCCCCCTCCGTGAGTAGGAACAGTTAGTCACGAGTCTATTAGTTCCCCGTACCCATTATGTTGCATCTCCTACTTTCTTTGTTCACTTACTATCTATATTACTATTTTCCTTTTCTTTTGCATTTCATTTTGCATCTATACTCGTGACTCCATCGAGGTCTAGACTCGGGTTTCGCAATTAATGCGAATATCTCGACCTAAACCTCAATGGAACATTTTGTCCCTTAACGATACCCATTTTTAGGACTAGATTTGCATTCATATAGTTGCATCCAAATGCTGATAAAATCTTAGGGTTATATTAGGAAAATTTAGACTAAACCTCGCAACTAGTTTCGGCTAGGTTGAAAGGGTGCCTTAGGCGCGAGCCTTTGCCTTCCCTTTCTTCAACTGTGACTCCCGAACCTTTTTCTCTTGTTTTCAAAGACCTGGAGTCGTCTAAAAGGGTTTTTCTTGTTTTTCCTATATTTTTTCCAAAAATCATTTCTTTAAATAAATCATTCTTAATTTTCTTACCTTTCATAAAATATTTTCAGGGTGACTTGGTACACCAAAACTCAATACCAAGTGGCGACTCCTTTTTTCACTAAAAAACTCTTTTAGACTCTATTTTCGGGCCCAAAAATCGTCGCATTTTCAAAGTCCCATTTTAGGCCCTTTTCTTTTGTTTTCAAATAAAGCATTTGTTTGTCACATTTTTGTCGAACTATCTTTTATAAAGTATCTTTCTAAAAATTTATTTTCTACAAAAATTTACACGCTTCTTTTCCAATAAATAAAATCACATTTAATACTTCCTTTTCCTCTTTCCGACTTCCTCACATCTCACCATTTATTTTTCCTTTTTCGAAAAATGGGGCACGACAAAAAGCACCGCTACAATTACAAAGAAAGTAAATTAATTAATATTTAAAGTCAGACAAAATTCTATCTATAATCAAATTGTACAAAGTGCAACTATGAATTACAATAACTTGTACAATTTTGATTGCGTGCAACAACTCTACTCATCATCAAGGTCCAATTCAACTCCCTGAACACCCTCATGAATTTGGATTTGCAACCATGCTTTGCAAGTATGTCTCACCTAGGAATTCATTCCTAGGTGAAGTAGTAATCACAACATGCCATCCATCTTCAAGTGGGTCTTCCACATGAAAAACTTGTGACGCTTGACTTGCAAGCACATAAGGCTCATTATGATGCTGTACATTTTTAAAGTTGACTAATATGAATCCATCACTATCTTGTTTTAATCTTTTTCCCTTTGACACCCAATCACACTCAAATAAGAACGCTCTGCAACCTTCGGTATAATCCAACTCAAGAATATTTGTCAAAATACCATAATAAGACATGTCACTTAAAATGCGATTATGATCTTTAGTACTTGAAAAACTGGATGATATTGCATTCACAATAACTCCACTATTTTGATTTTTCCTTTTGCATTCTACTTCTCTTATATGAAATCGAAAGCCATTCACAAGAAATTTTTCATATTGTATCCTGACAACACTTGGACCCTTAGCAAGAAGTTTTGAATCTTGCGAGACATGATCTCTTTTAGGCAACTCGAGATTCTTAACTTGTGATGCATATGAACTATGAGTAAAAAAATTTAGAAGAATGAAAGAAAACTAGTAAAAAATGTTAACTGACATGGTTTGCAAACCAATTTGCAAAATTTTTAGAATGGACATGCTCAACCACATGTTTTGCAGCAGATGGATTTGTTCTAGAACCATGTTATAATGTTGACTGCAAGCAGTAAACACAATAAGTATTCAAAATATGTAATTAAATATTCTAAACTAGCAAATGTTATTTACTTACTCAATATATGGTTTCATGTAGTCACAATTAAAAAGCACATATTGATGTGCTTTCTTAAAGTTTCGTGACTGAATGTTGAAGGAGTTCTTTTTCCTAATGCATGATATGAATTTGAAAATATATCTAGTCCACCATTGTTGCCATCATCCACATCTTCATTTCTACTTATTCTATTAAACTTTTTTCAAAATAATCAGCTAAATACAAGGAACAAAAACTCAAACATTCCTCAACCACATAACCTTCAGCAACACATCCTTCCAACCAACTTCTATTCCAAACATCGGACTTCAAATTATCCAAATACCTATAGTATTATAAGTTCAATTATAAAAAGTTATTCGAATCTTATTAAAATAATGCTAACATACCACAAAATTCAATTAGGAGCATAAAAGATTTTGATTAGAAACATACCTTTCAATAGGATATATCTAACGGTAATGAACTGGCCCACCTATTTTTGCCTTAGGTGCTAAATGAACAGCAAGATGCACCATGACATTGAAAAAAATGAAGGTGGAAAAAACCTCTCCAATTGACAAAGTATAATAGCAATTTCCTTGTCCAAATGAACTAAATATGCTGGATGCAACACTTTTGAGCACAATTTTTGAAAATACCTACTCAACTTAATCAAAGGAGAACAAACACCTTTTGATAAAGTTTTCCTCAAAGGTACAAACAAAAACTGTTGCATTAAAATGTGATTATCATGAACTTTTTAATCCAAAAATCTTGGGTGACTTCAGCTTGATATGCATCTAGAAATATTAGCAGCATATCCATCCGGCACCTTTACCTTTTTTAAACCTTGCAAAATATTTCCTTTTCCTTCTTTTCCACTTGTAAAGCAAGCTGGAGGCAAATAAGTCTTACCATTTTCCATCTCAATAGGATGAAGATCTGATCTTAAGCCCATCTCAAGTAAATCAAGACGCGACTTAATAGTATCTTTAGTCTTCCCCATCCAAATTCAACAATGTGGCAAGAATGCTCTCACAAATATTTTTCTCAATATGCATGACATCAAGATTGTGACGAAGAAAATTATCTTTCCAATAAGGCAAATCAAAGAATATACTAACTTCTTCCAATTGAATGGCAATATAGGATTGTCTTTAACAGACTTTCCAAATTTATTTTGTGATTAGCCAAGTCATTCAAAATTGTAGATCCCATTAGTTGCTCGGGAGGTCTTCCATGTTCAACAGTTCCGTCAAAAGATTTGGTACCCTTTCGAAAAGGATGATTCATTTCCAAAAATTTTAGATGGACCATGTAACAATGTTTTTGGCCATTACTTAACCACCGTGAACATGTAGGCTTATGACACATGGGACATACAAATTCACCTTTAGTACTCCAACCAAATAGGACTGCATAAACTGGAAAGTCACTAGTGGTCCATAATAATGCTACTCTCAACTGAAAATTTTCTTTAGAAGATGCATCATACGTGTTAATCCCAACATCCCATAATTCCTTTAATTGAACAATTAAGGGCTGTAAATAAATATCAATATTGTTACCGAGAACACTTGGGCTAGGTATCATCAATAACAACATAAAATACGGCTACTTCATACACATTCATGGTAGTAAATTGTAAGGTATCAATATTACCTGCCATGTACTATGAGCTAGACTCATGTTTTTAATGGATTAAATCCATTAGAAGCTCAACCCAATCTAACATTACGAGGATTTTTAGCAAATGTTGAATGTTTATAGTCAAAAGTTTGCCAAGCGAGAGAATCAACTGGATGTCTCATGCAACCATCACTAGCACGACCCTCCGCATGCCATCTCATATGCTTTGTAGCCTTAGAAGACATAAACAAACGTTGCAACCTAGGCTTTAGTGGAAAATGCCACAAAACCTTTTTAGGTACTTTCTTTTATCACTAGTCTGATCACTTTCGAAGGAACCCATCAACGTTCCTTACATGTTTTACAAAAAGTTCTTCGAGCATCTATCCCCTAATACAAAGTGCAATCATTAACCCAAGCATCACACTTTTCATAGCCAAGTCCTAATGCTTTCATTAACTTTTTTGATTCATAGTATGACTTAGGCAAACCAGCCATGGCTTCTAGAAATGTTTCTTTTAACAAATCAAGTAACATATTAAAAACCTTATTGCTGAATTCACCAAGGCATTTGAGGTGAAGCAACCTGAATCATAAAGGAAAGTTTTGAGAACTGTTTGCATCCAGAGTAAAGTTCTTGTTGAGAGTCATTAATTAGTTTAAAAATTTTTCAACTTCTTCATTAGGTGAATGCTCTCCACTTTTTGTTTCATCAAATGAGCTATGATCTTGTTGTGCAATCCCTAATGCATCATAAATCAAACCATACATGTTATTAGCTTCATTTGATACTACAAGTGGTGTTTCTTGGGAATTAGATGTAGATGCACTTGCATACATTAATTCTCCAGGAGCAACCCAATGAGTATATCCTTTAAGAAAACCATAAAATGGATTTTTGCATCTTACCTAGTCACACAAACACCACATTTATATTCTTTACATGGACATAATATCATTCCATTTATGCCAAAATGCTCCAATGCATAATCTAAAAATTTCTGCAAACCTTTCCAATATTCTTGACTTCATCTATTTTTTTGCACCCCAATTTTATCCATATTGTTGTAATTTTTAGAATTAAACCCAAGCAAACTAAATAAGAAGCGCAAAACCAATAATATGAGCATTGTGAAATGAATTATAAGGGACAAAACATAGAATAAAAGTTTCTCAAAATGGTTAAGCCACTTCACATTTCTACTATTATACATACACACACATATGTGTGTGTATCTATTTATGTATATGTATATTTTCAGCTACATAAACAAATCTCAAATTCAAATCACTAAACTTTAAGAATAAAATAAAGTAACATAACCAACCATTGAAAGGAAAAAAGAAAGAAAAATAATATAAATTTAAAGCTCATAGAATTAGTTGTGAAAAAAAATTGCATCCATTCATTTGCGAAAAATGCAGAAGAAAAATATCTGATAAATACCACTCAAAGATCAATTGACAAAGTCTTGCAAAAGATTTATGTATCCACCAAAGTTTTAAATTGAAGCCTGCCAAAAAATGTTACACTACATTAGTAATTTTAATGTATTCCATAACAATGTTCACATTACACAAAATTTAGAAATTGGATGAAAAATATGGTGTCTTGCAAGATTGCTAGCCAAATAGCCAGTTAACCAAGATGTTAATACGTGAAGAAGACAGTTTTTTGGCAAATTACACAGAGAAAATGACTAAATCAATTTCTTTACGGTAAATATTTAATTATACTTGGTAACTAGATGATTTCGTTGTCTTTTTAATATGGAAACCAAACTGAGTACATAGATGTTGATAGGAAAAACAAAAGAAATTATAACAGCTTAACATAATAAATACATTATTTAGTCATGGGAGGCACAATGATACAGTGGTGAAATAATTACGAGTTGATTCAATGTTGCAATTTAGAGCTTTAACATATTCTTCCATTCCCACTTGCACACCCAAAGTTCAATTAGTCAATTAATAAATCATGTTCCACCACAAACTCATCAAAGAAACAAAATTTCCAAGTAAACCACTTCTGCTAAGAACAAGAAAATAGAAACAAAAACTCTTCTCATTTTTCAGTTTCCAAAGATTTTGATATGGACAAAGAATTGTTTACCTTCTCCAATCTAACAATGTAACTCTCACAAAATACTTTATAACAAACAAATCTTCCACATTGACTTAATAATACAACTAATCAAGCCAATGGAATATGCCAAAAAAAAATACTATATAATACAATAAAAATTCCAAATGCCTAAGGTAACAAATACTCCAAGTTACTATTTTTAACATTAGAAAGCCCAGTCCAACTCATAAGGAATTTAGCTAGCACTTGTTACACAAATAGTCAACTTTAATTACTTTCTGTGGATCTAGTTTGCTTTATTAAAATGGAAGTTCTATATATAGTCACATATAAGAGATTATCAAAATTCCACTAAACAAGGGTAGAGAAAAATTAAAAAAAAATTAGAGAAAAGAAAGTTATAGTTAACAAACAGAATTACAGAGAACAAAGGCTAGGAAATGAAACACCAGCCACCTGAATTAACAATAGTGAAGTCTCCGTCGATTATAAGATTATGCCCACTGACATATTTGGAGTCATCACTTGCTAAGTAAAGTGCTGCATCGACTACGTCGTTTGCTTTGTAGGATAAAAAACATCATAAAACTCCAAATTAATCAATGTAATGAAGAAATTTTAGAAAAGACAAAGGTTGGCTATGTATTTAGCAGCTAGAAAAAACAATTCTGGTGCGCAAGAATTGACTTGGAAGACAAAAATAAAACAATTAAAATTAATCAAAACATTAAAATTACCTTAGCATAATTAAGAATAGGAAAAAAAGACAAAAGTATGATTAGACAAAATGTACAAAGTCAGCTTACATTAACTGAATCAATGGTACGATGTAACAAAGAGCTTAAAAGAATCACGAACAAAAATTATGCACAAAAGATGGTTATCTTTTGAAATTTGTTAGAATAAAAACCAGCTAGCCCCATCACATGTGCTATTTTTGCTTGGGATGTTATAGAGGGAAGAAAGAAAGTTTCAGATGCCCCTGAACACAAACACCAGCCATTTATATTTTTTATCAGCGAGTCTTGTGGCCAAAAACCCAACATGAACGGTTGGCTACACATGTTTTCCAGCCTCATTATAGGTAAATTTTTTTTCCCACCAATTGAATGAAATCAAGTGTGGTGTCCAATATTAAAATACATCAGGCAGCTCAAAGGATAATATACATAATTTTTTTTATGCCTTCCTTTTGGAGGGATGACAATTTTTGTTATTTTAAGGAGAAGCAGAACGAAAGCGAATGAAATTCAGGCCAAGTTTCAAATTTCTATATGGAAGACATAACATAAATTTCTAGACAAATATGGGCTATCTTTTGAAAATTATTAGAATAAAAAGTATTAATCCCAAAAAGATTAAAAAAATAAAAACAAAATAGAAGGAAATCAAATGGTTGAGAAACAACAATGTATTCACCTAAGAATTTCCATCAGTTATCCACCTCACAAAATTTGTGTTAAACCCTAAAAGCATAAAAAAATCTAAAATTGAAATACTAATAAACAAACACTAGTCAGGCCATAAGACAAGGCTTTGTGGGGGAAACGGGAGAGAAATTAAGAGAAATTGCACAAAAATTTAAAAGAAAAAATCTTACTAAAAGAGTGAATGCATAACAAGCAAAAGGCGTTAAGAAATAACAATTTAATAGGGAAAAGTCCCAATATTTATAGGAGCATTGAGATTGAGGTAGTTAGCCTTGAGATTGATAGTGAGGGTGTAGCGGGTAGAGAAGGGGAGAAAGTGGGCTTTTTTGTTTGGCATTTTCATTTAGCGCCAGAAATTTGGGCTTTTTTTTAATATCCAACTTAAATTTAAACGACATCACTTTGGCACTTTTATTTAAATAAAACTAAATAAATTTTTAAGTTAAATAATGTTTCAATTCAAAGTGTCAAGAAATCATCTTTTATGACTCTCTATCATTATCTGCCTCAAGTGATAACAAAGGGTTAAGCTTGGCATTCTTTCCATTCCATTTAAAAGAGTAGTTATTGTTCACCTCATCATACTTGGCCTTATTTTGAAATTGCCATGGATGCCCTAAGAGTATGTGACAAGTCTCCATTGGTATTACGTTACAAAGAACCTTTTCACAATACTTGCTAATTGAAAACTCCATCTCCACTTGATTGGTCACCTCCAATTCTCCATTGTTAGTCAACCTTTTATATGGATTTGGATGCTTCAACAAGGGGAATCCTAGTTTTCCAACACACATAGTACTAGCCAAGTAAATGCAACTATCATGATTGATATGCATACTACATACCTTGTTATTCATAGTGCATCTGGTATAAAATTGACTTTCATGTTGCAATTGTTCACCATCACTACCATCTTTCAGTGATTGCATCTCCTTAGCACCATTGGCTCTTATGATGTCCCTAGATTTTGGAATTGATTGCTCATCCCTCCATTCATAGGCACTCTTATTTCTCCAATTGATGTGACTCGATGAACCTTGAATCTCCCTTGATGGTGTAGCTTTGTCAATTATTCCATGAGAATGAGTTTCATAGCTCCTTGACTGCAGTGATCTACTCTCTTTCTTCCTTGAAGTATTGTAGTCCTCATCGTTATGATTCATAGCATACTTCCTTGAAGATTTGCATTGAGATTTAGAGTAGGCCTTCTCCTTGGAATACCATCGAATTATTGCTTTCCTTCATCATTTTGTGCAAAACATCACATTGGTGTAGGATATCTCGCATGATTAACTTAGTCTCATCATAATTTCCAAGCCATATGTGAGCCTACAAGAAAAGTTAGTAACAAAGAAAAACAAATAATAAGAAAAATAGCCTTACTACTTCCTTAGTATATGCACTCAAGTCCCTCATGTATCACTCAAGGTATGTACACTAAATAGAGCAATTGAGAATCTTGAAATGAGATACTCCAAGCGGACCCACAGCCTTTTACCACTCTTGAGTAGCTTCCTTGTAGGCCCTTTGGTGAAAGAACCAGTTCAATCGACCTTATCAAGCTTCCAAGTTACCAAAAATGCAAGAGTAATGGTAAGAGTAATCAAAGAGAAAGCTTAGAATGAGTTTTGATCAAGAGAAGTCAAGAAAAAATGACACAAACAAGATTTAGAATCAAGAAGACACAAATTACAAACCTAATGTGTGGTAATCTTGTGTGATAAATATTGATTTTTAATATTCTCTTGAAAGAAAATAATGTTCTTGTGCAAAAACAAAACAACTTTCCAAAAAGAGCAAGCTCACACAAGAAATCACTTTCCTTTTATCAAAAATCACTGAAATTCCTTTTTATCTTAGCTCACTCCCAATCCCCTACAATTTTGGATGCTCCTACTTTTTCTCTTAAAAACACACGAACAACCCCCATTTTTTCTCTCCTTTATGCCTCCTCCTTATTTTCTCTTGACAACCACCTTTCTCTATTCTTTTCTCAACAAAGATGCAGACTTCTCCTACAATTTCTCTCAAGAATTATGCCTCCTCCTAAATTTTCTCCAAGAAGAAGCGGGTGCTCCTTATTTTTTTCTCAATTCACATTTTTTTTTCCTTCTCGAAAACCACAACTGCTCATATCTATTCTCCAACAAAGGCACGCCTTCCTCCTATTATTTCTCCACAAGAAGGTGGTCAACTCTTATTTTTCCTCTTCAAAGAAACGGCCAAATTCCCATGTTTTCTCCCAAGCCGTTTCTTCCAAACAAATCACACCTAGACAGAATTAAAAACTTCAAGAAAACGTGATTTCTTTTGTGCAAACTCTCAAGAACAAAATTTAACGCTTCAAGAAACAATTTCCAACTAGTACTTCAAGAAATCAAGATTCCAGCAAGCAAAACGTTCAAGAAGAATCAAGAAGTCCAAGAAAATTTCCAAGAAACAAGTTTTAAAGCTTCAAGAATATCAAGAACAAAATTTCCAGTAACCAAGAAACTCAAGAACTTGTTCAAGAACTTCAAAAATTTCAATAACAACTTTGGACAGATTCAAAACTCCAAGAAAACACCAAGTCCAAGAATCTTCAAGAAATACCTTGTAACACCAAGAAATAACCAAAAATAGTTGAATAAAATTATTTGTGCGACTATTAAACATTGTGCAGCTTCTTTTATTCTTCTTTTTCTTTGATTTTTCTTGTGCTTTGGCTTTTTTTTTCTTTTAGTCCCTTTAGCACACCTCTTTTTCTAGATTTTTTTATCACTTTAACAACACCACAAATGATTTCAACCTCCAAAAACTTCAATCCAAGGCTTGTTTTGTCCAAGAACTTAATTTTCATGAAAAGTTTTAACAAAGAAATTCAAGAAAACAATTAAAAACAGTCAAGATTATCAAGAAACCACACAATACCTAGAATTCTTGATTGAAGACAACCAAGAATGACACTAAGAAACTAAAAAGAATCAAGAGAGCAAAAGAACAAGATACAAAATGCACAAGAAACACACAGACTAATTTGGACAGAATAAGAAGACATAAAACACACACAAGAAGAGAACTTGTTGTCCAGTCTTGAGGCACTTGGACAATGACTCCAAGAAAGAAAAAACAAATAAACAAATCACAAGTTGTTTAACCAGGCTTGTAGCCTTTTGATAAACAACAAAAAAAGAAATAGGATATATCCAAATTTTTCCAAAGGAAAAATTGGATCGAAAAAACCTGAAATTTCAAGAAATGAAGCTCTGATACCAATTGGTATGCACGAGGTTGTGAACGGCACCAAGATTCTTGAAAACCAAGTGTTCAATTCGTTGAACGCTTGACAGAATTTGATCCTTGGACCAAAATGACCAAGACGTGGAATTGCTAGCCCTGAATTATAACTTTTTTCGATGAAAACAATCCTATAGGGGACTAAGCAAACCTATAGCACCTTGATCAAAACAAGAACAAGATAATTCTAAACTAAGGATTTGATCTTGAAATCACTCAACAAGATCGAAGGTAGTTCTTAATCAACAAAGAACTAAGTAAACTCTCGATTAAGAGAATATTCAATATCATTAATCATCAACACATATAAAATTCGTAATAGTGTTTTGGCCTATAAATAGGCTTAAATAACAACTTTTAGAAAGTTCTAGAAACTTAACAAAGAACACTAGTTGTAACCTAACGTAATATGGTAACTTTTTAAGAGGTTACAACTTGTAAACAAAATAGAAAAATTAACATAAAAGACTTAAAATTAAAAATTCGTCCAAAAATTATTTATGAGCTAAATGCCTCCTTTTAAGCACCATTGGGCTTCCATCTTGCATCCTTAAAGGCCTTCCAAACATGTCCAAGTGACCAGCCTCTTGTATGCATGATATGGACAGCTTACTTGCTTCTTTTGGGCCTTCTTTATATGTAGATTTGATCTAAAGACAATACATTAAACTTGGCCCAGCCTACTAGCTTGATCATCACATAACTCAAGCCCAACATTCATGCTCAAATTATATGCACTGCTTGGACAGTATTCATGCACGCCTATATCATTGATGAATGACTCCCCATTTAGCTTGAAATATGTTAGGCAATGCTCTACATGTGTAAGTGCTCCTTGGATCCTATCATTTGTTTTAGACAGTTTCCTACTCAACTAATATATAAGTTCTTTTTTTCCCCTTAAAATTTCTCCTAAAATTTTAAACACAAATTAAAGTTCCACATGGAGGCCTTACTGTCCAACCTCTGATTTAGTATAATAACTAGTTTGTAACCCTATACTCAGCATCTGACTAGTATAGCTTAATAAAAGAAATATTTTAATCGACAATAATTGATAAGGAAAATAAATAAGAAGAAAAAGATTAGATAGTAAGAATGTATGATAAGTCCCATAGAGCCTAAACCAAACATTTGTATTAAATCAACATCATTATATGAACTCTTTTGTCCAAAAGAAAAAAAATTAGAATAGATTTCAAAAGTTCACTAAAATAGAAAAAAATTCAAATTTTGAAGGGGGGAAACCTAAAACCACCACAAGGAAAAAAGAAAAAAGAAAACCATTCAAAATTTTACCATTTTTCAAAAGAAAGACGAAGAAAGCAATCAAAATAATTGGAGGAAAAAATAATTTGTGTAAAATTTCTATATAATCAAGTGTTATTTATATGTAGGAATGATTAAGATATTAGTTTCAAAAGTTGAAATCACAAAGGTGATGAATAAAAATTAAAAAAAAAATATTCTCTTAAACTACAACTTTAGTGAACACCTGTATTGTGTTTTTGAACCATAAGAAGAATTGAACACAACTGGACTTGCATCCCTTCATTGTGAAGAAAATATTTGAAAAGTTTTTACCTACAATGAAACTCTCACTTTTTTGATAGCTTAATCTTGTAATTATGAATATTATAGTCCAATTAAGTATTGAATGAACGAAAATGGGGAAGAAAACTGCAAAATTTTAACCTATAATGGAAGATTTTCGCAGGACAATACAATTGATACGAATATTTCATTAAGAACACTGAAAAGCTTAATGTCTATTTAGAAATTACGTTGCTTTTTCCCTTTGATAAGAGATAATTTTACTTATTTTAACATAGGACTTTATATATAATTTTAGTGTGTTTTTAATATATTTTTAATATTTTTCAAATACAAAATTACTCGTTTTCATAATTATTCATCACTTCAAGGATTATTCCATAATTATGGTTTTTAGTTCGAAAATTAGAGTTTTGAGGCAGAATTATTCTTTTGAGCAAATTAATGCACAAGTTTATGTGAGTTTTGTAGAAAGATGATGAATAAATACAATTTGGATCAGCTGGAGCACAAGTAATATCAATTTGAAGATTGATTCAAGATTATGCCATTTATCACTTAAAATTGGCGAAGTCCAAAAAATTCTCTACATCAATTCTATAAGAAAATTATGGTTCAATGTTGAAAAAAGGTCTCAAGGGCATGGAAGGAATAATCAAATTTTGAAAAAGGCAAACAAGTCATTTTGGGGGTGTTCTGTGGACCATGATCTGAGGGTTGCCAACCCACGGATCGACGTTGACTTTCAGATTTCGACTGGTTCAACTTGCAGCTTATTCAACCAAATTTCATCTTGCCTAGGGTTGGCAAATTCAATGTCCAGTTGAATTTATATTACCTAGGGTTATATTGCAAAGCTCAAGACAAGATTTTTCAAGATTTGGAATCAAATTTTATTGTTTCATCTTCAACTTGAAAAATGATCTGAGCTAGGTATTTCCTATAAATAGAGACCTTCGTAGTTCATTTGTTTTATGTTTGGTGTTGTGCTTGGTTAAGTAGAAACCATAGTTTAATAGGAGGAGCACTCCTTGTACTTATTTAGTGTAGGAATTCTTCTTAATTTGTGGTAGGTTATATCATATTCTTGTAACACAACTTTGAATGAATCCCCAATACGCGTGGATGTACATGGAGTTGCTTGAAGATCCAAGTGATGCTTCAAATTTTCCCTTGGAGGATTTCAACCCTTCAAAGTGCTTAAGTAGGACCAATTTGAGCGAGTTCAATATGCCTACCTAATTGCTCTAAAGGACTTAGTCAAACAAGAAACAATATTCTGAGCTAGGGTTTTGATTTTGGAATCAGTCAACAAGATCGAGGATAGTTCTTAATTAGCAAAGTCAATTTGATAACTCACAATAATAATATTCATAAAATCATGTAGTACTCCCTATTTATAGGGTTACATAGATGATTTTAGAATTTAGAAATTAAAGCAACTACTTAAACCTAAACACAAACTAATTAAAATACTTAACATAAAGCAACTTGTAACTAAATTGGAAGTCTTAAAACACAAAAATAGCTAAGTTCTAGAACACTCCAAAGATGCCTCAAATAGGATCTTGGGCTAGACGTCCAATGCTTCTAGGCCCAAGTAGCCCACACACCTTTCTTCAAGTAATTTGGGCTTCATTCCTTGGTCCAACTAGGAGAGTGTTGGACGGCTGATCTTTTAAGGCCCAAGCTTTCTTTTGGTCAGCCCAAATAAAAGTAATAAGCCTTGGTGAAGAGTTGCTCTTGGCCCAAGTTGCTTCTTCCTCAGTCAAGTCTAAGTACAAACCTAGCAAGGCTTCTCTCATTCTTCTAGTCCTAGCCCTTGTCATAGGCCTATCAATGCCTTGCAAAAGGTCCTCTTGAGCTCATTCAAGCCTCTTGGAATTCGTTCCATCCATGGCCCCTTGGTCCATATCAATCTTATTGTGCTTCATATATTTGATGAAATGCAAGGACAAGTCTTGCAGCTAAGTTCATCCCATAAATGAGCAACTCCAGCCTTAATCTTTTCAATTTCATTCTTGCATGTGATGTTATTTTCATATATGTGTTTAATCTTATCTTTGTTATGTTAAATTAAGTTGAACCAAACTAGGTTGAAGATAAAGCTATTAATATGATTTGAACTAGTTTGTGGCCAACTTTATTGTTGTTTATTCATTTACTTGGTCTTAGTACTTGTTATTGATTAGCTACCAATTTCAAGTCATGTTAGTTGTTGCTTGACAAGGAGACTTGCACTTAACATTGGAAAGAAGTAAATGAAGCTTATGTTGAATCTCATGAATGTAGTGATTCTCATAGGTGGATGAAGGTTTAAAGCCACAATTCTTGAGTTTAATGAACGAATGCATGCAAGACTTTACCACAAGAGTAGGAAAACTCAGGTATTAGTAGTCATCCATTCATAGAGAGATATAGTTTGGAGTATATTTATAATTGAAGACTAAGCAAGAGTAGAAACTCATAATGGCCATAAGCTTAACTTTCATATTGTGTGGATTCTTAACCCTAGTCAAAATTTTTAATAAGACTCTTCATTATTTATTCATTTGAATTTGATTTACTACATACTTAGTTGAATTTCCTAACAATCCGTCATCTCAAGTGTTGATTGTTTGGATAATAAAACAAGTTAGTAGCTTGGGTAATTGCAATTTCTTGTTTCCTCATAGGATTGACCCTAATAGTTGCCTTATTACAATTGACCCGTGCACTTGTGGAAAACTGTATTAAGTCATAAATTTTATTACTTGTTTGTATGACTATTGCCTAATTTCCATAGTGCCTGAAACCTCACAATCACATTTAACACAAAAAAGAAAAAGAACTTTATGTAAAATTTGAATGAAGGGGAAAAAGGGAAAATCTGGATTCGTTCAACTCCAATTGTAAAGAAAAGAGAAGTCCGTAACATAATTTTCACTCATGTATCTAGTTAAAAGTACATCTGTATGTATACCATATGCATGATAGTAATACTTGAAGTTACGCATGTTGGTAATATTTTGTGATGAGAAAATTAAATAAATCAGGTTGAATTGTTGGAAGAATTGGCCAAAAAATTATGGTTAGCATTCACATAATTTTTAGAAGAGTTTTCATTAAAAATTGAGAGTTTCTCTCTTTTAGCTTTCAAGCCTTTTCTTTTTGAGTTCGTAGGGTTAATCCTAGGGATTTCAAAGCTTGGCTTATCAATCGAGAATTGCACTTGATTGTGGCACCTTCTACCTATAATTTTGGTTCGCTAATTCGTGCAAACTTAGAGGGGTCAAGATTCTTCCATCCCCTGAATCTTAAACTAGTCTCAATCTTGATCTTAGATTCATATTATTTGATATCAGAGCAAATGGTTGAGGTAAAACTGGGTTAAGATTTGTTATTTGTATTAATATTGTGTTTTGTTTTCTTGTTTTTGTTATTCCCTATCTTTTGTGATAATTTTATGTTATTGTTGTAAATCTACAAATATACAAGTTCAAATTTGTAGATCTAGTGTTGTTCTCGAGTCATCCATTGTTGTTCTTCTTGTTCTTTGTGCCAAATCTTATTGCCTTGTGTTGTTCTTGCTTGTTCTTAGTCCAATCTTAGTATTGGGTGATTTCTTGTTGTTTTGGCTTTAAGTTTGTCAAAGAAATACTACTTAAATCCATTGGAACAAGAATCCTTATTCTTGTCATTTTGAAACCATAGTTTTGTCTTGATTTCTTGGACTTAAATCTTGTTATTTGATACTATTGTTATTGGAAGAAATCAAAACTAGGTTAAAAGTTGACCTAATCTTTCATTGATTGTTGTTGGTGGTAGATTTGATTCAATTATTGTTGTTAAAAAAATTCATCCAAGTTTATAAAAAAAAATTATTGTTGACTGAATTTGGAAAAGAAAAGAAAGGAAGAAGTGGTTTGATTCTTGAAGTTAACAAATAGAGATTTGTCAAGAAATTTAAATTCAAGAAGATAGTGAATTCTTGTTGAACCTTTATTCAAGGAGATCAAATTCTAGATTTATATTCAAGAAATCAATTCTTTCTAAATTCCAAACTCATTTGATTTCAAAGTTATTCTTGTGTCTCATTGAATTTTCAACTTAATTACAAGTGTTGCATACTAGTATGTCATTATTTGGTGATACAATCTTGTTGTGGTTTCACATTGGTAAGCCTTTTATAAGGTATATTGTGAAAAGGCCATCAACTTTGAAAGCCAATTGAGATAGTGAGTCTAATAGAGTGATCTTTGAGTGATACACAAGTGCGAGTGTATACACTTGAGGTTGAGTGAGGTTTGTTCCATCTTGTTACTAACTTTTGTGCAAGATTTGTAAGCCATTATGTCTACGGAAGGAGAATCTAGGCCAATTGATTTTCATAAAATGCTTGAATCTTTGGTTGCCAATTTTGATTCATTTAGAGTAGAATTAAAATCAATTGGTGCAAATGTTCAATCAATTAGAGTAAGAATGGATCAGATAGACAACACATAAACTAGATCAACCAATCAACGTGACAAGGCTCCAATAGATGAATCTGAATATTCCAATGAGGAAGAACCAGAACCATTGATTAGGAGGCCCAAAAGGAATCAACGTTACAATGGCCAAAATGGAGATGCTTTCAAAGGAGTTAAGCTAAAGATTCCATTCAGGGCAAGTCGGATTCGAAGGAATATTTGGAGTGGGAGAGAAAGATTGAATTGATCTTTGATTGTCATAACTACACCAAAGAACAAAACGTAAAATTAGCAGTAATTGAGTTTACTGACTATGCTATTGTATGGTAAGATTAGGTGTGTACTTATGGGAGAACACGCAGAATATCAATCATCAATACTTGGGAAGAGCTTAAGAGAACCATGAGAAGCCGATTTGTTCCAAGTCACTATTACAGGGACTTGTATCAAAATCTTCAAACCTTAACTTAAGGAATCTGGAGTGTGGAGGATTACTATAAAGAAATGGAGATCATCATGCTTAGAGCTAAAGTTGAGGAGAATGATGAAGCAAATATGGTGTGGTTTTCAAGTGGATTAAAACAAGAGATAGCAGAAGTGGTTGAACTTCAAGATTATGACAATCTTGGTGACATGGTGAACAAAGCCATTAAAGTTGAGCGGAGGCTCAAGAGAAGGGATTATTCCAAACGTTCTTCAAATTATCAATCTTCAAATCTAAAACAATTCACATCAAGGAGGGATGATAAAGGAGGTTCAACTTCAACACTTTCAAAACCCAAGGAGCAATCTCAAGTTGATGGGAAGGAAAAGGCGAAGCCATCCAATGAGCAACCCAAAGGAAGGAATGGGGATGTCAAGTACTTCAAATGCCAATAAGAGGTTATTATGCCAATCAATGTCCAACAAAAGAACTTGGACACTTCCAAATGGAGAGATTGTGACCGATGATGAAGAAGTATGCAAACATGCCACCATTGATGGAAGAAGAAGAACAATCATCCGGAGCAGAAGATGGAACAAATTATCATGTAGGATTGATTATACAAAGAGCTTTGAATGCACAAATCAACGAAGACAATGCACAACGGGAGAACATTTTCTATACACATTGTCAAGTTAAAGACAAAGTGTACAGTTTAATAATTGATGCCGAAAGTTGTGCAAATATATCAAGTGCAGTAATGGTGGAAGGATTGGCGTTACTAACCAAGAAACATCCAAGACCCTACAAACTACAATGGTTGAATAATAGTGGAAAAGTGAGGATATCTAAGCAAGTATTTCTGCCATTTAAGATTGGTAGGTATGAGGATAAAGTATTGTGTGATGTAGTACCAATGCAAGCTTGTCATTTATTGCTTGGAAGACCATAACAATTTGACAAGAATACTACACACAATGGCCAAACAAATAAATATTATTTTGTACATAGAGGAAAAAAAAGTCACACTTGTGCCTCTCATACCTCAACAAGTGCAAGAGGATAAAATAACTTTGCAAAATGAAAGTGATCAAGAGAATGAGAAAAAAAAAAGAAAAAGGGCAAGTAAAAGGGTTGAGAAAAATGAGAGGCAAAACGCATTGATTAATTCAACCCTAAAGGCAAAACACGAGAAAAAAACAAAACTTGTTTGCAAAAGCCAAAGATATGAGGAAAGATTTTAATGCTAACCAACCCATGTTTGTGGTTCTGTGTAGGAAAGTATTATTTTTTACTAATGAATTTGAATCTTCTTTGCCAAGTTTTGTTTCTACTTTTCACAGGATTTTGAAGATGTCTTTCCTGAGAAAGTACCAAGCGGTTTACCACTAAAAAGGGGAATTGAACATCAAATTGATTTGATACCAGGGGCAACTCTTCCAAATAAACCAACTTTTGGGAGCAATCTAAAAGAGACCAAAGAATTACAAAGGCAAGTGGAGAAGTTAATGGACAAAGGTTGGATTCGTGAAAGTTTGAGCCCTTGTGCAATGCTAGTAATCTTGGTACTTAAAAATGATGGAACATGGAGAATGTGCATTGATTGCCAAGTTATCAATGCAATTACATAAAGTATAGGCATCCAGTTCCTAGACTTGATGATATGTTAGATGAGTTTCATGGATTAGAATATTTTTCTAAAATTGATTTGAAAGTGGTTATCATCAAATTAGGATTAAGGAATGAGATGAACGAAAATTTTCATTTAAGACAAAAGATAGTCTATATGAGTGGTTAGTTATGCCATTTGGTTTGACTAATGCACCAAGTATATTTATGAGACTAATGAATCATGTTTTGCCTCCATCCATAGGGAAATTTGTAGTTATTTATTTTGATGACATTTTAATTTATAACAAATATTTTGAAGATCATTTGTTTCATTTGAAAAGTGTTTTGGATGTACTTTGAAAGGAAAAGCTCTATGCTAACATTACGAAGTGTAATTTTTGTACTAATCAACTTGTGTTCTTAGATTTTGTAGTGAGTAGAAACGGTGTACAGGTTGATGAGCCCAAGACTAAGGCAATTCAAGATTTGCCTACACCTAAATCTATGATGGAAGTAATGAGCTTCCATGGATTAGCCAGTTTTTACAAGCGATTTGTAAAAGACTTCAGTGCCATTGCAGCACCTTTAACTACCGTCATAAAAAAGAATTAAAAATTTTGTTGGGGGGAAAGCCCAAGAGAAAGCTTTTCAACTATTAAAAGACAAACTCACGCAATCACCTATTTTATCACTTCCCAGTTTTAACAAAACTTTTGAAATTGAATGTTTTCCCTGAAGTGTCGGAATAAGAGCAGTTTCAATGCAAGAAGAAAGGCTAGTCACGTACTTTAGTTAAAAGTTGATTGGAGTTGCTTTAAACTAGCCAACATATGACAAGGAATTATGCACATAAGTTCGGGCATTGCAAGTGTGGTAACATTATCTAAGACTGAAGGAGTTTGTCATTCACACGGATTATGAGTCTCTTAAACGTTTAAAGTCACAACTCAAATTGAATAAGAGACATGCCAAGTGGATTAGTTTCATTGATACATTTTCATATGTTATCAAATATAAATCTGGTAAGACCAATGTGGTGGTAGATGCACTTTCTCGCAGGTATACCTTATTCACTACACTTGATTCAAAGTTACTAGGTTTTGAATTATTGAAGGAAATGTATGTTAATGATAAAGATTTTGGTGAAATTTTTGAGAAATCTAAAACTTCACCTCATGGTAAGTATTACATTTCAAATGGATATTTGATGTTTGTAGATAAACTATGTGTTCCATGTGGTTCAATTAGGGAATTACTTGTTAAGAAGTCACATATTGGCGGATTAATGGGTCATTTTAGATTGGCTAAAACTCATTCAATTTCGCAAGAACATTTTTATTGGCCACACGTGAAGAAGAAAGTAGAGAAAGTGGTGGAAATATGTGCTACATTCGACAAGGCTAAGTCCAAGCTACAACCCTACAGTCTGTATATCCACTTCTTATGCCTAGTGAATCATGAGTACATATTTCAATGGATTTTGTACTTGGCTTACCTAGATCAAAAAGTGGACATGATTCTATCTATGTAGTTGTGGATAGGTTCTTTAAGATGGCACATTTTATTCCATCCTATAAAACTGATGATGCATCTCATATAGCGGATTTGTTCTTTAGAGAAATTATTAGGTTGCATTGCATACCTAAAACTATTGTATCCAATAGAAATGTCAAAATTTTGAGCTATTTTTGAAGGCATTGTGGCAAAATTAGGTACTAAATTGACGTTTTCTACTACAAGCCACCCACAAACCGATGGTCAAATAGAAGTAGTAAATAGGATATTGTTTACATTGTTAAGAGCCATCATAAAGAGAAATCTTAAAACATGGAAAGAATGTTTACCACATGTAAAGTTTGCATATACTAGAACGATCTATTATGCTACTAAGCATTCTTCATTTGAAATTGTCTATGGATTTACCCTCTTACTCTATTGGATTTGCCACCTTTATCTATTTCTGAGCGTGTGAACTTAGATAGCAATAAAAATGCAGAATTTGTGAAGTAGTTGTACAAACGAGTGAAAGCAAACATTGAAGACCATGGAAGCCACAAGTGCAAAAAATGCAATGAACAAGTTATTCAAGTTCGAAATGATCAAGTTTGACCAGTTTGGTGCGCCAACTTCCCAAGTTGGAAGGACAAGATACTGTTTCTAGTCATGGAATTAGGAGTGGCTTACATTTTGGGAGAAAACTTAACAAAATTTTCAAAACTAGTTGAGAATGAATTTGAAAAAATCAAGACACTATGGAAGAAAAGAGAAGAATGTGAAGTTCGTTGTGGGGGCTTCACATTTAATGCACTCTCAAATTGATTATGTGATCTTTTCCAATCAATCAAGTCACCAATTGACATCTGGAAGGCTTTGGAAAACAAGTATGTGTCGAAAAAACAAGGTACGGATAGATTTCTTGCAATGAAATTTTTATAGTTTGAAATGTTAGATAATAAGTCCATCTTGAGTAAAGTAGATGAACTGCTTTTGCTTATGTCTAGACTTAAAATCTTAGGAATAGAAGTTTCGGATCAACTTCAAGTGGGTGCCATAATTTCAAAATTGCCATCCACTTGGAATGCTATAAAAAGAAGTTGTAGCGCACTTTAGAAATTTTCACTATAGACTAGTTGACAAAGCTTGTATGAGTAGAAGAAGAAACTTGTGTACGAGAGAACAAATTTGCTTTGGAAATTAGTATAAAAGTGTATAATGTAGAGTTTATGACAAACGAAAAGAATGGAAATAAACCTAGCAAAAAGAGAAAACATGAGAATATATCTTCTAATGGTACTACTAACAAGAATGATAGGTCGTGTTTCTTCTATGGAAAGAAAAGGCAATTTAAGAAAGAGTGCAGGTTCTACAAGAGATTGAAGATGGAGTCAAATGCTGAATGAAATGGATCAAATGTTGTTGATAACACTTCCCTACAAAATGGTGAAATAATTGCCATGATTGGAGGGCTTTCAATGGTGACTGAATGTAACTTGACAAGTACCCAAGCCATAGATTGGTGGTATGATTTGGGTGCCTTCTTTCATGTTTGTAAGAACAAAAGGAACTTCAAACACTATGAAGTTGTACAAGATTTAGAGATGGTCATGATGGGAAACAACAACATGCCAAAGGTGGAAGGCAAGGGAATTGTTGAGTTATAGTTCACTTTCAAAAAAACTTTGGTTTTAACCAATGTTTATCATGTTCCTAATATTAGAAAAAACTTAGTCTCAGCAAGTGTTCTTAGCAACAAAGGCAACTATTATAGAGCAGGAAAAGTAATTATGTCCAAAAACAATGTATTTGTTGGGTAAGGGTACTCATGTAGTAGGATGTTTCAGTTAAATATCAATAAAGTACAAGTTTTAATTTATATGATTGAGTCATCAATTTGTTTATGGCATGATTGATTATCACATGTTAATTTTATGTCTCTTAAATATATATTTAGACATGGTATGATTACTTGTTCAAATACAAACTTTGAAAAATATGAAACTTGTATAAAATATAAAATGACTAAGATTCTATTTCCAAAGTATGATAAAACATCTAATTTACTAGAAATCATATACTCTAATATATGTGAATTAAATGGTCATTTGACTAGGGGAGGAAAAAGACATTTCATTATACTCATTGATGATTACTCTAGGTACAGATATGTATATTTGATGAAAACTAAAGATCAAGCATTTAACATGTTCAAATTGATTAAAACATAGGTTGAAAAATCAATTGGAAAAGAAGAATAAAATCGTATGTAGTGATCAAGGTAATGAATATTCTCCAATTGAATTTTTTACCTTTTGTGAAGATAATGGCATAATACATCAAAACAAGTGTACCTTATACTCCTCAACAAAATGATCTTGCTAAAAGGAATAATAGGACATTGGTTAATATGGTTAACGCAATGCTAATGCATACTAAGTTACTATTCAATCTTTGGGGAAACGCATTACTAACGACTTGTCACGTGCACAATAGAATACCCTCAAAGAAGTTTAAGGTTTCACCTTATGAATTATGAAAATGAGGGAGACCTAATTTAAATTATTTGAGAGTATGTGGCTATCTAGCCTATTATCGAATCCATGATTCTAGAAGGACAAAGTTAGGACCTACGGCCATTAAAAGTATCTTTGTAGGATATGCAAAAAGTTCTGGGGCATAAATGTTATTAGATATATACTCAGATGTGATAATAGAGTCTAGAGATGTCGAGTTCTTAGAAACTAGCTTTCTAAGTGACTCAACGAACCCCACATTATTTTATTACCACAAATATTGATGTGGATTCTAATTCTTCTTCAATAACCAAATATAAAGTTGATAAATCTCCTAATGAACCTACGAGAAGTAAAAGAACTAGAAAAGAGAAGAACTTGGATCCAGATTTTATTTCTTCACGATCTATAGTCTTTTTGGTTGAAGGAAGTACAAATAAGGTGTTTACCTATGATTTTACATTTAGAAGAGGATTCTAAGACCTATAAGAAAGCTTTAGTTTCTAGAGATTCTACCTTTTGAAAAGAGGCAATCGAAGATGAGATGCATTCTCTTATTTCAAATGGAACATGGGTGTTTTGTGACTTAACTCCTAGTGCAAACCAATAGGATATAAGTTAATATTCAAGAGAAAGCATAACACTAATGGTTCTCTACAAACCTTCAAAGCAAGACTAGTTGCTTTGAAGAGGGCATCAATTATTTTGATCCTTATGCTCCTATTTCTAGAATTGCTTCTATAAGAGTACTATTTGCTTTAATATCCATATATGACTTATTTGTTCATTAAATGGATGTAAAACAGCATTTCTAAATGGTAATTTAGATGAGAAAGTATATATGGAGCAACCTGAAGGGTTTGTACTTCCTGGCAATGAAAAGAAAGTTTGCAAGTTGATTAAATCTTTGTATGATCTAAAGTAAGCTCTTAAAAAGTGGCACGAGAAATTTGATAAAATAGTTTTGTCAAATGGCTTTAGACATAATGAGGTAGACAGGTTTATCTATTCAAAGTTCACCAAAGAACCAAAGATTATGATGTAGTAATATGCCTCTATTTAGACGGCATGTTAATCATAGGAGCCAATATGCAAGGAATTAATGAAACTAAAGAGTATTTAACTTCTCAATTCAAATGAAGGATTTGGGAGAAATATATACTATCTTAGGGATCAAAGTTAAGAAACATAGTGGGGGTTATGCATTATGTCAATCACATTATATTGACAAAGTATTGACCAAATTTGATTATTTGGGAATAAAGAAGTTAATACCCCATTTGATGTTTCTAATAAACTTGTAGAAAATTTGAGAAGGTCTATTAGTGAATTAGATTATGCAATTGCTATTGGTGGTTTGATGTATGTCATGCATTGCACTAGACCAGATATAGCCTATGCTATTTGCAAACTTTTTAGGCACACTCACAATCCTAATACTGATCATTGGAAAGCCATTGGTAGAATACTAAGATATCTTAAAACAACAAAATTGTTCTATAACAAGTTTCCTTCGCCACTTGAAGGGTTTCTAGTTGGATAACTAGTGTGAAAGATAATAAATCAATATTTGATTGGATATTTAAACTAATGGTAGAGCTATCTCATGGGCTTTAAAGAAACAAATGTGTATTACTCACTCTAAAATAGAGTCTGAGTTTGTTGCATTAGCAGCTGCAAGCAAAGAGGCAGAATGGCTAAAATATTTGTTGCTAGATATAAAATTGTGGCCACAACCAATGCCAACCATTTCTTTGCACTGTGATAGTGAACCAACAATGTCTAGGGCATTTAGTCAGATTTATAATGGCAAATCTAGACTTATTGCTTTAGGACATGAATACGTACGGCAGTTGCTCTCAGATGGAGTCAAAATAGTTGTCTACGTAAATATATAAATAATCTTATTGATCCTTTAACAAAAGGACTCTCAAGAGACATGGTAAAAAGTATGGCAAGAGATATGGGACTTGGACCGTTTTAATCTTATCAATTGGTAATAGTAACCTAATCTTTACTATTGCAAAGCAATACTAGAGGTTTAATAGGTAAAAACAAGTTATCGGTTGACAAATAGCAAGTACTGGTATCTACGTAAGTACTTATGAAAAGGAGGTTGAATTAATGTTATTCTTAATGAAGTAAAACGTGTTTGGTATATATACTAGGAAGTCAAGTTATAAGACTTCAAAAGTTAACTTTAACTATAAGAACACAAGAAGTGGTGCCGCTTTAATAAAAAGTTGGATAGTAAACTGGTACAAATCCAAGATCAAGATTGGGACTAGTTTAAGATCCATGGGATGGAAGAATCGTGGCCCCTCTAACCCTTACAAATTTGAACAATTTTGACACAATCTCAACCCAAATTTGCACGAATTAACGAACCAAAACTATCAGTAGAAGGCGCCACAATCAAGTGTGATTCTTGATTGATAAGCCAAGCTTGAAAATCCTTGGGATTAACCCTAATAATTCCAATTGAGAAGGCTAGAAAGCCAAAAGAGAGAAACTCTCAAATTTGTGAAAATTCTTCTAAAATTGTATGAATAGTAACCCAGAAGTTTGGTATTTTGTACATGGCATTGCACCTGAAACCCTAATACATGGAATTGACTAAAAAAGACAAAATTACATAACAAAAACACTGGTCAAAATTCGTAATTGCCTTTGACTAATAAGGATTCTGATACGTGCATGGTAGCCCCACACGCATCATTCAATTCTCTATGGAATTGATCATTCGTTTCTGATATTTTGAGGAGTTCAACGGCACAAGGCATGGCAATAGAGCATGGAAGATGGCCTATTTGGCATCCACTCAAATGGGAAGACAAAAAAGAAGGATCATAGTTTTTGGTGTTATTTATTTTTTACAAGTTGTAATCTTTATGTTAGTTATCTAATTGTGATAGGTTATAACTAGTGATAGATTTTAGTAGGTTTTCTAGAATATTCTTCATGAGCCTATAAAAAGGCATTCTTGTATTATTTTATGAATGATGTTACAATGAATCAATAAAAATTATGAGTTTTCTCCCTACGAGAGTTTTCTTAGTTCTTGGAATAGAACTAATTTCTGGTCTTATTGGAGTGCTTCCATAGCGACCAAAACCTACGCCTAGAGTTTCTTCCACTTGATTTGATTCATTCCTTTGGGTTTGTCAATTAGGGGTCTATTCCACGAGTTGGTTAGGGGTCTATTCCACAGGTTGGTTAGGTGTCTATTCCACAGGTTAGCTAGGGGTCTAACTTGCAGCACAAAAGGAGGATTTCAACGATCTTGGTTGAATATTCGAAGCAACCCATTCGAGTTATTCTTGGGGTCTTTGACAAGTTACGAATGGGTCAAGAAGATCGAGTGGTTACCACAACTCAAGTTGTTCTTGGGGTCTTCGACAAGTTACGAAGGGGTCAAGAAGATTGGGTTATTTTGTATGGATTTCTTTTCAAGACGGTCTTTTGGGGATGATGTTCCTGTGATATACGAGAGGGCGACACCCCAATCATATCAATTGGTATCAGAGCTTTTGGGATCTTGAAAGAAATCAAATTTTGTGTCAACCCGTTTGGGTATATCTTTTGTTTTTGTTGTCAATCTACTTGGATATATGTTTTTAATTTTTATTTTTTGTTTTGTTGTTCTTGGTTCAAGATCTGATTTTTCTTGAATCAAAGTTGTGATCTTTTGTGGTTTGATTGTCAAACAAAAAAAAAAAAAAGTCGTACTGTTCATCGGCACTGTAGCGGCGGCGTCACTGTTCACGCTAGGGTTACTGTTCACTGACGGGGGTATTGTTCATCGTTGGTACTGTTCATCCGAATTTTTTTTTCTTTTTTTTTCAGTTTAATTTTTTATTTTTTTTTGGAGTTGAATTTTGTATTTTGTGAGTTGGTTGTGTTGTTAAAAAAAAAAAAGAGAGAGAGGTTGTTAGAAGTGAAAAAAAAATCGTACTGTTCATTGCACTGTAGCAGCGGCGTCACTGTTCACTCAAGGGTTTACTGTTCATGACAGAAAATACTGTTCATGACGGCACTGTTCATGGCGGAATACTGTTCACTTCCAGCTAGTACTGTTCATCCGATTTTTCCTGAATTTTTTTTTCTCTTTTTCTTCCAGTTTTGTTTTGTTTATTTTTGAAGTAGAGTTTTGTGTTTTGTGAGTTGTTTGTGTTGTTAAAAAAAATAAAAAAAAAGAGGGTTGCTAATTGAAAAAATTTCTTGAGTGGAAAAAGACAAATTTGTGAAATTCTATAAGAAAAGCCAAAAGTTGGGTAAAAAACAAAAAAAATCTTCTTGTTGTTATGAATTTTGCAGATTTGAGCTTTGAGTTTGCCCCATTTTTTAAAAACTATAAGCTACGATTCGAAAACGAATCGTTTTGAAGAGGAGGAGTTTGATACGTGCATGGTAGCCCCACACGCATCATTCAATTCTCCATGGAATTGATCATTCGTCTCTGATATTTTGAGGAGTTCAACGGCACAAGGCATGGCAATGGAGTATGGAAGATGGCCTATTTGACATCCACTCAAATGGGAAGACACAAAAGAAGGATCACTAGTTTTTGGTGTTATTTATTTTTTACAAGTTGTAATCTTTATGTTAGTTATCTAATTGTGATAGGTTATAACTAGTGATAGATTTTAGTAGGTTTTCTAGAATATTCTTCATGAGCCTATAAAAAGGCATTCTTGTATTATTTTAAGAACGATGTTACGATGAATCAATAAAAATTGTGAGTTTTCTCTTCTACGAGAGTTTTCTTAGTTCTTGGAATAGAACTAATTTCTGGTCTTATTGGAGTGATTCCATGGTGACCAAAACCTTCGCCTAGAGTTTCTTCCACTTGATTTGATTCATTCTTTTGGGTTTGTCAATTAGGGGTCTATTCCACGGGTTGATTAGGGGTCTATTCCACAGGTTGGTTAGGTGTCTATTCCACAGGTTGGCTAGGGGTCTAACTTGCAGCACAAAAGGAGGATTTCAACGATCTTGGTTGAATATTCGAAGCAACCCATTCGAGTTGTTCTTGGGGTCTTCGACAAGTTACGAAGGAGTCAAGAAGATCGAGTGGTTACCACAACTCAAGTTGTTCTTGGGTTTTCGACAAGTTACGAAGGGGTCAAGAAGATTGGGTTATTTTGTATGAATTTCTTTTCAAGACGGTCCTTTGGGGATGATGTTCTTGTGATATACGAGAGGGCGACACCCCGATCATATCAGATTTGTAGGTGGTGAGATCCGTAGGTTGCAATGAACAGTGACTCATGGATCTATGTTCTCGCGAATGGCCAAAATTCTCTGAAGTTGATCCACGGGTCAAGTGGTCTGCGGTTCATCAATTTGGTCCACATATCTCTGCATTCGCAGATCTCAAAAATTCTCTGAACCTAATCCACGGGTCAAAGGTCCACGATTCACCAAGTCTGGTCCACGAATGAGGGTCTGCGGATCGTTCTTTCTGTAGCAATTTCTTCAATTTTGAGATCTTCAATTGATTCATCTTCTTCCACTTGAATCATGCAAGAATTCCCTGATCTACCTCGGTCTATTTCTTCAAGTGGCGTGGAATTTTCAACTTGCAATTGAAAATTTTGGATGAACAATTGAAGTTAATCTTTGAAATGTTTACCCTCACTCTTGTCATTGGTCCTCTTGGCATGGAAGCTTGGTTATCTCCTTGAACCTCCACATCCATGGATGCTCCCGTATCATTCTCCTCCTCTTGAAAAGGATTTGCTCTCAAATTGTATTCCAACTCATTTGCATAACAAGACTTAGGTCAGAAATGTTAAATGTCGCATGAACTCCGTACTCACCTGAAAGGTCAAGCTTGTAGGCATTGTCGTTGATGCACTCAACCACTTGAAATGTTGCATCACTACTTGGCATCAACTTGCTATGCCTTTGAGTCGGAAATCTTTCCTTCTTCAAATATAACCATACCCAATCTCTGGGTTGGAAGGTCATTTTATGGCATTTCTTGTTGGCATGCTTTAGGTATTACTCTGTTCTTCTTGCAATGTTGGATTTCACCCATTCGTGCAGCTTTTTTACAAAATCTGCCTTTTTCTTTTCTCTTTTTGTCATTATCTGGATCACTCTCTTTTTGCAAAATAACTTGGTCCATATGCACTTGTTGAGGTGTAAGAGGCACAAGTGTAACAAGAATGATAGGCCATTATGAGTAGAATTTTTGTCAAATTGTCATGGTCTACCAAGCAGCAAATGGCAGACTTGCATTGGTTCTACATCACACAAAACTTCATCCTCATATCTTCCAATCTTGAATGGTACCACAACTTACTCGGTAATACACACTTCTCCACTATTGTTCAGCCATTGCAATTTGTAGAGCCTAGGATGCTTTTTGGTAGGCAATACTAATCTTTCCACCATTAAGGTACTGGCAACATTCGCACAACTTTCTACATCAATGATTAGACTACACACTTTGTCCTCAATTTGACAACGTGTGTAGAAAAGATTCTCCCACTGTGCATCATCATCCTTGATTTGTGCGTTCAAGGCTTTGCGTACTGTAAGGTAATAAGGGGAGTAACGCAGCGGAAAATTTAAAAATTTATTACCTTAACCATGGATCTCTTTGATATAATCTATACGATTAAAGGGTGTTTAACACAAATACCTCAAGCATAGAAGGTTTCTATGCTTCAAAGGGCAAGATCCTATTCGATGAAGGTGTTGATCTACCATGAAAAGCCCTCCAAGTGTCGAGCCTCCAACAGTATCCAGACGAACATGATCTTTAGGAACCTTTGGGCTTGCTTGCCTTGCCTTTTGAGTGCTAGCTCCCTTGAATATCATGAAGAACACAAGAACAAGAAGAGGAGGAAGACAAAACCCTAACCCTTAAGGAGAAGAGGGTGTGGCGTTTTTCTTGGGAGAAAACACGCCTCTCTCAATTTTTCTCTCTCTAAATTTTATCTTGTGTTTCATCAATCATCCAAGAGGCAAGGCATGGACTTATTTATAGATGGAGTATCCTAGTCTTTAAGGAAACAAGAGCAATTGGAAACCAAGAAGGTTTAGGAAGCTTACCTTAAGCTAATCCTATTCCTTTAGGAAACCTATTCCAAAAGGAAACCAAATAACTTCTTAATTCCTTTTAGGAAACTAATTTCTATCAAGACTTAAAATATTTATAATTAAGTCCTTTAAGTTAATTTATCACATAAATTAACCCCATAAGTATCATATACTTATCTTAATAATAATTTAACCCAAAGACCATGTTCTTATTGTGTGTGACCCATTAGGTTCCATTCACGTTGTCAATAAGTACAAATTATAACTTATTAATTAATTAATTAAGAGCCAGATAAATTAACACTTTAATTTATCATTAATTCACTAATTAATTAATTTGCACTTATAGATCATGAGTGGCGTCTAGCAATGCATCATGACCACCCAAGTGAATAGGAAAGTCATGGTAGACTACACCTATCAATGACAATGTTACCGTGTAATTAATATCCTTTCACCACACTATATCCCAATTAGTATAAGAGTATAGTGCGCACTTTTTAAATGACTAATTAACAATTTCTTGTTCCCGAAATATAACTTTCCATAAAAGTATAATCTTGAAACTCTTTCAAGTCATACTTTCACTTTTGCGCAAAAGATTCTTTAAGTCATATTTCAACAAGTGGCCAATCCGGGATATACTCTCCTATAATAAGGAGTGGTGAATCCTATATCGATTACTCACTATCCTTCCATGCTTCATACTATACCCAATCTCTACCGTATGGGCTACTCTTTTACGAACACCGAGCAATAGAGTCAAAGCATAGCAATCCACATTCAAGATACTATGGTAATCTCAAGTCTAAGGATCACTTACACCATTGCCATTAAGAGTATAATTCATTAGCACTATGAATAGCAACTCTTGGCGGATCAATCCAATGAACTTGTTCTCTAACAAGCATCCACATACCAGCTTAGGTGTCACACGCCATAGTTGACGAGATCAACTACTACTTACCATAAGTAGAGGCAAAGTATGTGCTAGTCTTCCCAGATTGATGATGTCCAATCTCATTAATACTACGACTAGGGATATTTAAGAATATAACTTAATGTGTAATAAGAGTCTCATCATTGTAACTCTTACAATCTCTTATACACAGTTAATATTCTATGGACTTTATCAAATAAACAAGTAATATTAATAACAAGTATTAAATGACAAAGAAAATGCCACATATATAAGTATAACACGAAATAAGCGTAATAAAAATCTCAAAAACTAACTTGGTTTTAGGGCATACACTAACACGTACAACCAATCCTATATTGTGATAGTTTGCTCCTTCTTCCGTTCTAGATGATTACTTGTTTTCCTCCATCAATGGTGGCATATTAGAATACTCTTCCTCATTTTTTATCACGATCTCACCATTTGGAAGCAACAGCATGGTTCTCTGATTTGGACAATGATTGGCATAATGTCCTCTTCCTTGACATTTGAAACATTTTACATCTCTCTATTCCTCCTTTTAGATGGTTCATTAGATGGCTTCCCCTTTACCTTGCCATCTCCTTTAGATTGTTCCCTAGGTTTTGACAGTGTTGAAATTGAAACTCCTTTATCATCTATCCTTAGAGTGAGTGGCCCTGACGTTGAAGCTAGATAGTTTGAAGAGGGCTTGATGTAACCCTCCCTCCTCTTAAGCCTCCACTCCACTTTAGTTGCTTTGTTTACCATATCGTCAAGGTTTTCATAATGTTGGAGTTTCACCATATCAGCTATATCTTGCTTCAACCTGCTCAAGAATCTAGCCATAGTTGTCTCATCGTTCTCCTCAATATCCATACAAAGTATGGTTAACTCCATTTCTTTGTAATTGTCCTCCACACTCCTATTCCCTTGGGTGAGAGTTTGAAACTTTTGGTACAAATTGCAATGATAATGACTTGGCACAAATTGACTCTTCATATCTCTTTTAAGCTCATCCCAAATGTTGATGGTTGGTAGTCCTCTCTTCCTTCCCTGAGTACATACCTGATCCCACCACACAAGTACATAGTCAGTAAACTCTATTATTGCTAATTTTACCATTTGCTCTTCAATATAGTTGTGGCAATCAAATATCAACTCTATCTTCCTCTTTCACTCTAGGCACTCTTATGGATCCGATTTACCTGAAAAGTGAGAATTTTGATTTTGACTTCTTCGAATGCTTCTCCATTTTGGCCATTGTCACGTTGATCCCTCCGAGATCTTCTACTCAATGGTTCGGGTTCTTCGTTATTGGAATCACAAAATTCCTCTATTGGAGCATTGTCTCGCTAATTGGTTGACCTAGATTGTGTACATTCTATCCAATCCATATTGGCACCAATTGATTGTACATCTGCTCTGATTGAGTCAAAATTAGCATTTATAGAATCCATCATCCTTTGGAAATTGAATGGTCTAGATTCCCCTTCAGTTGACATGATTTCTGCAAGAAAGGTTAGTGCAAAGAAGAATAAATCCTCACTCCGCTTCATGTGTATACACTCACACTCGTTTATCACTCAAGATCACTCTATTAAACTCACTATCTCAATTGGCTTTTAAAATTGATAAACTTCTCACAATATACCTTATGAAAAGCTTACGAATGTTAAACCACCACTAGATTGATGCACCAAGAAAGACTTATATGTAACACAAAGAATGAAATTGGAAATTCAATGAGACACAAGAATAGCTTTTGGATCAAATGAGTTTTGGAAAGTTGAAAGAACGGATTTCTTGAATATATATCTTAAATTGTTCACCCTTGAATGAAGATTCAACAAGAATTTTCTTTCCTTTAAATTTAAAAATTCTTGAGAAATCTCTATTCTTTTCTTTCAAGAATCAAACCACTTCTTTCTTTTCTTTCCCAATATTCAACCACAATCAATCAATTTTTTTTTAAACTTGGATGACTTTTTTATTTATTTATTTATTTTTTAATCTACCCCAACAAAAATTAAATGGAAGAGTAGGTCAATTTTTTACCCAGTTTTGATTTTTTTTTCAAATTAACATTAACAATTTTCAAGATTTAAGTTCAAGAAATCAATGGAACAACTAGGGTTATTAGAAATTATAGATAAAATAGAAGTCTTGTTCAAGAGATTCAAACAAGACAAGAACAAACAACAATAACTTGAGATTTAGAGTATGAACAACACAAAGATAGCTAGATCTAAAATAACAAGAGTAGAACTTTGTAGATCTACAGCAATAACATTACAAGAACAACAAAGATGCAAGATTTAGGATAGTTTGATACCAAGAACAACCAAAACCACGCAATAACACAAGCTTTAGGGTAAGAAGACAACAAGGACAACAAGAATAACAAAAGAACTAAACAAGAACAAGATTATAGGGCACAAAAACAACTTAAAACAACAAGAACAATAACACTAGACACAATATATCACAACTAACAAATCTTAACCTAGTTTACGTCAACCTTTTGCTCTGATACCAAATAATACGAATCCAAGATCAAGATTGGGACTAGTTTAAGATCCAATGGGATTGAAGAATCTTGACCCCTCTAACCTTTACAAACTTGAACAATTTTGATACAATCTCAACCCAAGCAAGCATGTATGAATTAGCGAACCAAAACTATCGGTAAAAGGCGCCACAATCAAGTGCGGTTCTTGATTGATAAGCTAACCTTAAAAATCCTTAAGATTAACCCTAAGAATTCCAATTGAGAAGGCTAGTAAGCCAAAAGAGAGAAACTCTCAAATTTGTGAAAATTCTTCTAAAATTGTATGAATAGTAACCCATAAAATTAGTATTTATACATGGCTTTGCACCTAAAACCCTAATACATGGAATTGACTAAAAAGGATAAAATTACATAACAAAAACACTAGTTAAAATTTGTAACCGCCTTTGACTAATAAGAAGCCACAAGTGGTGAGATCCGCAGGTTGTAACGAACAATGACTCGCAGATCTATGTTCTCGTGGATGGCCAAAATCTCTGAAGTTGATCTGCAGGTCAAGTGGTCCACGGTTCATCAATTTGGTCTGCGTATCTCTGTGCTCATGAATCGCAAAAATTCTCTGAACCTGATTCGCAGGTCAATGGTCCGCAGTTCACCAAGTCTGGTCCGCGATGAGGGTCCGTGGATCGTTCTTTTTGTAGCAATTTCTTCAATTTTGAGATCTTCAATAGTTTCATTGTCTTCCACTTGAATATGCCACAATTCCCCGATCTACCTTGGTCTATTTCTTCAAGTGGTGTGAAATTTTCAACTTGCAATTGAAAATTTTAGATGAACAATTGGAGTTGATCTTTGAAATGTTTAGCCCTCACTCTTGTCATTGGTCCTCTCGGCATGGAAGCTTGGTCATCTCCTTGAACCTCCACATCCATAGATGCTCCCGCATCATAAACTTTTGTAAGTGTTCATGAATTCAGAAGGTAACACAAGGCCATAGTGCGGTGCTAAAGTTAATGGCAAATATTTAAGAGGAAAAAGTTAGATTTATGTGCACACTTATTTTCGATCATGTAATATAGGAACTATGGTTTAAAATCTTGAGCTTACCATCAATTTCAACATGATTTTGAAATAATTATGCTAATAATAGGTTTAATCAAAAGACACCTCTTATATGAATAAATCCTAATAAGTTATGATATATTTCATCACTAAGTAAGTGGAGAATTGTTGGTAATAGTTAGTGGTGAGACAATTTTAGACACCAAATTTTGATACACCGCTTATTTTTTTCAACATTGGGGGCATTATTTTTTTTATACTTTTCAAGTCAATTTTAGTTTTATGGTAAAAGTGGCAAAACTCAACAAGTCCAAAGGCAAAATAATTAATTCAATTATGTAAATAATTTTTATCTATTTTGTGTTCTAAATTCATGTTTTATACTCTTATATATGTTCTAATTTTTTATAATTTTTTCAAGATCAACTGCTATTTAATTTGCGTATTACGTTAGTCGAGGGACAAAATCGTCATTTTACCTTTTAAATGCCTTTTTTACTCATTCTTGAGTTCTAAATTCATATTTCATGCTTTTAAGTATATTTCTAATTTATTAATTTTTTGGAGACTAACTGCTATTTTTTGTGTATTACATTAACTCAGAGGTAAATCACCATTTCATCTCGTGAATGCCTTTTTCACCCATTCTTGTGTCCTAAATTTATATTTCATGCTTTTAGATATATTTCTAATTTTTGAGATTTTTTGTGGTCAAAAACTATTTTTTCTATAAATAACATGTTCATGGGTAAAATGGTCATTTTGACACACGAATGTTTTCTTCGCCCAAATTTGGTTAATAAAATTCATAATTTGCTTTTTAGTCTTTTGCTTATTCTTGTAGGATAAGAATTGGGAAGCTTTCTAGCAATTTTCCAAATCTTATCCTTTCATAGTATAAAAGGTCCTTTTTTATGAAAAAAAAGAGAAAAAATTAGAAAAATCTAGTTGCACTTTTATGTTCATAACACTACACACATAAATACACATAAATTAGCACAACACTTAGATGAAATACACACACAAACACACAAAAAACACTCACATAAAAATCAGATACATACACAAACACACCAAAAAAAAACACATAAAGTTCAAATACACACACAAAGATCAAATGCACAAAGAAACACACCAGAAACACACACATACACACATCAGATTTCAATTATTCAAGGCTACAACTCATCTTCACCACAAGCTAATTTCTTATCTTACCCTTTGTTTGTTTGGTTCATTTTTTTAATCTGATTAATGGCAAACTTGAATTTTTTTGAGAAAAATCTGTTTATGGATTATGGGTTTTTTTTTTTGGGTTTTCTAGGTTCAAGTTCCACCACTTTCTTTCCCCTTCATGCACCACCAGACAACCTCCTTGTTCTCCCTGTCTGGCACCACTTATTTCCCGCATAGCCATCTCCTACCAGCAAACATCAACCACAATTAAACAAGCCTTCACCAGTAACCACCACAACCTCCATCTAATATCTACTAGTGACCACCACCTCCTCCACCAAGTACCGAATCGGTCAGCGATGTCAACCTAACAATAACCACACAACACCAATATCTACTGGTTCACAAATACCATCAATATCTATTGGAGGAGCAGCAATGAAGGTGATAATAAATATGAAAGTTGTGGTCAATAAGGTAGGGATCATCAAAGCACCAAACCATCCAATGTAAAGACGATTTTTGGTGTTAAATATCCAGTTACAAAAGCGACCCTATAGACTTTCACTTTTGCGTCTCTCTAAAATTGTAGTCATTGTAAAATCTTGATTTATTTAATTATTTAATCATCAGGGACTCCCAAGCACACAAATTCTCTATGAATAGAAATAGAAAATGGAAGGCTTGCATTCAACAGTATAACATGCCTTATATACTCGTGTCAACTACTATCAATCTAGATCTATTCGGATTTATTGTAAATGAATAAAGTTGGATTGCAAAAATCAAATAAGAATTTCTATATAGATACTTTCGATATGACACCTAACACTAACCACACAACACCATTAGCCACCAAGACCACCTTGAACCACTCTCACTCAACTCCCAGCAACCAATTCACCAACCCACAACCCATAACCAATCGAAACCCACCAGTGGCACCAATCTCAACCATGAAGCCACCTCACAATCCTACAACCAAAACCAATTCCCGTCAATCAGACAAAATCGCCACCAGAAAGCCACCACAAATTTTCCAAACCATTGACCACCGAAGCTAGCTTCACTATACCATTACCCCAAGCCGCTCCTCCACCTGCAGTTCCTCCATCACCATGAAGCAGCCTATCCACCTCACCAGCAGAACCAACCACGCTGCTTCCACCTCCTCCAATCTCCATCCATAACACCAAAAGAATAGTCAAGCAACCACCTAAAATCACCTCTAGCATCCAAATCTCAAGCCTAAACCTCACCCCAACTAGTCTATTCACCACTCGCAACCATCAACAATGCCACCCAAAGCTCCCTAACCACTAGACAAACACCAATCCCATTCCCAACCTCTATGGCCGTAACTTACCCACTAGAATAGACACTTTGAACAACCCACACAGTCAAGCACAAACCACCTCCATCATCCATCGTCCACCTCATCATCCTTTAACCCTCTCTTTTCTTTTCTATAATCTCAAGTTATCCTTGGATTTCACTGTTTCGAGTTGAAATTGATATGGGAGGTTGATATATTTAATTTCTAGACTTGGGGGATTTGGTTTTTTTTTTTTTTAAACTTGTGGCTGAGAGAAGAAATTGTTTTTTTCTTTTTGGGAATTTGATTGCAAGATTGGTTAGAAGAGGAAATAGAAATGATTGGGTGATATTGAGATTTGTGTTGGGTTAAAAAAAACCATATTGGTTTTAGTGGGAGTTTTAATTGGTTTTTTATTTGTTTGTCTTAATTTTGGTTTAGTTAACATTTTAACTGGTGCTTGATTATTTTGTAATTGGGAATTTTAGTTTAGTAATTTGGTTCAATTTATTTTGGCACATTCTTTTTTAATATTTTTTCTCATAAAGTAATTTATTAAGGTTTAAGTGTTTATACTTCTCTAGTATCATTAATAGGACCTTAAAACCTTTTGAAGTTATGCAATTAAGTCCTTCGTAATTATAGACTGACCCCCCAAGGTTAGTTTCTTTCAATTGAATCTTAATTAATTGCAAATAAATCCTAGTGTTTGCTAGAATTTATGTTTTTATCCCAAACTTGTTGGAATTTACTGTTTCACTCCCAACTTGCTTTAATTTGCATCACTACCCCTTGAATTTGTTTGAATTTTTAATTTTACCCCTTAACTTTGTAGAATTCGTAATTTAGTTCCCTTAGCTTGATAGAATTTACATTCTTTACCCCCAGTTTGTTAGTATTTACATATTTTATGCTTTATTTATTTATATCTCAATTACTTGACATGTTTATTTTTTTTTAAAGTACTAGTATCGGGTGTTCAAAGGGAGGTACTTTCATTACTCTTAAGTTTTCCTTATGTGCTCCTTTGTGCTTCCTTACATGTTTTCTTTGTGTTTATTGCTTTTATATACTTGTGAAGGTTTTTATTTACATTATTATTACCTATTGAATTTGATTTTATCATTTGAAAAGTGTAATACGTAGATATGTTTTTTATTATTATTATTTTTATTATTATTATTATTATTATTATTATTATTATTATAGCAAATTTTGTATTTAGATAGTTGATGTAATAGATAGGTAACATTTTTTTCATATTCATTATTATTATTATTATTAGTGAATATTTGTATATAGATAGACAAGTGTAAGAGATAGATTATTTTACCCTTTCCTCTTAAATTGTAGTTAGATTCTTGGTGTAATAGTTAGGATGGTAAAGTTATAACATAGGTAACACAACGGAAAAAATAAAAATTTTATTACCTCAACCATAGATCTCTTTGATATATCTATACGATTATAAGGGGGTTTGCACAAAGATTACCTCAAGCACAAAAGATTTCTATACTTCTATGGCAAAGATCCTTTGATGAAGAAGTTAGATCTACCATGAAAAGCCCTCCAACCGTAGAGCCTCTAACGATATCCACAAGAACAACTTCTTTGGGAACCTTGAATGCTTGCTTGCTTTGACTTTTGAGTCCAGCTCCCTTGAATTAATTAAGAACACAAGAGAAAGAAAAATCCTAACAATTAGGAAGAAGAGAGAGAGAGAAGGACGCCACAATCAAGAGAGAGAAAGTGATATTTTGCTTCTTTCAATTTTTCTCTCACTAGTTTTCTTTTGTGTTGTAATAATAATTCAAGAGTTAAAGCATGAATCTATTTATAGAGAAAGTATTATAGTCTTTTAGGAAATAAAGCTAATTGGAAACCAAAAAGGTTTAGGTAACTTACTTTAAGCTAAATCTTCTCCTTTAGGAATTCTATTACATAAGTAAACCAATTAGTTACTTTATTTCTTTTAGGAAACTAATTTCCTACAAGATTTAGAATATTTATAAATAAGTCCTTTAAGTTAATTTATCTCCTGAATTAACTCCATAAGTATCTCATACTTATCTAAATTATATTTTAACCCAAAGATTATGTTCTTTATGTGTGTGACCCATTAGGTTCCATTTATGTCGGTAATAAGTACAAATTATAACTCTTTAATTAATTAATTAATTAAGAGCTAGATAAATTAAACACTTTAATTTATCATTAATTCACAATTAATTAATTCGTACTTATAGATTATGAGTAATGTCTAGCAATGCATCATGACCACCCAAGTGAATAGGAAAGTCATATGATAGACCATACCCATCAATGACAATGTTACCGTGTAATTAATATCCTTTCACCATATTATATCCCAATTAGTCTAAAAAGTATGGTGCATACTTTTAAATGACCAATTTCTATTTTCTTGTTTCAGAAATATAACTCTCCATGATGTATAACCTTGAAACTACTTCCAAGTTATACTATCACTTTTGCAGAAGATTTATGAGTTAGTATTTCCAACAAGTGGCCATAAAGGGATATACTCTCCTATTAAAGAGTGGTGAATCCTATATTGATTACTCACTATTTTTCCATGATTTAAACCATATCCAATCTCTAACCTATGAGCAACCCGTTTTTAGGTACCAAAGAATAGAGTCAAAGTATAGCAATCCACACTTAAGATACTATGGTAATCTCAAGTCAAAGGATCACTTGCACCATTACCATTAAGAGTTCAACCATTAGTACTATAGTTGAAAACTCTTGGTGGATCAATCTAATGAACTTGTTCTTAAACAAGCTTTCACAAACCAACTTAGGTGTCACACACACCATAGACAATGAAATCAACTACTACTTACCATAAGTAGAGGCAAAGTATGTGCTAGTCTATCCGCATTAATGATGTCCAATCTCATTCATACTATGACTAGGGATATTTAAGAATATGATTTTATGTATTTGAATCTCATAATTGTAACCTTTACAATCTCTAATACACCATCAATAGTCTAAGGATTTTATCAAACAAATAAGTAAGATGGAAATACAAGTATAGATGATAAAGAAAAATACCACATGAATAAATATAACATAAATAAGTGTAAATACAAAAAGTCTTAAACCAACTTTGTGACAGCTCCACCTTACCCAGAGGCGCACCAAAGGGCTTAGCGGACTGCCTGCCTAGCTCTCGCCAGGTCTCGATACGCACTCACGCAAACGTCTGAGCGTACTTAACTTAAAATAAAATAACTAAAATAAAATGAAATAAATAAAATACACTCATTTTATTTAATATAGGGTACAATTCACATCAAAAGTATATGTGTCATAATATACATGATTTTCAAAAAAATAGCCTAACACAGTTCAGGCTATTACAATAACTGAAACTTTTATAATAATCAAAAACCAGTTGGTCCAGCTTTAATTTTTCAGGTGACCTGAGTAAAGGAAAACAAATAAAATGGAATGAGCTATAATAGCCCAGTGAGTATCGGAGTCATGCAATCATATCACAAATCTATTATTTTATTGAACAAAATAATTGACAATTTAAGTAGACAAGTTACGAACATTTCAATTAACAAATAGTCAATGGCGGATACGGGGCTCATCTACGGAAGCAAGCTTAACCGCAGGAAGAGCATGCACTGACCATGAAATCACGATGTTAGGACTGAGATAATAGCTCAAGTCTGTATCAAGAGTCATGCCAGTATTATCAAGCAAGCAAGCAAGCAAGAACCCTAACCACCGTTCACCTTATAACCTCCGTACAGGCTACCACATCCAGGGAGATATTCTCAACCCTGGAGGGCCAACAAGCAAGCAGGTTCAATCCGGAATTGGCCTCTTTGAGGATTCACAACTCAAAAGGGAAAGAACATCAAACCCTAAAACACCCAACACCTTATGTCCTCCCACGTGCAGCCGGGTTGACCATCCGTGAAATAACGGTGAAGTTAGTCACGGACGTCTCAAGCACAAGTAACACATTGGGTAATGAAAGCAGGTAACACGTTGCGGAATAGATGCGATAAAGTATACATCTTTCCTCAAGTAGCACATTTAATCACATAGCGATTGCAAGTCATGGCATAATATTTACAAAATGGAAATAGCACATTACATGCATCATGCACACATAAAGACACTCACCTTGAAAGCCTAAGAAAATATCTCGTGAAATGGTCGTGATGTGTTTTCGACCCTGAAATTTAAAAGAAATAATAACATAAAAACTCAATTAAAACCCTAGTAAATTTAGTAAGAAAAAGTCAAGAAAATACCCCACTTACTTCTAGGGTTTTGGTTTTAGGGTTTCTAGGGTTTAGGGTTTACTTATTCTAAGAAAGTCTAATCTATCACTAGATCATTTCTAAAAATTTCTACACTTCAATTTCCTTCAATTGAACCTATTCTAGGCTTAAAATCTCACTTATCAATTTTTCTTCTTTTAATTCTATCAAAATTTCGGCAGCATTTCCCCTTAAAATCGAACTAACCAAAATTTTTTCCCTGCAAGAAAATTCAACAATCCAACCCAATTCAACAAGTTCTACAACTTTTATATTCAACTCATGTTCAAATTCAATCAAAATTCCACTCAAATTCAAAATTCCTACTCCAAGAATCATCACCCAAATCTGCACAGGGTTGGTTTTCAGCCAACTTCGTGCCCTTGTGGGTGTCAATCCACCAAGAACCAGGGAATTGTGATTACATGGTTTGAAAGTACGTTTATAGGGCTACAACTTTCGTGAAGATCATCACTTAAAATTCCAACTAGAACAGGTTCAAAATTAGCCCCCAAGTTGGCTCTTCATCAAAACTGTTTACGCAGAACCGAATTTTCAGCCAACTTTGCAAGCTTTCTGCGGTTAATACACAATGAACCACCGTGCAAGCTATATACCGTTTGAAAGCCCTATGAATCTAGTTTCTAAAACAACAAGAATCATTCGAATCCAAGCTATCTACACCAAGTTATGAAAGTTTTACTAAAACTGGTCCAGCATGACTGTTCAAGTATTTTTCAGTTCAACCTTAAATCTTCAAGTACTACTATCAAATTCTTAGTATAAAACTTGAACAAAACTAAATAAAACTTGAAAGTAATTGCAAAAGTTCATAGTACATACCTTAAACAAGCTTAGAACCTTGCTTAGGAAGAAGAAAACCTCACTTTCTATGGTGGATTTAACCAAACTTAAGAGAGAAAAGTCCAAGAAGTTGAGAGCAAAAATGAGAGAAGAAGGAGAAGATGATGGCCGGCCAAGAGAGCAAGAAAGAAGAAAGAAATAGTCTAGGAAAATTGGAAAAGAAATGAAGAAAAGGTGGAAAAATGGTTGAACCAATAGAAATCCCACAAGAGTAAAGCAAAAAGTGAGATTTTAATGCAAGTGTAGGTAACTTGGTTTAATTTGATTGGTTGAAAATATTAACTCTTATCACTTAATATAAACCATAATAAGACATAAATTATTAAAACAAAATAGAGTAAATTAGGGAGAGAGAGAAACCGGCCCTAAGGGAAAGAAAAAGAAAAAGAATTTTCGGCCAAAAAGAAAAAAAAAGAAAAGAAAGAGAAAAAAATTTCAGGTAAGGGAAAAGAAAATAAAGCTAGAAAATAAGTGAAATTTTTGAGTAAAATTGATCTAAAATTCAAGTAGTCAAAAGGCTAGAAAATAGTAGAATAAATTAAGCAAAATTTAAACTCTAATATAAATTAAATGGTCAAGTAAAATTATTCTAAATGTAGTGCTTAAATGTCCTTGCTTAATAATGAAAATCTTAGTTAATTAACCTAATTAACTCAAGAAATCTCCCGACTAATAAATCAAGGATTAACACTTAATCCTAAATAAGAAAAAAAATGTCTCTTGTATGTGCATTTTCTAGGGTGCTACAAACTTGGTTTTAGGGCAAATACTAACAAGTATTTGTGTGTTCCTTATGTGTTCACGTGTTTATTTGTTTTACCATTTTTTTAGGGTCGTTGCATCTAGATATCATGCTTGTGTGTTACATGCTCCTAGGTGCTTTTACATGATTTTATGTGTTTATTTTCTTTTTTGTTCATGCTTTAATGGTTTTATTATTCCGTCATCACACTAGTCCAATGCTAGTGGAGAATTTATAGAAAACGGGTTAGTTCAACGGCAGACCCTTAGGTTATTTTAGTGCTTGCCTCATCTCTCATGTGCGTTCCATATCACTTCATGCATTTTTTTCTCTCTTTAGTTTTTTTTTTTCCATTTGCATAATTTTTTAATATATACTATTATTATCTATTTTAAAGATATGTCTAATGCATGGCAATTAGACTAAATTTCATATAGAATTCTTAGGTCATTTATGTGTTTAGACTAGAAATAGTCACCCTCATTATGCAGGAAATGGCCAATTTGGCCTCCCCTAGGCCTTAGCATGCCATTTTCTCCTCTATGATAGGAACAGTCAGTCACAAGTTTTTTAGTCCTCCATACCCATTATGTAGCATTTCCTCTTTTTTGATCACTTATTATCTATACCATATTTTCCTTTTCTTTTTGGCATTTACAACCGTGGCTCTTTCGAGGCATTGTTTCGGGTTTCGCAATTAATGCGATAATCCCAATCATACTTCGAATAGATATTTTGTCTTTCTTGATATCCCATTAGATTTAAGATTTGCATTCATTTATTCACATTCAAATGCGATAGAATTTCAGGGTTATTCTCGAAAAATTTTGATTAAACATCGCAACTAGCCTTTGCTAGGAAGAAAGGTCCCTTAGGTGCAAACCCTTTGTCTTCCTTTTCTTGTTTAAAGGTTTTTCTAGTGACTTAGTACACCTTAATCCATTGCCAAGTGGCGATTCCATTTTTTATAAAACCCTTTTCTAAAACTATTCGGCAAAAACTGCTACATTTTGAGTCCCAGCCTTGTTTTAATTGTTTTCAAAAAAAGTAAAAAAATTATTTTTTCTAAAAAAATACTTATTCACAAAAAAAAACCCGATTTTCTCACTTGATTTTCCAAAAGAAAGCATTTAAGAAGATTTATCATTTTTTAAGGTACGACAGCAATTAAATAAATCAATTTGAGTTGTTGGAAGAATTGGCCTAAAAATGTTGCAAATTTGAAATGTATTGAGCTTGTGATATGAACCAAGCAGCACCTCCACATGAAGGACTTAAATCAATGGTGTGCATGGCTTGCATGAGTCAACATGGCTACTCGTGTAGGGACTTTCACGACTTATGGTTTTTTTTACAAGCTTGAAGTTCACATTGATCATGCTTGCACCTTGGGCCAAGGGATAAAGTATTGGTTATGGATCAAGTCAACATACAAAGATGGCCCAATTGAAGATATTAAACTGTCCAAAACAATCTTACAAGGGGCTGGTTACTTGGACTTGCTTGGAGGCCCTTGAAGTTGCTAAATGAAGGCCTAATGGAGCTTAGGAAGGGACGTCCAGCCCCATGAACTGATTTTGGATGAATTTTTATGTTTTTTTTTAATTAGTTTCCTAAGTCTTTACAAGTTGTAACTTTTAGTTAGTTGCCCAATTGTGATAGGTTATAACTAGTTTTAGTAGTTTACTTCATTTTAAGCTTCTAGACTTTTCTTTGTAAGCCTATAAATAGGCATGTTACTGTTCATCCGAATTATTATGATGATTATTGATAATTTTCAGCACTTTGAGTGTTTTTCTCGTGATGAGATCTTCTTAGTTCTTTGGAGATTAAGAACTACCCTTGTTCTTAACGAAGAGATTTTGTTAAGTTCAAGTTCTCGCTTAGTGTTTATTCAATCAGTTTGTTGTTAGTCTTTTAGATTTGTCTACTTAGGAATCTACACCACAAGTTGGTTAGGGGTCTAGAGCGAATTCTAAAAGGAGAACATTCAACGAAGTTGGATAGAATTAAAGCAACCAATTCGTGATTCTTGGGGTCTTTGAATAGGGTTTCAAGGGAGTCAAGCATTCGAGTTGTTCAATCTAGAATTTTCAAGAACTTTCTTGGCATTCACTACTTCCGCGCGTATCAATTGGTATCAAAGCTAGTCTTGAAATTCCAGGTTTTTATAATCCAATTTTTCCTTTGGAGAAATTTGGATATATCCCTTTTATTTTTCTTTAATTCATTCTTGAGTTGTTTTTCAAAGTGCTTCGTGCCTAGCTAAACAACTTGTGTCTTTCCTTGTGTTTCTTCTTTGTGTCACGTTTGTTTAAAAAAAATTCGTGCCTTAATTGTTCTTGTTCTTATGTTTTCTTGAATTTTCTTTAGGGTCTTAGAGTCGTTCTTGATTGTCTTCAATCAAGAATTCTAGGTTTTGTGTGGTTTCTTGATAATCTTGACTGTTTTTTATGTTTCTTGAATTTCTTGTGTTAAAACTTTTTCAAGAAAAATTAATTTTTGGACAAACAAGCCTTGGATTGAAGTTTCTTGAAGGTTTTGGGTCATCGTTTGTGTTGTTCTTGGTGGAAAAAAATAAAAACGAAAAAAAAAAAGAAAAAAGAGGCGTGCACTACAAACCCTAAGGGAAAAGCCGTACAAAAAAAAAAAAAAAAAGAGCCGTGCGAGAAGGGAGTAGAAAAAAAGCCTTGCACAATCAGTTCTTAATTGTTTCTTGTGTGTTTTGGTGTTTTGGGAAGTTTTCTTGATGTTCTTGAACTTACCTTGTGAGTTCTTGAATTAAAGAAATCAAGTTGTGAGTTTCTTGAACTTGTCCAGCAATCTTGATTGATTTCTTGAAGTTTCTAGTCAGTTTCTTGAAATTCTTAAGGGTCTTAATTAGTTTCTTGAAGATCTTGGATTGGTTCTTGAGATTCTTGAAGCTTTAAAACAAGTTCTTGAACTTTTCTTGAAGAACTTCTTGCTGGAAAATTGAGTTCTTGAAGTTTTGATCACTACAATCAACTTTCTTGAATATTTTGCTTGCTGGAATTTGATTGTTTGAAGAAGTGCTTGCTGGAAATTGTTTCTTGAAGTGATAAAAACTTGTTCTTGAATTCTTGGACAGCTTCAAACGATTCTTGCATCTCTAAATAACCTGTCCAAGCATTTGTTTATGGGGGAGGACGTGTTGTTGGAAAGATTTTAGGAGGGAGCCACAACTCTTTTGAGAAAACTTAAGAGGCAGCAGCATTCTTGTTGGAGAAAAGATGTGAAGAGGCGCCTATTAGAACTAGGCGTAAGATGAAGAATGTCATGAAGAAGAGATTTGTGCCAAGTTACTATGTAAGAGATCTTCATCATAGGCTTCAAACGTTGAAGCAAGGTTCAATGAGTGTGGATGAGTATTACAATGAGATGGAGATGCTCATCATTAGGGCTGATATCAAGGAAGAAAAAGAGGCTTCAATGGCTCGATTTATAGCTTGACTTAATACGGATATTGCTGAAAAAGTGGAGCTCCAACACTACCTAGACATCCATGACTTGGTGGACATGGCCATCAAGGTTGAGAGACAATTGAAGGGTAGATGTGCAAGGGGTATTCTTCAATGCAAAATCGAGCTAATTGGAGAGTAGAGCAGCCAAGGAGAAGTGAGAGAAGAGTTGATCAACCACGGGCTACTCCAACTCGTGAAGGTGCCAACAAAATTGATCCATCATCCAAATCATCTTCTAAGGGTAAGATTGAAACTCCAACAAGGCAAAGTGCTATTAAGTGTTTTAAATGTCAAGGTTATGGTCACGTAGCTTCTCAATGTGCAAGTAAAAGAGCTATGATTGTGCTTGACTAATGGCGATAGTTGAGAGTCTGAATTCAAGTGATGATGAAGATATGCCACCATTGGAAGGAGGAAGCGATGAGGAAATCATTGAATGTACTGGTGATCATGGTGAAGTTTTAGTCACAATGAAGACATTGAGTGAACAACCTAAAGAAGACGAGGAGAGTTTGCAACTGAGATCACATATTTCATACTAGATGCACTGTCAATCATAAGGTATGTAGTGTGATTATTGATGGAGGTTGTTGTACTAATGTGGCTAGTTCATTGTTTGTAGATAAGTTGTAATTGCCTACATTAAAGCACCCAAATCCATATTATCTACAATGGATGATTGATACAGGGAGTTTGAAGGTTACAAAGCAAGTGGTTATGTCTTTTGCCATAGGGAAAGTATGAAGATGAAGTTGTATGTGACGTTGCACCTATGCAAGCTTGTCACATTATTCTTGGAAGACCATGGCAATTTGATAGAAGGGTGATCTTCGATGGGTTCAAAAACACTTATTCCTTTGCTTGGAGTAAAAAGAATGTCATCTTAACACCTATGAGGCCAATTGAAGCTTATAGAGATCAACTTAGAATAGGTGAAGAGTGTAAGATGAGATCAAAGGAAAAGAGTGTTCATGAGAAGAAGAAAAAGAGTGAGAGTCATGCGAGTGAGAAAATTTCTGAAACTTGTTTGAGTGAGTGCAAGAGTGTCTTACTTGTGAGGGCTAATTGTCTTGTACCAATGTACTCTCAAGAAGAAATTTATTTTACGAACTCACTTAACCAATCTTTTCCTAGTGTTTTTGTGACTATTTTGCAGTTTGATCATCAAGGAAAAACACATCATCATTGCTGCCATAATGTCCAGATTCGTTTAATCAACCTGGAAGACAAAATCGTGAAGAAGGAATTGATGCAAAGTTCAAATGCCACATTGAACTTGGCTGTATTGCTAGATTCTAACTGATTTGTGGCTTAAGCTTTTTTGTTTTTTTCGTTTTAATTATTTTACTTTAGATGTTAATTCAGTCTTGCATGTTTGTTCCATTATTTTAGGTGATTATGTTTTGCATTTTGTTAGCTTAACTTCTTCTAGTGCAATCTGTCTTAGGAGTTCATTTGTGTTCAGTCATCATTATGTGAGTGATTCTCAACATGGTTTGAGTGAATTAACATGCAATTTCACTTGTGTCAATTTTTTTACATTTGTTTTGCATTTTGTCCAGTTTTTTACCATGATCTTAGTTGGTGATTATATTGTGTTCTATCATCTTATTTTAGACAGTTTTGATTGTTTCTTTGGTAGAGTATTTTATCAATGATAGGAATTATGTGTTTGTTTATATGTGCTGCTCTAAATGTTCTAGTGTTTTAGTTTTTAGTAATTTTCAGATTTTTTATTCTTTGTTGCATCATACGGATTATGCAAGTTTAATAGGTTGGTAGTGTTGTGCATGGTTCGTCTAGTAACTTTAATTTTGTCCGCATTTTTATTTCTTCTTTTGATTATATTTGTTACTTTGTTAGTAGCCCATGTATCTTCATTATTATTCATGTTTTTGAGGATGATATTCATCAAGACATGTTTATTATTCTTAGATCAAAATCTATTGTTGGATCATCCATGATTGTCTTTGAGTTTTGTCTTATTTCATCCTTAGAGAACAATGGGTTTTTAGGTACTTGTGTTTATTCTTGCATTGAATCATCTGGTTTATATGACTTAGTTCATATCATAAGTGCCGTTGGTGGTCATAATTGTTTATCTATCCATCCTTGAGTTACTAATATTGGTTTATATATTGTAGGAGATTCGAGGACGAATCTTTTCGACGAAGGAGGGATTGATATGAACCAAGGAGCACCTCCACATGAAGGACTTAAATCAACGGTGTGCATGGCTTGCATGAGTCAACATGGCTACTCGTGTAGGGACTTTCACGACTTATGGTTTTTTTTACAAGCTTGAAGTTCACATTGATCATGCTTGTACCTTGGGCCAAGGGATAAAGTATTGGTTGTGGATCAAGTCAACATACAAAGATGGCCCAATTGAAGATATTAAGCTGACCAAAACAGTCTTACAAGAGGCTGGTTACTTGGACTTGCTTGGAGGGCCCTTGAAGTTGCTAAATGAAGGCCTAATGGAGCTTAAGAAGGGACATCCAACCCCATGAACTGATTTTGGACGAATTTTTATGTTTTTTTTATTAGTTTCCTAAGTCTTTACAAGTTGTAACTTTTAGTTAGTTGCCCAATTGTGATAGGTTACAACTAGTTTTAGTAGTTTACTTCATTTTAAGCTTCTAGACTTTTCTTTGTAAGCCTATAAATAGGCATGTTACTGTTCATCCGAATTATTATGATGATTATTGATAATTTTCAGCACTTTGAGTGTTTTTCTCGTGATGAGATCTTCTTAGTTCTTTGGTGATTAAGAACTACCCTTGTTCTTAACGAAGAGATTTTGTTAAGTTCAAGTTCTCGCTTAGAGTTTATTCAATCGATTTGTTGTTAGTTTTTTAGATTTGTCTACTTAGGAATCTACACCACAAGTTGGTTAGGGGTCTAGAGTTAATTCTAAAGGGAGAATATTCAATGAAGTTGGATAGAATCAAAGCAACCAATTCATGATTCTTGGAGTCTTGGAATAAGGGTTTCAAAGGAGTCAAGCATTCGAGTTGTTCAATCTAGAATTTTCAAGACTTTCTTGGCATTCACTACTTCCACGCGTATCAGCCCGTCTAACCAGGCCACAACTAAAGGCTGCAGTAACTTTCTGACTGTTAATCGCAGCAAGAACCACAGGTAGCGAGGCTAACGCTCAAAGACGGAAAGTTTCTATCCATGAACCGCGGCATGAATCATGAGTGCGGAGGCCACTGCTCACGAAGAACGTTTCTTGTCACGAGTTATGGCTTTGAGTCGCAGCTGGCCTCTAAAGATGAACGTTAAAGGATTTTTAGTCTGCAACTTTGAAGAGTTTTCTTCAAGATTTTTCCAACAGGCACAATGCGTTGCTTAAGAAGAAATCTCAATGTGCAGAAGACATGAATTCAATTCAAAATAAATATTTTAATTTAAAAAAGTGTCTTTTCATTTGAATGTCTTCATTTGAATAGGTATCCATTCATGAAGATTTGTCTTAAAAGGACATGTACAATCAAGAAATATAATCAGAAAACTCTATAAATATTAGAGTTCAAGACATTCAAATTAACTTATGCTTTTTATTCTTCCTTAGTGTATGTTAATCACCGTTGTAGTTCTCTTAATATTCTTTGGAGAATTTCTCTTTTTGCTCAAAGGAAATTCTAGTTTTGGCTTGGTTAATCCTAGAGGAGATTGCCATTAAACCCAAATAGCAATATAGTGGGGGCAAATTTTTTCAAAAAATAGTGTAACTACATGTCAAAGTCTATTAATTTTGATTCTAGCCTTTCATAGTCAATTCTTACTGTTTTGTATACAAAATCTCCAACAACTCATGACACACACATCTTAGCAGTCAAACATCATAAAGAGGGAAAAGAACAAAGACGACAATTTATAAATATTCAATAACATAATTAAAATTCCATTTATCCACAGAGTTGCCGAGATGGACAATTTCAAGGCCTTTATGCGTGAAAACAAAAATGTAATCTATTCAATGGCTGTTGCGCCCCATTTTTCGAAGGGAAATAAATAGAAAGTGTTAGATGTTCGGAAAAAAGGAAAAGGAAGAATTAAATGTGATTTTATTTATTGGAAAAAGAAGCGTGTAAATTTTTGTAAAAATAATTTTTAGAAAATACTTTATAAAAGATAATTCGATAAAATGTGACAAACAAATGCTTTATTTTAAAACAAAAGAAAAAGGGCCTAAAATGGGACTTTGAAAATGCGACGGTTTTTGGGCCCGAAAATAGAGTCTAAAAAGGGTTTTTAGTAAAAAGGAGTCGCCACTTGGTATTGAGTTTTGGTGTACCAAGTCACCCGAAAATATTTTATAAAAGGTAAGAAAATAAGAATGATTTATTTAAAGAAATGATTTTTGGAAAAATATAGGAAAAACAAGAAAAACCCTTTTAGACGACTCCAGGTCTTTGAAAACAAGAGAAAAAGGTTCGGGAGTCACAGTTGAAGAAAGGGAAGGCAAAGGCTCGCGCCTAAGGCACCCTTTCAACCTAGCCGAAACTAGTTGCGAGGTTTAGTCTAAATTTTCCTAATATAACCCTAAGATTTTATCGCATTTGGATGCAACTATATGAATGCAAATCTAAGTCCTAAAAATGAATATCGTTAAGGGACAAAATGTTCCATTGAGGTTTAGTCGGAATTACCGCATTAATTGCGAAACCCGAATGTAGACCTCGACGGAGTCACGAGTTTAGGTGCAAAATGGAATGCAAAAGAAAAGGAAAATAGTAGTATAGATAGTAAGTGAACAAAGAAAGTAGGGATGCAACATAACGGGTACGGGAGACGAATGGACTCGTGACTAACTGTTCCTACTCACGGAGGGGGGAACGACATGTACGCCATCGCTTCCCACGTGAGTAGATGACTATTTCTAGTCAAATCACACAAATGACCTAAAATTCTATGTGTAGTGGAATCTAAATGTTATGCACTAAACATATGTTTAAAATAGATAATAAATGATAGAGTATATAATATATAAAAATCATACAAAATGGAAAAAGGCCTAAAACAAAAAATGTGTGTGAAATGGCATGGAATGAACATGCGAGAAATGATCCTAATACTAAAATGACCTAAAGGCCTAGCATTGGACTAGCCTATTTTCTATAAAATTCTCCGCTAGCGTTGGACTAGCGAAGAAACTGAAATTAACCACAACTAGCGTTGGACTAGTGTGGCGACGATACACATATATAATAATAAAGCAAGTAAGTAATTAAATAAAGCATAGATTGAAGCAATAATCACATAAAAGCACATAATAGCACATAGGAGCACATAACACATAAGCATGAATATTCTAGATGCAAAAGTCCTAAGAAAAGCAAATAAAACACATAAGCACATAGCACACAAAAGCCCTAACTATTACACCGGGAAGCCTAATTACAATCTAAAAATAAAAGATAAAAGGTAACCTATCTAACCTATCTATTACATTTTCTATCTAAAATACATAAAATTTTTGTTAAATAGATACATATAAACTATCTATTACATTAACTATCTAAATACAAAATTTTGCTAAATAGAATATTACCTATCTATTACATTTCTTTGAATAATCAAGAATTAAATTCAAATAAACAACATGGCATAAATAAATACACACTCACACATGGATAAAATTATAAGCACAAAGATACATGAAAACACATAGAAAAACACATTGGAGCACGTAGGAGCACATAAAAAGAAATTAAAAGGGTAATCGAGGTACCTCCCGTTTGAGGACTCGGTACAAATTGCTACTAAATGAGCAAACATGTTAAAAATACCACTATTTAATAAATAAACTACTAATTAAATAATTCCATACCAATCACCATGAACATGCTATGATAATTCAAACAATTATAGCAATAATAGACAAAATTAAAATAATAATAATTAAATATTTAGAAAAGAATGAAAATTGTTTAAGTAAAAATAAATAAGTGCATAAATAAATAAAGTAAAACAAGGAAAATGAATAAGTAAAAAAAAATAGTAGAAGATAAAACACAATAATACATACTTAAACTTTTAACACCCAAATGAAAATTATCAAAATAACTAAAAGGGAAATAGAGAAACTAATTTGAACATTAATTAGACTAACAAGACCCAATTTTAGAACATTAATTATAAATTTGATAAAATAAAATAAAATAAAAAATAAATGTGTAAAGAAATAATTAAAAGCTTTGAGGACTTAATTAAGTCTCCTTTTTTTTCGGCAAAAATAAAATATTATAAGGTTTGGATTAAAAATGAAAATTCAGGTAACTATTCTAGAGTGAAAATTGTAATTTACAACAAAGCAAAATGGTAAAGTTATAATTTTAACCCTAATTAAGGTAATGACATAGTTTACAACAAATTTAAAGGATAAAATATAATTTTCAGCAAGTATAATGCCCAAAAATAAAATTTACTAGCAATATTTAAAGCCAAGAATATAATTTCAGCAAAGTCATTAAATAATACATAATTTACAGCAATGTATAGGGTCAAATTGCAATTTTCAGCTATATAAAAGAGCTAAAATAAAAATTCCAGCAACTATAAGTATTAAAATACAAATTCCAGCAACAAATAAAAGACTAAAAATACAATTTCTAACAATTAATGGAGGTATTAAAACAAATTCCAGCAACATAAAGGACCAAAATATAAATTTCAGCAACAATAGGGGGCCAAAAATAAAATTCCAGCAAGTATAATAACTCAAATAAAATTCCCGCAAGGTTGGGAGGGATAAAAAATGAAATTCCAGCAGGTATTCTAAGGCAAAATAGAATTTCCAGCAATGTTGGGGGGACAAAAATAAAATTCCAGCAAAGCATTCTAGGGCAAAAATAGAATTTTCAGCAAGTTAAAATATACAAAATACAATTTCCAACAAGTTTTAAAACCAAATTGCAATTTTAAGCAACATTCAAGGTTCAATTTGTAAATTATAGCCACATTAAATGCCAATTTGTAATATCCAACAATAAAAGGGGTAAAACGAAATTTTCAGAAATATCTAAGGGTAAAAATGTAATTTCAAAAAAGTATAGGGATCACAATATAATTTTATAAAAATATAGGGGTCAAAATAGAAAATTGAGAAATGTAGGGGCAAAAATTATAATTATCTAAAAGTTGGGGGACCTAAATACAATTAATCGGGACCTAATCGAAAAGAAAATAAAATTATGGGGGTCAATCTACAATAAACAGAAACTTAAATGCACAAATCAAACATTATCGGGGCAACAGTGACATTAATAAAAGTATAAGGACTATAAAATAAATACCTATTATTAATTAAAATAAATTAAAAAACTAAACTAATCAAAACGACGTAGTTTTGAGTGAAACTACGTCAAAACGACGTAATTTCACTAAAACTCTTTTTTTTTTAACAGGTTTTAGTTTTTTCTTTTTTTTTTCTTCCAGATTTCCTCTTTTATTTTTTCTCTCTTTTTTTTTCCTTTTTCTTTTCTTTCTCTCCTTTCTTCTTTCTTTCTTTTCTTCTTTTTCTTCCTTTCTTTTCTTCTTCTCTTTCTTCCTTCTCTTCGTTCTTTACTTTTCCAGAATTGCTTCTTCTTTTTTTTCTTCTTCTTCTTTCTCTTTTTCTCTTCTTCTTCCTCGCCGTTCCAACTCTCTGATTCTCTCTCGATCTCACTATTTCTTTCTTCTCTCTCTCGGTCGGTCTCTCTCTCTCTCTAACCGAATGCTTCAAAGGCATGGATACCCAAATGTTCACATAAATTGTGTCTTTCAATTCCCTCACTACCTTCGAATTTTTTTTTTCTTCCAAAAACCCATTTTTCTCTAAACTCTCTTGACCAAAAAATTTCCCAAAACTAAACCCTTAAATCTAAAACAAAGATGACCCTCATGTTCAATTTAAACCACATCAGACACAATTATGCTTAAGCTAAAGAAATTGAAGGAGGAGAGCTGGAAATTTTACCTTTTGGGCCTTGGAGAGGTGGAATTTGAAGTGTTTTCCCAGCAGCGATGGAAGTGCGGCTTGGTGATTTCGCTTCGATTTTGCTACAGAGAGATGGAGCTGTGAACGGTTGTTGGTGGCCTAGCTGCAGATTGGCAGTGATTATAGTTGTGGTTCGCTCTCTATGTGTGTGGCCGATTGTGTATGTGTGTGTTTGTTTTGCAGGTATATTGTGTTTGTTTTGTAGGTGTATTGTGCTTGTTTTGTAGGTGTGTGCAATCGTGAATGTGTGTGCCGTGTTTGTGTGTAACTGGCTGTGTGTGTGTCTTTTGAGCCAAGAGAAATGAGGGAAAGCTGTGAGTGTTCTGTGTGTGCCCGTGTGTGAGTTGTGCGTTTTGTGTTGTGTCTGTGATCTGAGAATGATGTATGTGTGTGCTTAGTGTCTGTGTTTATAGATGCTTGATGTTGTGCCTGTTTTGTGTTGTGTGTTGGTACAGGGTTGTGTGAGTGATGAAGGTGCAGGGGAAGGGGATAAGAGGGAGTGAGGGAGACCGAGAGGGAGAAGTGAGAGTGCAGGCGTGTGTTTTTGTGCGTGAGTGAGTGAACTGATGTGTGTATGCAGGTGTGTGTTTTGTGCGTATGAGAGTGAGTGCAATGTGCGTATGTAGGTGTGTGCTTTGTGCGTATGTGAAGTGCGTGCGTGTGTGTGTGAACTGGTGGGATGAAAAACGTGCCAGTGTGTGTGTTTGACTGGTTTTTTGAAAGTGAATTTGCTGTGTTTGCTTTTGTGTGTAGGTGAAGGGGCCGAGAGAGTGGGAGAATGGTGTGCCTGTGAGTTGTGTGTTGTGTGTTTGTGCTGCAGGATGGTTTTTTCTGGTGTGTTTGTGCAAGTGAAATGAGGGGAAAACAGAGAGGGCCGAGAGTGGAGGGAAATGTGTGAGTCTGTGTGCAAGTCAAGTGAGGGAAGAGGAAAAACAGAGAGGTTGAGAGAATGGTGAGTGGGTAGGGAAGCAAATCAATCTCCCCAAAATCACCTCAAATCTGCTGATTTGCAGGGGAGTTGGGAGAGTTGTGATGATGATGAAGTTGGTCTGATGGTAGCCATACTGCTATAGTAGCAGGCTTGCAAAACACAACCTGCTCTACTTCTTTTTTTTTTTTTAAGGAAAATAAAGAAAAACAAATGAGATAAAATAAAATAAAAGATACTTAGGATCCCTAAAATCAAATAAGAAAAATACTAAAATTTAGAATTATAAAAATGAGTCAATAAAATTTACCTGCAAAATTTAAAAATTAACATAACATTAAAAATGTGTGATTAATAAAAAATATAATGATAATAACAAATAATAATAATAATAATAATAATAATAATAATAATAGTAGTAGTAGTAGTAATAATAATAATAATAATAATAATAATAATAATAATAATAATAATAATAATAAAGTATTAAAATAAATACTAAACGATTTCTAAAAATCATGAAATTTATACAGAAAATTCATGAACATATGAAACATGCATAACAAAATTTTTTCACTTGAAAAATTCTCATAAAAAAAATGCATTGGGAAACGTGTCATTAAGTAAAAAATATTAAAATTTTAAATAAATACTAAATGACTCCCAAAAATCATTAAAATCATTAATAATGAAAAAAATAGTAAAAATATGTATTTAGGAAATAAAGCAAAATAGAATAATATTTAAGTGGTGAAATTACCATTTTGCCCCTGACGTGACGAATTAGACAGAATGCGCGAAAATTGTACTCGACCCCCGAAAAATGAAAAATACCCCCTAAAATAAAGTAACACACATATTTTTACCAAAGGTGCGTCAAAATTTGGTGTCTACAATAGCCAAATCAAAGAGTTTGAGTTTTCTCATGGATGAACTGGCCAACGAAAACAGGAAAGCAATGGGAATTTTTAAAAAATCTAAGCAATGGGAATTTTTAAAAAATCTTTGTGACAAATATTATGGAAACTATTAATCCAGAATAACCAAAAAGAAAGATAAAGAACATAAATCAAATGTTACTATGCCCAACAAAAGAGTATAAAAGCAACAAAGGTCAGATTTCAAATTTTCAACATGAAAGGATGAGGAATAATTTTTTTAAAAAAAACAAAGAATACAATTATTTTTTAAAAAAATTAAAAAAATACCAATGGGCACCAAATACTAATGGGCATCAAGAGTTGTCCTATTTCTAAACAACATAATTACTCACCATTTTAGAAGGTCCTAGTAATAAAACTTCTATCAAATAAGTTACTTCAATCCCAAATAGGGTCTTAGAAACATCAAGTTTATATTATTATACTTTGAAAATACAGCATTAAATACTAGGTGGAGTAACGTATTACAACAAATTAAGGCTCCATACACATAATCACGACCTTGCAGCCAATTTTTTTGGACGTCTGTTGATTTATGGCAAAAGGCTCGTCAGGTTGCAGTACATATCAATTTTCCATGAGGACCATAAAGCTTGCAGCCAGGCTGGGCAAAACAACAATTGCACATTGGCATGAGTTGTTTAGAACCGGAGGACGGGCAGGTCATATATGCTGCTAAATAGTAAATCTGTGGGCAAACTTTCGCACTTGCATTTTCCACCTTGCATCCCACTAAAATTGCTGCCATTATCCAAAACACAAAACACAAAAATCAAGAAATTATGCATTAATCCCCCTTTAATCATACAACAAGTTGTACCTTTTCTTTATTTTTTTTTTTCATTTTCTCGCTTCTCGTGTGGCACTAGCTACTCCCTTCCTTCGTTTGTGAACCTAAAGTAATTTTTTGATATTTTTCAAACTCATATTTGTTGTAGTTTGTTTATTTATAAATTTTTACTAACGAATAATTTACTATTATTTTCACTTTTTAATATTAATAATTTGTTAGCCCATATTTCTATTATTTATTTATCGATCTTAATAATAATAATGATGATAAATTAATTGCTAGCACTAACTTTTTTTATGTTTAAATAATTAATAAGCCAATCAATCACACTTTTCAATATAAGTAACGTATATTTTGTTGTATATGAAAATTTATGAGATTAGCAAACCGAAATAACAAATAAAAACAAACTGAAACCAATATAATAGAATAGTTAGAGCAAATTAAAAAGTCTCTTCTAAGTGTATAAATAATTGCGTAGGGAAGGAAGTAACTAATGACATGACAAAAGGGACAAGAGACAAAGGAAAAACTAAAGGAAGAAGGGAGAAGGGAGAAGGAGAAAAGGCCCGAAAAAAAAAAGGGAGAAAAATAATAGGAAAACGAATGCATACCACACAGAAGCATAGCCATTACACCAATCCTGTTGATTACCATAACTTCTTGTCTTCCAAAACCTTGCCCATTTGATAACACTTGGGGCTCAAACCTAGGTATTTATAAAAGACTAAGGTTGAAAAAGTGAGTGTCATTCCTAAATTTTTAATAAGTACATTTTTTTTCTGCATGCTGTTGCTGTTCTTCATACGCCCTATTTGTTGACTAGACTGATATTATTCTTCTTTTTGCATCTGTAATTAATTTTTTAAAGTCAACAGCATTTGTTATTCCTAGTGCTTTTATTTTTCCCATGTTTTTGGCACTACAAAGGTTTATTTTATCTCTTAGGTTTTAATTTTTCATTTCAAGCCCTATAATTTTCAATAATATGTAAATTTGGTCCTTAAAATTTATTTCCAAAATTATCATATTGTTAACTGAAATTAACAATAATAAGTTGATCTAAATGGTTTCAACAAAAGTGCCACATACAATTTGTAGAATTTGATTTTATATCAAAATTGTGTATAATAACTTAAGATTGTAACATAAGTTACTTTTAATAAAATTTGAAATCCTAAAATGAAATTTCTAGTACTATATAGTATTATATCATAATCTCAAAATATATGACTGATGATTTTCCACCCAAATATTGTTATTTTATTATAGAAGACACCCATCAGGGTCAGGATCTTTTGCGGCTATGACGTCATGTATTCAGAAGTGAAAGGAAATCTTAAACGGTGAAATAAACCAAGGAATTAGGATCGAATCAAAATTTTAAATTTCACAGTTGCAAACAAGGGACGAAATTCATCTATCTATCAAAGTTCAAAAGGCATAATAGAACAGTTGAGATGTTTAAGGACAATATAGAACCATATAATAAAGTTTGACGGCTTTGGGCAAAACTAAATATGAAAGTAATCGTTCTTTAGGTACTTGTTCATATCAAAATGACGGCCAATGTTAATTTTATTCTACTGTGAGTTCTCAATTCAGTTTTTTTTTTTTTTTTTTTGAGGTAAAGGAGAAATAGAGAAAGGGAAAATAAGGTAGGACTCACCAAACAACTCTCTCCAAGCAATTGTTGTTCGTGGATCTTATATCATACTTACGCACACATAAACTGGACATTTTTCTTTTGAGGTAAAGGGGAATTAAGTCCTCAATTCAGTTTTGGGATATCAGTAATTACAACTGGCTATAGGAAATCTTGCAAGTCCAAAAGGTCCGAACTTTTATTTTTTTTTTCCTGAGAAAAATTTTAATGACTTTGGTTTGAATATCATTTAATTGGTAATCTTTAGAAAATGTTGGTGATATTGTTGAACCACTAAATTTCCTAATCATCACAATTAATTTATTGGTGGATACCACCACTCATTCTTTGTCTCCCATTTGCTTCTCTTCGTCCCTATACTTCTGCACCTTTTTGACTATGTCCTTTCTCCTTCTCTCTCATCTCCCACCAATCAAATTAATTTATACCAGAAACCAACACGATTTTTTATCATGTCCTTTTTGACTATTATCATATACCTCAGCCCTATTAATTAAATCTTCAACAGGCTCCATTTATATGGTGCTGTCACGTGTCACTTACCCTTATCCCTTACCCTTTCTTTGCCTCAAGAAGAATAATCGATTAGCATGTCTCGCTATTTCTTGTTGCCCTCCTTCTCATCCATCTATGTTGCTGCGTTTCTCTATTTACTCTTTTTGAATTTTTTTCTTTCCAGCATGATGTTTTATTTTTGTTGTGAGACCTAAAATTTGATTTTAACAATAAAATTGATTATTGTTCAATTTCTAATGTTTTCATACAAGAATTTATACCTAAAACTAACACAATTGTGATTTTAAAAACTTACATGCTTAGATTAAAGTTTTTTCTTGTAATCAATATTCGATTAAATAATGATAATTGTTTGGTTGGGGTAAAAATAAATTTTGTTTGGGCTTTTTGTGGGTTTAAAATTTCAATTTTCTATAATGCTTCTGGATTAAACAAAAAATTAAGTTCCTTTTTCTATTGGGTCAAGAATTTCCTTGTTGGGCAAAATTTGAATTACTGTTTTTCGTCAGCTTGTTGATTATGAAGTATTAAACTATTTACCTATTTGACTATAAGGTATAACAGTAGTTGATGGATTTTTTCTCTAATAGGAAAATTGTTTTTTCCCTCTACAACTCATTCATCAAGTTTTAACTTGCAACTTATATTTTTGAATAATTTTTTTTGCATACGTATACACACGCACACACACACAAAAGTATGTGTATACACACACACACACATACATACATACATACATATACACACACACACACTCTCTCTCATACATATATACACATATCTATATGTACACACACATGTACATATATACACATACATGTATATATATACATTTGTGTGTGTGTGTACATTTATGTATATATATGTATATACATACATATATACACACACACACACATATGTATACATATACATATATATATGTGTGTGTGTGTATATATTTGTATATACATAGATATATTTGTATATACATACATACATATATATATGTATATAGATATATATATCGTATATACAATTATATATGTCTATACACACACACATATATATATCTATATACATACATATACACACACACACACATAGATGTACATGTACATACACATATAAACAAACACACATGTGTATATATATGTATATATATATATATATAGACACATATGTGTATGTATATATGTGTGTGTGTCCATATATATATATATATATATATATATGTATGTATATTTGTGTGTATATGTGTGCGTGTGTGTGCGCGCGTGTGTGTAAGAAGTAGAGAGGCCCATTTCCCTCCGCCCAATCCCAAAGTGAATTATTACATTCTTTCCAAAAAAAAATGGTATACGAAGAAAATAAAAGAAGAAAAGTGAAAAAAAAAAAAACAAAAGGGAGAGGGAAAGACGAAGCGAAAGGAGAGGAGACCTGCAATGATGTGACTTTCACTTGAGAGGCAAGAAACAAAGCCTAAATGAGTTTAGGGAGGTGTGAGAAGTGGTGGAGTTTTGGAGGGTGTGAGAAGTGGAGCCGGGAGGAGGGAGCGAAGAGTAAAAGAGTGGGAAGGAGGGAATTGGATTTGAGTTTTGGAGAAAACTCTTCAAGTGATGTAGGAATTGGGAAAACTTAATTTTTTTTGGTGTCATTCTTAAATTCCAATTTCGATTCCCATGAACTAAACGCTCCCATATGGAGTTTATTTCCATTCCTAATTCTGATTCCCATAATCCAAATGCCTGGTTAATATCTATATCCAAACCATTTATTGCGACATGAGTAACATATTCAAAATTCACCAAAGTAGTAAGTTCGAGATATGCTAATCTATAATACACTAGCTTCTTGCTTGCATTTAATTTCCTAGCCTATAAAAACCACATTGATAGAAATAAATTTTATAATATCAGCTCAGTTAACATTGTATTTTAAATGGACTAACATCAGCTGAATGATTTTGGGGAATGATTTGAGACTGTTTCCCTTTTTTTTGGCCTAAATCCATTTTGCACTTTTAATTTATACCATATTCTCATTTTGCACCCTAAATTTTAATTTTGGACAAATTGCATATTGAATTGTCTAAAATATTCTATTTAATTCCAATCATAAATGGTGTCATCCAAAATAACGGAAGTTAGGCACTTGCGTGCAACAATTGGATTTAAGTGGCATGTTTTGAATAGTTTAGGGTGCAATTTGTTCAAAATTGACGATGTCAACAATTTGACTAAAAGAATGTTGCACATACGCGCCTGAGTTCTGTTAGTTTGGTTGACACCATTAATGATTAAACTTGAATAGAATGTTTTGGATAATAGAGGATGTAATCTGCCCAAAATTAAAGTTTAGGGTACAAAATAAGAATTTGATATAAATTATGGGGTGCAAAGTGGATTTTAGCCTCTCTTTTTTAATGAAAAAATTTAACTTTTTCATTAAAATAGAAAGATAGCTTTGACATCAATTTCTAGTATGTAAAGTCACATTATTTTATCACAATAATGTACAACTAAGAGCTTGAATGTCTAAGACTGAAAATTCTCTAAATGAACAATAGCTAGCTTCCAGTTTTCGCGTGTCCAAGGAACGTGTTGCCATGAAATAATGACTGCACGTACAACTTTCATGATTGCAAATATTGCTTTAACTCCTAATTGATGGAGACCCTCATTTCTAGCCATCCAGATTTGGTATACAGTCACTGTTAAAACTAATTTTCTGGTCTGGTCACCAAAGGAATTCAATCGCCAGTTATCAAAAATCCATTGCAGTTCCTCATAAAACATTTTCTTGATCTTCTTCCAGACAGTCGCTAAAAATTTATAAGCAAAGAACAAATTTTCCATAGTTCCCTCCTTCTATTAGATCATGATATAGTTCCTACTTTGTACTTTCCAATTTTAAACTTAATCACGGGAGGCAGGTTCCATACCTTAAGTTTTCACATAACAGCCGACCTACCCGTGTGAAGCTACCACCTTCGATTGGCCATCATATTGCGTTTGCAAGAAAAGTTTCAAAAAAGTGAAAACCATGATTATTTCATTAGTAATAAGTGCATATAACAGGCTTACTCAAGAAATACATAAAACACGTTGCATTTATTTCTTATTTCTAATTTCTAATTTCTAATTTATTACAATATCATGTTGCATTTATTTCTTATTTCTAATTTATTACAATACCACACGAGTGTAGTAAGTAACTGAAGAAGTGTATCCACTCTTCGTTTCCATCGTGTTCTGCCGCATTTTTATTACAGTACAAGTACGTATTTCATTTCACACCGTCAAAAACAAACAGAAATCTTGGGCACGATCACCGTTTGCTTAAGAATGGTGTATATTGTTGCTTTTGTAATGGGATCAGGGGAATCGACGATACAGAGGAATAACCACGAATTTCATTGACCCTTTCTTGCAGTCATTGCCGTTTCCCTCTCCGCTAGCAAAGTAGTTTGGCCTGACCTGAGTAAGCACGTATGAAAGGCCGTCCCCGCTTCCTCGATTAGGATCCGCCAACAGAGTTGCTCCCTTAAAATCGCATGTTAAGAAGCTGTAGAGGTTTGGTAGCAGGTAGACGCTATGTGGCTTCACTGTATCACTAGGAGGAGGATATTTGAACACTGATGCATTAGAATGACAATTAACGTTAGACGCTATTAAAGTTGAGTAACAACAACTTCCACATTTTAATATAATAAGTTTCTGAGCAGATAACATAGCAATTTGTAGTGCAGTTGGAAAATTAGATAAAATTATATCGCACAAACCTAGAATGAGAAATATACCGTACAGCAAAATTGAATCTAAACAAAATTTTTCATGCAACTGACATGTTGGTAGGATCTTTGTACCAATAAATGTTTCAAATAGTAATACAAGGCTAACCTAGCGTGTCATTGATGTAAAAGGGACCGTGCTTGATGGCCCATTCTGTGTAATTGTAACCGTAGCGCCATCCCTCGGACCCTCCAACAACAACTGTTTCAGCTTGGCTAATTGCCAAGGTGGCTACTAAGGATAGGAGGCAGACAAGGAATCCTTTACCAAAACTAATAGCCATCTCTTTCGTCTGTATTTTTAAATGGTACTAGAAAAGACAAGATGCAAGTACTTGGATTGGATGATCTGAATTTGGGATGTTTTCGTTTGGGTTTAAATAGATGCGTCTGGCAACATGATCCAACTCTTGTTGACTGGTTCCAAGATCAAAAAAGATCCAAATGTTGTCTGAACAGAATATACAGTAGAAGGTCATCATTTTGCCAGATTTCTTTGGTAATGCAGAAAATTATCAGCAAAATTCTAGATTTTCAAGCCTCTGGTCGGTTTACCTTAATTTTTCTAAATTTCATTAATGAACAGACGAGACTACAACGTTGAAATTCTCTCAAATTAAGGTTTCATACTTTTGTAAGTCGTGTGAAGGCCAAAAGGGTGGTCATAAATGTAATGCTGTTGGTTCATTAGGAAAATTAAGAGCCAAGGTATTTAAGTTTACAAACACGAAGAATATGATCACATTACTATGATTATGAGGACACTCAGAAGTCAGTGAAAACAACTGAATTTGGGTTGGTATTGACGTTCCACATAGTTTCAAAACGGTCCATCCACGGCGTTTTCTTTCTCATTGGCCAGACAATTGGAATGAAAGTGCATTCGGAATACTTTATGCAACAACAAAATCAAAATTGGTTTTCTAATAGTATTATGCACAGTAGTTCATTTTGTGTTCTTGCCTCCGATTTTCTTCTACCGTGAAACGAAGAAAATAAGACCTTTTGATAATAAGCTAAATTCATTCCCCACTTGTCTTACATAACTGCAGCAAAACAATGCCATGCTATTCTTAATTTGTATCTTCAAAATTATAAACGCAGACTGTACACCTCTTCATGTTTAACATTTATGTGCATCCAAGAAAAAAAAAAAAAAAAAAGAGGAAAATACCATACTCTTAAATGCATAAGAATGAGAATGCACGCCACTGTTTGTTGATTATGAGAATGAAAAGTCTATGTATGTTATTGTGTCTGAGAAAGAATGTATGTATGTAACTAAGAGAAAGTGTGTGATAATATACGAGAGTGATTGTGTTATGTGTGTGACAATATGCGTGCGATAGTGTGTGTGAGAAAGAAAACCTTGTTTGTGTAAGAGCACGTGCGCATGTACGTCTCGAAGAGATAGAGTGTGTGCATGTCTAAGAGAGTATTAAAAGAAAGTTTTTTTTTTTTTTTTTTGGTATGTGCTTAACCATTCAACTTAAATAATAAATTTTTATTTGAAATTATCGACACAATAATTAGTGCTTAAAATACAAATAGTAAAGGAACATTACTAGCAAACATGTTCAATTTAAATTACCATCATTAAGTGGAATGATCAAATACACTCTTTATTTTATAAACTAAAAAAAAAATCAAGCTTGACCCAAAAAGCCAAAAAAAAGGAAAAAGAAAAAGAACAGAGGACGAGGATTATCAATGAATTTAGACAGCGACCTTGCCGCGGGCTACTTTTGAGGATTGGTGAGGGAATAGCAGGGAAGGTACTTAGGTGGATCGGCTCTACGGACCCCATCGTAGATTAAACGGTGGAGATTGAGCCACCAAGGTTCAAGGAACCCCTAAACTTCGGCCGCTCAATCTTTGCCGTTAGGTATACAAATCCATAAACTTTTAGGTCTATTTAAGTATTTCCCGAATAGGGCGTGTTGAAATCATCAATGAGTTTGGCCTCCTGTAACTACTGAATACAAAGTACAATACGTGTTAACATTTTCGTGGCTATTTACTGCCTGAGTGGAAATCTAACTTCAAATTCCTCAAAATTTCACATCAATTGGACTCGACAAATTAAAAGTTAAACTAAAGCTCTCCTGAAAAAAATCATAAAATCATATACAAGAAAAAAAATTTATATCCAGTTTACTATCATTACGTATTTTCTTGAAACAGAATATGATCATTTCTTTCTCCTTTAATTTTGATCATTTCTTTCTATGATGCATTTATCATACAAACCCAATAAATCATATTGTTTGGGCTACTATCAGATTAGTAGGACAATTATGATCTGTACTATCTACCAATCTTTTCTTTTTTATCTTCTTTTTCTTTTTATAGATGAACATACCGCGTCAATGATGACAAGACATACACAAAAGCGGATAGAGTGTTGTAAAGGGGAAGAAGTGTTGATATTTTCTGTCATTCTTATTTGCCTTACCACAATAAAAATATTTTCTAAAAATGCATCCTTCCTATTTTTCTTACTTTTTTTTATTAAATCATTTTTCTGATGATTTGATATACCAAAATTCATTACCAAGTGATGATTTTATTTTTATAAAAAATTCTCTTTAGACTTTATTTTTAAGTCAAAATCATCGCATTTTAGAAGCCCTATTTTAAATACTTTCTTAATTTTTTAAATAAAAATTATTTTGTGAAAATCATTCTTAACTACTCACTTTTTGCACTTTCTTCTTCCTAAAAAAAAATAAGGCGCGACAAAAACATAATCATGCACGGCCTTTTTCCCCAAATAGCATACCAGACAGTAAACTACTAATAAGACAAACTTAATCACACACAGGCTTTCTCCCCCCCCCCCCCCGCCCTCCCCCGGTCCCCCACCCACCAAATAGCACACCAGATGCAGGCTTTAGGCAAGCCAATCAGAAAGCAGCATATCAACAAGCAGAAAAAGAGGATCGAAACACTTCAAGCTATCTAAACAAAATTTCTCGGTTGAAAAACAACTGGGAAACCAGCTTCGAGAAGAATTATGAACCTTATTACTATCCATTAACACCGGTTCTGACTACCTTTCCAGTCTCTTGTCCCATCATGTTTTGTCTGTTCAAGAATGCCAAGACCTTCTATGATTCATTTATTGTATATACCCAAAAAATACACATTGCCTGGGCTAGTGTTGTCGGATTAGGAGTAGAAATCTGGTCTGTACCAATCTACCAATCTTTTCTTTTTTTCATTCTTCTTCGTATCAATGATGTGACAAGATATACACAAAAACGAGTAGAGTGTTGTAAAAGGAAGTAATATCATTCTTATTTGGGTTAATAACACTTTGTCACCTTAAAGTATAGAGAAGTCACATTTTGTCCCCCTTATCTTTAAAATATATACATTCTGCTCCCCCAATCAATTAGGAGGGAGAAAATTTAGTTAAAATAAATAATCAAATGACACAAATACCCTTGACTTGGCAGAGAGGAAAATTTTTGAAAAAAACTCAGGCATTACAATATTTTATAAAAATATTTTTAAAAAGCTTTCAAAGAAAGTAAACTACTAAATTTTAAATGAATTAAATATGAAAAATAATTAACAAGAAATGTGACAATGATATCATAAGATTATACTTCTTGTACTATTGGAGAGAACCTTTGCTAATTTCTTACTAAATAAAAATTGCACAGTTATGAATGCAAAGTTAACATTGAGTTTACTGAGATTGTCAATTAAAAATTTTCCTTAAACTAAGAGAAAAATAAAAATTTTCAATATTAACTTTGTATTCATGATAGTGTATTTTTTATTTAGTAAGAAATTAGTAGAAGTCTTCTCCAATAGTACAAAAAATATAATTTTTTATGATATCATAGTCACAATTCTTGTTAACTATTTTTTATATTTAATTCATTTAAAATTCAGTAGTTTATTGTATTTAGAAATTTGTAGAAATATCTTTAAAAAACATATTAATCTTTAAAAAACGTTGTAATGGCTGAGTTTTTTTTGTCTAAAATTTTCCTCTCTACCAAATCAAGAGTATTTGTGTTATTTGACTATTTATTTTAACCAAATTTTCTCCTTCCTAATTGACTAGGGGAGCAAAATGTATATATTTAAAGGTTAAAGGGACAAAGTGTGACTTTTCTATACCTTTAAGAGGGAAAAGTGTTATTACCCCTTCTTATTTTTCTTACCACCATGAACAGCTGTAGCTAGTACTGAAGAATACTTGAACATGTACCCAATAAGAGATCCTGTATATTTATGACCTTCCAGACATATTTAATGAATTTATTAAAAACGGAAACCCAATGCGTCAATTAATCTTTCAACATGGCACTTGTTACCAGCCGCACACCCTTCCTCTCCACCCCGATCACCCAATGCGTCAAATTTTTAGTAATTCTGTTTTATATATAATAATATTTTACATTAAAAATAATTATGAAGTACTTTTAAAATTTTAAAATTAAAATACTTCAAACTCTTAAACTAAACCTGAGTCAATAAAGTATAAGAATTGAATCAAGCTCCAACTCAAATTCTAAGCTTCTATACAACTCAAATTCGAGTTCCAGCTCAAAATTTTGAATCAAGTCCAACAACTTTAAAATTTGATATGATTCAATTTGATTGTTTACACCGCCATACATGATCGATTATTTTCTTTTACTTAGTAGAGTGATAGGATTTGTTCATTTTGATATGGCCGCATGAATGGTGTATACTTTTAAAAGTCACGTTTCTTATAATGGAAATTTATTCAATTTGATAATATATTGTATTCTTTAAAATACGTATTTAAAATAAAAACAGTGATTTTCTTTCGTTACTTAGATTCTAATACTTTTCAATTTTTTCCTTTTAAAGAAAGTTGCTCTTATTTGAGTTGCCCGCGAAAAAAGAAAGCCACATTTGAAAATTAAATGACAATATATCATGTAATTATCAACAAAACAAAATAATCACATATTCATTCTTTTATGTTATGCTAACTAGTAGAATATAAATATAAGACTTTCTCAATTTGATACAACTTCCAATAAGACATAAAATAATTGGATACAAGAAATTAAAATACACTTGTTGTTAATGTGCACATTGAATTTTTTTGCGACAAAATTTGTATTTACCGAAAAAACATCGATGAATAAAATGACAAAAATATTTTCTTGTTAGCAAAAATTGAACATATTAGTGATGATAGCTTACAAGTTGTCATTGATTATTCGATTGATTTTTTTCACACTACGAAAATCATGGCGGGAGAAATTTTGTGACAATAATTTAGTGGTTGTCACTAAATAATTAATCTTTCCTAGATGTTAGCAATATAATTAATCTTGTTCCTAAAAGATGCAATTAGTGACAGCTTTTCTGTTGACACTAAAAGATGCTGTCACTAATACCATATTTCTTTTAGTGATATATTGCTATCTTTTTTAAGTTCACAAAGTTTTTTTTAAAAAATTATTATAACTTGGAATTAAGGTGAGATGGCAAAATTGCCACTGTGCATAATTAAGATAACAGAGTTAATTGATGTAATAGTCAAAACAGAATATTTTGAGAAGTTTAATGGTTAAATTGACAAGAAACATAATTCAACGAGCAAAATAAAATTTTGAAAAAAATATTACGGGCCATTGACATAATTGACTCTAAAGGATACAAACTCACATTCAGAACAAAATATATTGCAGGGGATATCAAGAAGAGAAAACGTACATTGTTCTAGTTGGTAGTTTTACAGAAATTAGAAAGATTTTGAAAAAAAAAATCATGTCTAAAATATTAATTTTTAAACAATCAACAGTAATATTACTAACTACTAATACAATACTTGCCGGTGGAAATAAAATCTCAGATATAAAAGAAACAACTGGAAAAGAAGATAATATATACTGACGATTGTTAAAACATTCTAGATATAAAAGGAAACAACTTGAAGAGAAGAGAATCAGGTAAAAAGCACAACGAGTGACCACTTGTGGGTGGTTGGCTACTTTGGCTACGGATCTACTAAGACAACTAAAAGCACCCTTGCTTATTTATGCCATGTGGCATCCCGCCACAATTACATGGTATTGTAGGTGGTGTTACAGCAACCAACAATGCTATAAGTAAGTATTAGGTGTATCAAATGTAATATGTGACATGTCACGTGTATGGATCATTATTAGCAATCTCATATCGCCAAATATTATAATATATGGCCTATTATCTTCACGTGATGTTAAATTATTGGTTCTAGTACACTACGTAGCAATGCACGTAATACATTTAATACTTTACTGGATGTGATTAGTCCAGCCACCATGACAGACACTAGACATTGTGACATGTGCTTGTGTATTTTTTTTTTTTTTTGGTGGGAAGATAAGATGAAATTGCATGGTAGAAAGTAGTTAATTTAGTTCATGGCTAAGTTGGAATAGTAATTAGATTGTGTTTGACTTCATCTGATGTGAAAATTTTTGCCTAATTCAAAGTTGCCTATGTGCCCACTTTTCCAATCGGAGGGATCAAGTCATTTCATAGTTTATTCTTTTTTTGTTTTCTATTTTTTGCCTTGCCCATCTTTTTGGGGGTTTTCAACCAGCTACTTTGGATCAAGCCATTTCATAGTTTATTCTTTTTTTTTTTTGGGGGCCTGGGGGGAGGGGTTTCAACATGCTATTATTTATTTATTTATTTAGATGCAACTCCATGTAATGTGTTATGATAAATATGTCACTTAATGCTTTAAATGTCTGGACCATTAAGGCATTAGACAACTTGCATTTGAAATTATTGAAGTACAGCTTAGTCTAATTCCCATTGGGTGGCATTTTTTTTGGAGACAATGGTTAAAGCCTACCACCTTTTTTTTTTTTTTTTAGGGGAAAAAAAAAAAGGTGGTAGGCTTTAACCATTGTCTCCACCTTGTAATGAAGTCTATGGCAAGCTCATTTCTGGTAGCTTTTCAGTGAGTCTGACACCCCAATTCTTCTTCTATATTTGGAAAAATATTTTAAAAACTTCTTCACAATATAATCTTAATTAGGAATGGATCCTTTATGAAATATTGACATATCCTATAAAAGTTAATCCTCAAGTTGTTATATGAAGAGTCTCAAATAAATGAATTTATTTTTAGCTATTGATCTATAGTGTGAGTCTGTGTTTTTAAACTCGGACCGGACCGGCCAGTCGAACTGAAAACCGACCAGGCATCCGGTCGGAATCTAACTAAAAAATCGGATTGTAAAAAACAGGTCAAATCCGGTCAAAAACCGGATTTGACCGGTTAAAACCGGATTTGACCGGTAAATATAGGAACCGGAAGAACCGTAGCTTGCAAAAAAGGAGACCTGACATGTGGAGAGTTGTAAAATGACATGTGGGACCATGACTCTTCTAAGTCAAAGCATGTGGGGTTGCATTAATGGCAAACAACAACTCTCCCTTTTTACTTTTTGGGAACAACCGTTCCCTTCTTCTTTTTTTTTTTTTTTTTTTGTGTCAAAACACTCCCTTTTAAATAATAATTTTCTATGTCAAGTAAAAATATAAATGTTCTAATTTAATTGGGCTATAATTGCTTAGAGAGGATTTTAAAATAAAAATGATGTTTGAAATAATTATGTTGCAAACAAAAATATAAGGAAATAATAAATGTAGTTAAGAGGACTTTAACACCAAAATAATATTTGTAATTACTAGTGGTGCAAACAAAAATATAATGAAATAATAAATGTGGTAGTAATAGGCACGCGCACGCACATGTATATGTATGTATGTGTGTCTACATATATGTGTGTATACACACACACACACACATATATATATATATGACGTATTTATGACGTTATCCGGTTCGATCTCGAATCGACCCTCGATCGAACCTATTGATCCCTGACCCCTGAGCTCAGCCGAGTCGATATCCGGTTCGAATCTGAAAACATAGGTGTGAGTAGATATGTTATGCATTATTTTGGATCACGTGTTACACAAAACATTTTAGAGCTTAAGTGATTGTTAATGGATTTGTTTCGAGTTATTAGTCTATAACATAAAAGAAAGTATATTGTGTGTTGTCTTGGGTCACCTGTTCCATGGAATATTTTATAATTTGATTGAGTAAAACCAATAAGAATAGAACATCATTTGACCATACTGGATATGACTTGGACAAGCTTTCGACAATTTTCATCTTCTAGGATTTTATTTACTGTCATGGAAATGAAATGAACAATTTGCCAAACTTTTAGGGCTCCTACGCTGGTTTAAAATTCAGCAAATTGAGAGCAAATTATTCAATTAAAAGTTTGAACATAAATCAAGTTATGCTTAATGTACTAAAATCAAGTTATGCTTAATGTACTAAGTAGTACGAGAATTTTTTTATCAAATATTCTGAATTTAAAAAGCTCTTGATTTATTGATTTTTGACATTAATTGGAGCTATTAAACAGCTATTAATCTAATAATTGTATTTGCCAAATTTTTACCAAAATAAAACCCAACTTTCCCTCACACTATCTGAAAAATCCAACCATAGACGCTCCCGGATTGAAAGCTGAACGATCGTTTTAAAACCAAAAGCCGAAGCATTATAAAACTCCAAGTTGAAAACTCAGTGTAACTACTTCCCAACCCTCTCTTCAGTTTTCGTCCCGTGACCATTCTCTGAATCTTATTCAAGTTTAATATTACTATTTTAGACTCCTTTATCACATTCAATCCAATCCTCTATAACTCGAGTGTTTAATTGCACAAGATTATTGTCTTTTTTTTTTCTTTGTACTAGAACATCAGAGAATGTGGAAGCTTAAGATTGCTGAAGGCAATGGACCATACCTATACAGCACGAATAATTTTGTGGGCAGACAAATATGGGAGTGGGATCCCAGTGATGGCACCCTTGAAGAACAAGAAGCATTTGACAAAGCTCGCGAGGAGTTCAGAAACAATAGGAAAAAGGGAGTTCATCCATGCGCTGATTTGTTTGTGAGAATGCAGGTAATGGTGATCGTACCTGTCTTCAAATCCAAATAATCAATTTTCTTTATAAAACAGTTGATGATATTGTTATATTCGTTTCAATTCGTTTCATTTCATTTGCAACCTAAGATGGATCCCGTATCCTATATTCGGTTTTTTTCATTTGCAGCTTAATAAAAAAAAAATTCCCTTATCATATTTGTTTCGTTTCATTTGCAGCTTAAGAAAGAAAATTCCCATATCGTATAATTGTTTCGTTTCGTTTGCAGCTTGAGAAAGAAAGTTTCCATATCCTATTCATTTCTCGTTTCATTTTGCAGCTTAAGAAAGAAAATTCCCACATCGATGTTCTGGGCATCCCACCGGTTAGACTTGGAAAAAATGAAGAAGTAACTTATGAAGCAGCCACAACTGCGGTCAAGAAAGCCGTTCGGTTAAACCGCGCAATCCAGGCTAGTGATGGTCACTGGCCAGCTGAGAACGCAGGCCCATTGTTTTTCACACCTCCACTGGTAAGCACTCCACCAAATTCAATATTCAAAATTAATCAACCAAAAGAAAAACAGAAGTGATTTGTCAACTTTGGCTTTCATTGTCTACATGTTACTCTTGCAGCTCATTGCCCTGTACATCAGTGATGCGATCAATACTCTCTTGACATCAGAACACAAAAAAGAATTGGTTCGCTACATCTATAATCATCAAGTAAGTAAAAATTAAGTTCACTGAAATCCCATTAATTCTTTAAAGAAAAATGATTTTTGTGTTTTTAAGGAGTCTGTTTTGTGTGTAGAATGATGATGGAGGCTGGGGGTTTTACATAGAAGGTCATAGCACGATGATTGGCTCGGCGCTTAGCTACGTAGCTTTACGTGTACTTGGGGAAGGACCAGATGGAGGAGATGGCGCCGTTGCAAGAGGTCGCAAGTGGATCCTTGATAATGGTGGTGCAACTGGGATTCCCTCGTGGGGAAAGACTTATCTTTCGGTATTGTGTTAACATTTTCCACCAAATTTTAAACTTTTAGCGCTGAAAAAACATGACATTAGAGATGATTTTTTTGTTCTATGCATTTTGGAAAAACTTAAGCCAAAAAATACATATTTTCTAATGGCTACGGATTCTCAATCTCACTTCTTGTATTAATCTCTATTAACTATTTATATTTTGCCACGTGTAAACATAATACATTGTGTATTCTCAGTAAACAAGTAGCGAGAAAACAAAGAGTGGGATAAGAATTGGTGCAAAATTAAAATAGAAGAATTAAAATCTTTTTTGATTACATGAACAATCCGAAATGCTTCAGGTGCTTGGCGTGTACGATTGGGATGGTTGCAATCCACTGCCCCCTGAGTTTTGGCTTTTCCCAGAATTTTTTCCTTACCATCCCGCGAAAATGTGGTGTTACTGCCGTACAACTTATATGCCCATGTCGTACTTATATGGTAGAAAGTATCATGGGCCAATCACTGATCTTGTTTTGTCTCTGAGACAAGAAATTCATGTAAAGCCATATGATCACATCAACTGGAATAAAGCACGCCATGAATGTTGCAAGGTCTGTCAAATCACCGATAATTTTCAAATTTAATTAGGAAATTTATAGTAAAACTAAGTCAAATTTAATTAATTTTCAATCTGTGGATCCCTAATGAGGTCATACAAATTTTTAATTTCAGGAGGACTTGTACTATCCTCATTCCTTCATCCAAGATCTTCTCTGGGATACTCTAAATTATTGCACGGAGCCAATTATGAGACGCTGGCCTTGTAACAAGATCAGACAAAAAGCTATGGCAAAGGCAATCGAACACATGCGTTATGGAGCAGAAGTGAGCAGATACATATCTCATGCATGTGTCGAAAAGGTTGAAGTAATAATTGCAAAATGTTAACTTATTTCAACTAAGATTAGTTTTGCAGATGATTTAGTTAAAAGTTTATTCTGATGCAGAGTTTAGAAATGATGTGTTTTTGGGCACATGATCCAAACGGGGTTGATTTTAAGTATCACCTTGCAAGAGTTCCTGATTATTTGTGGCTTGCTGAGGATGGAATGAAAATGCAGGTTTGTTATCTATGGCTGAAAAATGTGACAACAGATGAAAATGTCCAATTGCATAACTTTTGGCATCTGAGTAACTGATAGTGACAAACTATACTTCAATTAGTAAGACTATTTCCCCCCCCCCCCCCCCCCCCCCCCCCCCCCTAATTTTTTTATATGATATTGGTAGAGCTTTGGAAGTCAAGTATGGGATTGCGTTTTCGCTAGTCAGGCAATTCTCGCAAGTGGAATGGTAGATGAATATGGGGACAGCCTCCAAAAAGCACACTTTTACTTGAAAGAAGCACAGTGTAAATCCAACCCCAAAGGAGACTTCAGAAAAATGTATCGTCACTTCACCAAAGGTTCGTGGACTTTCTCTGATCAAGATCACGGTTGGGCTGTCTCAGATTGTACAGCAGAAGCACTTAAGGTAATTTGGCTCAATTAAAGTATAGTTTTTCAACAGGAATGTCCTAATCAAGCTATTCTTATCTTCAGTGTTTGCTGTCTTTCTCACAAATGCCACAAGAGATTGTTGGGGAAAAAGCTGATGTTGAGCGCTTGTATGATGCAATTAACGCCTGTCTCTATTTACAGGTGTGAAATCTATTATTCTTTTTCAACTTTTTCAGTAATTTTTGTTTCAATCTTTTCAGAAAGGGAAGGCAGATGGCTGAAGGAACAAAAATCCGCAATCATTATGATCATCAGATCCTATTTGTTCCTTGGAAGCTCGTAATTAAATTGGATATGTACCCTCCCTCGTTTAAAAATGAGATATTAATTCTTTAATTAATGTTTTCTCATGTTAAAACAGAATCCCGAGAGTGGTGGTTTTGCCATTTGGGAGCCCCCTGTTCCACAACCATATTTACAAATGTTGAACCCTTCAGAGCTTTTTGCTGACATCGTTGTGGAACAAGAGTAATATATCATTGTCCCCTATATATATATATATATATAGTTTTATATCTCTCAATTAAATCCTATATCACAATTTGATAGATCTTTGCTATTATTATTCAATTTGGCAATTCAGGCATGTGGAAAACACAGCCTCCATTGTCCAAGCTCTCGTGCAGTTCAAATTGCTGCATCCAGCCCATAGGGAGAAAGAAATAGAAATTGCAGTGTCCAAAGCAGTACATTTTCTTGAAAGAAGACAGTGGCCTGATGGATCATGGTTTGCTAATCTGTTCTGAAATTTCATATTGTTAAAAAAATTAATTCGAATTGCCAGACAAAAATAAATAAACATACTTGGTTTTTCATCTAATTAGATTATTCTTGACAGGTATGGCTACTGGGGAATTTGCTTTCTCTATGGCACCATGTTTGCGCTGGCTGGACTCGATGCTGTTGGAAAAACATATGAAAATAGTGAAGCAGTTCGTAAAGCCGTTCACTTTTACCTATCAACTCAAAATGAAGAGGGTGGTTGGGGAGAATCCCTTGAATCTTGCCCCAGCATGGTAAGGATGGTCTTTCAATCTTAGACTACTACTGTTAATGTCCCTTTTACTTTAAGGGTACGTTTGGTTCATGGGATGACATGGGATTGGATAACTAATCCCATGTCATCCCATGTTTAGTTGGTTTTTTTATATGGTATTACTTATCCCACTTAACTAACTTAATCCATAAACATGGATAAAATAATCCCATGGGGGGTTGGTATTAATTATCCTGGGATGATGGTGTGTGTGGGATAACAATAATTTAGACTAATTTAATTATAGACATATCTTATAATAATCAAGATTGATATACTATCTTCCTAAATCCTCTCTAGGACTTTCTTCTATAAAAGATACAATATAATATTTTTTGTTCAACAATTGTTTTGTAAATTGTATCACGTTTTTAATTTTGTTCATGTTATTATTTTATGTTTTCAATGATTTTGTTGTGGGTTTTTATTTATTTTCAATTCCAACTTGAATTTATCATGATTTTATTTTCACATATAAAACCTATGAATATTTTTTTTTTGAAGTATTTTAAGAATCTACGCGTTAATAATTAACTTCATGCCATGACATAACAGTTGGGGTGGGCAAAATTAATTAAAAAAATAAAAAAAAGCAATAATCACTCTATTTCGAAACCGAAAAATAAGAGTAATCGAACTAAAATTTGAAAGCGGCTAGGTTAATCGAACCTTATTTACAAAAGTGGTTTCAGTTTCAGTTAGGGGTATCAATTTTTGAAAACTGCGGTTAACTGAATCGATTCATATATATATATATATATATATATATATGTCTTAAAGGCTAATATTTATGAATATTATAGTGGAATTGAGGAGTACTAAATCATTTCATTTTCAAGTTTAAAATAAATAAAAAACTTAAATATCGTATTTGATCTTTCTTTCTATTTAATTTTAATTTGTATATTATTCATTGTTTTTATACTTTATTTATCATATATTTTCTTGAGAATAACTAAAAAATTACTTTGATATAACTTAGATACAGAATATGAAAAATAGCATAAGTATTTTTTACTTGTATTATGAAAAATTTTGATTTCTAATTTTTTTATTTTAAAAAGAGTAGATGCAAAAGTTTCAAATTGTAATTTCATTGCTTATTTCAAATTCTTGGTCAATGTAGTAATGTATTGAATTATTATGTTTGTTTTATTGATATGATGATTCATATAATACCATTTGAACATTATTTTTTGAATTATCAAATAAAAATAGTAATTCATCTGATTTCTATTTTTATATTTTACCATATTATAATTCTTATAATATTATTTGAATATGTGTTGGATTCCCAAGTAAAAATAATTATATAAATATATGGTACTTTAGTCAATAAAATAATAATTTAATTTCTAACTAAACACAGGATGAGACTATTGCCTAAGAAATCCCATCAAATCTAGTACCAACCAAACACTGGATTGAAAGGATTGTCAATCTGAGGATAACTCATCCCAGGATTATAGATCCTGGAATGAATTCATCCTAGTCTCATCCTGTCCGTGAACCAAACGAACCCTAACAATTTATAATGTATTTCACAAGTGAAAAAATCTAGTGTTATGTATAGCAATTTTATGCTAATCTTTTATGTTTTGATCACTTGGCAGAAATACATACCTCTAGGGGGCAATCGAACAAATTTCGTTCAAACGGCTTGGGCTATGCTAGGTCTAATGTTTGGGGGGCAGGTGAGGACCAACTTCCTAAACCTATTTGAAATTAATATAGACAAATACGTGTATATATAAATTGCTAATTACATGCGCTTGCCTATATGACTCAATTTTCTATACGTGTATGAAGTTAAATACCTACACATACACAAGAATACGTGTGTATAAATTGCACTTAATTGTTCACTAGGCTGAGCGAGATCCAACACCTTTGCACAAAGCAGCCAAACTGTTAATTAATGCTCAAATGGATGATGGAGACTTCCCTCAACAGGTATACACAATTTTCTATTCGCTTAGAAACTATACACACAATATATGCATACGTAAATGCTTTTGATTGTGCATAAAGCGCACAACTAACATTACCTCTTTCCCAACTGACATTATTTCGTTTTTTATCACAGGAAATAACAGGAGTGTACTTGAAAAATTGCATGTTGCATTATGCAGAATACAGGAATATCTTCCCACTCTGGGCACTCGCAGAATATCGTAAACGTGTCTTTATATCTCAAGGTATGTAGCAGATATGAGTATCGATTGTCAAATAACTTCATATTTGAGCCTTCTAAATAGGATGCTAACCCATCCAAGACAGCCAATTATTCTTGCTACAAAATTCTGCAATCTTGGACCCTCACCTAACAATTATAGACTGCAAGGAAAATTATATTTCTTGAATGGTCCCTTATGCCACTAACAGGTTTAAATTCGACCTTTTTTTTTTATTTTTTTGAAGGAGGTTTAATTGTACTTTGATGGGTCTTCCTTCATAACTTTGGCAAAGCAGATGATGAAAGAATTATATAGTACAGCAGTAGTACTTAGGTAGTAGGCCAAGCTAGGGCTTTAGGCATAACTACTAACTTTGTGGCTGAGTAGGGTTTGTGAGATGCGATAGAAACAGCTCTGCTTGTATGTCTCTCCTCCACAAGAGGTAGGAGTTGATTCTACAGCTGTTTTGTCTTTGCTTTCAAAACTATCAGACTAGGGCTGACTTTTATTGATCCTGTTATTCTTGGTTGCAGGACACTGATTAATATACAGATTCCAGCAATGTTCTATCGATCATATATATTGATATATACAATGGGGGGACAAATCCGTATGCAGATAGCTTGCAAAGATGAGTGGAGATTTGGCTTGATTTTCACTTTTTCGTGGATCCCTCCCTCACCCCATCTCCTAAAAAGTAACCCCCTCCGTCGTATTGGTATTATCAAGTTTCCACTTTTCATTACCCTAAAATAAGATTCACTATGTAAGGGTTAATACAAAATTTTAGCTATCTACCAGGTTACCATTTAAAAAAAAAATCTTTTGAATCAGTTCTATACATTTATCAATATACTTTAAGTCAACTCATCTACAAATAGTTATTGCCCATCTTCATAGAAAGTTTTATTCTTGAAACATCCGAGGGGTCTTTTATTATTGATGATTGCAGTGAATTTATTTCTCACGTGCAATTGCTATTGTTTACTAGTGTTCTAACTATGCACTCGTTTAAGTTGTTACCATGTCTTATCTACTCATAATAATTAAACATCTTCACAAAATCTTATGCTGTGCTTGTATAGTTATTATTTGGGGTGTTTTTTAAAAAATTTTACCGTTGATTTTTTAAATCAATTTGGGTGTTGATTTTTTAAATCAATTTGGGTGGTTGTTCTTTAGAAACAGTAAATGTTTGGACAGTATTACTTTCAATTTTCTAAAGAAAATTATTGCTTTTCCCACTTAAAAATAAAAAGACAGCCTTTAATTAATTCACCCACTATAATTGTAACTTTTTAGTTACATAAAAAAAAACAAATTAAATCTTGTCCTAAATTAATTCAGTCACATTTAATTTGCTCAGATTTAATCTTGTCTAAACTAATTAGTTGTAAAAATAATTCATAGTATGGAAGCAAGCTAACCAATTTAGATTTATAGTTGTAAATTTTTGGTTACGTAAGAAACAAATTTAATCTTGTCTTAAATTGATCCACTCACATTTAATCTTGTTCTAAATTAATTACTTGAAAAAACAAGTCACGTTACGTAAGCAAGCTAATCGGGACATCCATAACACAACAACAAAATAGGATATTTATGCAGCTGTGTCAATGAATCTTTGCCATCATCAGCTCCCTTACCTGAATGCTCACCCTCATTCCCAAATCAAGGACACAACATTATAGTACATCACTTTTCTTCCATAAAAAAAAAAAAAAAAACAATTACTTCAATTTGGATAATTCAAGAATCCATCAATTTGGAGTAGCGGTAGAAAGTATTGGGTTTAAATTAAAAAAAAATGATCTACTATTATTCCCTCCAAAATCTAAGCTAAAAACAAACCACACAACTAACTGAATGTGTTTTGTGGGACAGTTGTCACGCGCGGAGGCCAAAGAGAACAGATTTGGATCTATGTTTGAAGAGGGGTATCATGAAGTTTGAAGAGTGTAGAGGGTGTACAACAAATTGAATACGACGTCGTCCTTTGCCTTTTTTTTTTTTTTTTTGCACATATCACTGTACCTTTTTGTTTTTAATTTTTTTGTACCTTGTATACAGTGATTCTAAAAAACAGAGCATCAAACACTACCCTAGGTTTTCTGAAAACGTCTATTAATTTGGGATCGAAGGGTAGGATCTTTTATTAGTGATGATTAAATCTGCTTTTCATATGCTATTGTAATTGCTACGAATGTTTAAACCATATACTAATTTAAGTTGTTATGATGTCTCAGTTTCTTACCCAAATATATATACACTTTTTGTCTATACTTTAGACTAAAAAAATCCTTAGTATTTGAGTTTGTTGTTTTCGTATAACTCATTGATATATTAATATAAGTGAAATATATAAATTATCATCCAAAACTATCTATTATAAAATATTCAAAATAATATTTATGCTTGATATATGTGGAGATATCGAATTATAGCTTGTGGCAGAATAAAAACAAAGTTCAAGATTTTGTTACAATGCTCAATACAAGTAGTTTCTTTTTTCCTGTCTAACAACCATCCCAAAGTAAAAATAAAATGGTGTTAAAGATCCATTGTAAAATATTCCAAAAAAAAATTTTGCTTGAAGCATGTGGATATATCGATTTGGAGTTCCCAGTAGAGGAATAACGAAATTCAAAGATTTGGCTACAGTGTTGAATACCACAAGTTTCTCGTTTCTTGTCTATCAACACCATCCACAAATGTATTGCAGGGTTAAGGTATGCCATGTGGTATTATTACATGATGCATTAATCCCAATTACATCCTATCAAATAAGTAAGATGGTCTTCCTTCTCTCGTGGGTACTAGATATAAAGGATCCACCTTATTTATTTGGTAGGATGTGATTACCACTGATGTGCCATGTGATAGTAACACATGGTGTACCTTTATCATTTAATTTTTTTTTTCAACACGCCAAGCAAATATATTAGAAAGGTCCATTTTATAATGATTATTTTATTTAATGTATGATTCCAATTGAATTGATACAAATTCCAATCACATGTTAGCTTCCAGCAATTTCTTCCCTATATTAGTTATTTACGGGTAGTTTCATCATTTTTTCTCAATTCTGACCTTCAGTATTTTTCTAAAAGTTTGTTAAAATATAAACAAGGGCAGGGAGATTGCTTCTTATTTTTTTAAAAAAATAATACAAAAAATTATTATTTTTTAAGTTTACAAAATTTAAAAATAAAAATATAAAATTTTGAAGTTTAAAATTTAAAAATGAAAATAAAAAATTTTGAAGATCAACTAACTAAATATTAAGCCTAAAAGTATTTAAAAAGGATTACAAGTTAAAAAATTTTACACGGCAAAAACAAGTTAGAAGGGGCAATGAAAGTTAGTAAAAATTTTAGGAAGGGAGAGGAACGTACTAAAGAAAGATTTTAAGTGAAAACTTTTAAAATCTCTCAAAGGTTTAAACAAATTTTCAAAACTTAGGGAGACTGTTATTACCCCTAGCTCTCCTGCTCCCTCTGCCTCAGGAGATACCTAAGTTTCTTAGCACATACAAATGCATAAAAGGGGGTTAAAAAAAAAAGCACTCAATGCCCAATTATATACACTCCAAATTTCACGGCTGAAATGTTAGGTAGTATTGAGAATAAATAAAGCAAGCCTTTAGAGCCTATTTGATAAAATTGGTGCTTGACCTCTAAATTTTGAAATCAAAGTCGTGAAAGTATTAAATTGTTAAATTTAGAAACAAGGATCTATTGATAGTTAATTCGATTTAAGTATTAATTTGAAATATATGATTTAACCGATATGGTAATTAACAATTGTGATTTTAAAAGTTAATCGCATTAAATTATCTACTCCCTCAATCTATCTCAGATATGGAGTTCTTTTATTCTTTTTCTTATTCTAAAATTTAGGCATATCTATTCCCTAAAATGTGTGTGTCTGTGAGAGAGAGAGAGAGAGGGGGATTGTATGCACGTATGAGGACATGTGCGCCACTCTATATTATGTATGAGAATGAAAAGTCTAGTATGTCATTGTATGTGAGAAAAGAGTGCATACATATGATTGAGAGAAAGTGTATTACAATGTACTAGTGAGATTATGTTATATGTGTGGTAGTGTATGCGTGATAGTGCGTGCGAGGAAGAAAAGTTTTGTTTACGTAGGAGTGTGTGTGCACACATCTGGAAGAGATAGAATGTGTGCATGTATAAGAGAGATTGTATGTGTGTTTGAGAGAGTATTAAAAAAAAAAAGTAATTCTTTTAATATGTGCTTAACCATTCAACTTAAATGATAAATTTTCACTAGGAATTATGGACACAATAACTAACGCCTAATATATAAATAGTGAAGGAATATTGTTAACTAACATGTTCAATTTAAATTACCATCATTAAATGAAGTTATCAAACATGCACTTAATTTTATAAAATGAAAAATATATCAAGGCCCAGAAAGCCAAAAAAAAAAAATGAAAAGAAAAAGAACAGATAAAGAGGATTATCAATGAATTTAGAAAGAGACCGCGCGGGCCGCTTTTCCGCGTAGGGTTGGGGAGGATAGTTGAAATTATCAATGAGTTTGGCCTGTTGCAACAACCAGAGATGAAGTGCAGTGTTAATTTTTTTCATAGCTATTTACTACCAGAGTGGAAATCCAACTTCAAATTCCTCAAAATTTCATGTCAATTGGACTTGATGAACTAAAAGTTAAAGTAAAGTTGCACCAAAAAAACCAAAAATCATAGAATCATATACAAGAAAAAGGGGTTTATATACAGTTTACTAACATTACATATTCTCTTGAAACAGAATACGATTATTTCTTTCTCCTTCGATCTTGATCTGCCAATATTGTTTGAAGTTGCTTACGTAACTGGTCTCTTATTTGATATTTTGAAACCAAAATCTTGTCCAAGCCGTCTTTCTCAGCCAAAAGTTCAGCTTTTGTTGCCTCAGCTAGAGATATCTCGGAATTATTTGAATAATTTACGCTGCCTTGAAGCTTTGTGAAGCTTGACTTCAGCTTAAAGAGATCATGCAACCAGTAAGAATTCCTTCGTTGCAAACAGTAAACTACTAAAGAAACAAACACTGCCTTTTTACCCGAATAGCATACTAGACAGTAAACTACTAATGAAAACAAAATTAATCATACACCGCTTTTTCCCCAGGTAGCACACCAGTGGCAGGCTTTAGGCAAGCCAATGAGAGAGCAGCAGATCAAGCAGCAGAAAAAGAGAATGGGAACACTTTGAACTATCTAAACAAATTTCTCAGTTGAAACAACTGGGAAATCAGCTTCCAGAAGAATTATGAACCTTACCTTCATCTCTCAACACCAGTTCTGACCATCTTACCAGTCTCTTGTCCCATCATTTTTTGTCTGCTCAAGAATGCCAAGACCTTCTATGATTCATTATTATATATACCCAATAAATCATATTGACTGGGCTAGTACTGTCGGATTAATAGGACAATTATGATCTGTACTATGTACCAATCCTTTCTTCTTTTCCTTCTTTTTCTTTTCATAGATGAACAAACCGCGTCAATGATGACAAGAAGATATACACAAAAGCAGGTAAGAGTGTCGTAAAGGGAAAGAACTGTTGATACTTTCTGTCATTCTTATTTGTCTAACCACCATGAACAGCTGTAGCTCAGTACTCAAGAATACTTGAACATTTACCTGATAAAAGTTCCCATATACTTGTGACCTTCCACACATAGTTAATGAATTTATAATATACAAAAACCCAATGAATCAATTAATCTTTCAACATAGTACTTGTTGAATGCCAGCCGCACACCTTTCCTCCACCCCATCACCAGGCCACATACACGAACATAGACACATTTTAAGATTTGTTAACTTCATATTATCTGCCTCAGGCCTTCACAGCATTTAAGTAATTATCAACTTGCATGACAATTCCACATCATTAATCATCTCTGTGAGCTAACTTTCAGATACAAAACAACACAACTTTTGTCTCTTCTATTTCCCTTCTTACATTATATGCTACATACATAACAGATATTTGCACTGTAATCCAAGGTTCCAAAATCATATAGCTCAAGTCTTCAATGTCATTCTAGCAAAAGCAGGACATGCATGACGCTACACAGCACATGGACATGGCATTTTCTTTCAAAAATTTTCAAATGACAAGTTCTTCTATTAAAGAATATTTAAGGCATCATTGTCATGCATGTTAGTAATCATCCCAAACGCATAAGTTCATATCCAGCAAAACAGTTGTACACTGAAAGGAATTTTATACCTGTACGATCCGAAAAATCACTTGTCAGATATAGGCAGCAATAAATGAATTAATCAAAATAATTCTTGCATTGTAACAGGTCTTTTAATAGATCACAAACTTCTATTAATTCCAACCAATAAATTATTTTTGGCATGATTAACATGCCTTACTCCAAACTTTTGGAAATTAATTGGAAATTTCTTTATTACACGGTAATCATCAGCCTTCAAAACTTGTTCAATAGTGTTAAAACATGTACAGAATTTATACCTCTACAATTTCTTCAAAAACATGCACAAAACAGGGTAGCACACCATACAATTTTGGTTCTTGTAATTGTTGTTTTATTGGATACCAATAATATGATGTACTGTATCATATTTTATTCAGTGCAATACTCATGCTAATGAATAGGAAACGACAATAAACACTAAATATCTGCTTCTGTATCTTGTATTAAGTAATAGAATTTTCTGTAACTTCTTTTCTAACTAAAATGATTTTTGCTGAACTGATCCCATCCCAGATCTTGTGTACAAACTATAAATGGATAAGCATTACTTAAAGAAAGAGCAGTTATTACGTCAGATTTTCTTAACAAGATAAGTCCTGATTTGGAATATGGTAAATCCACTTTGCTCTTCATGGTTTTGATAATTTTTAAGTATTAACTACACTTAGTGAGTTAATGTTTTAGAGTTCCTTGAGAGGAAGGTTTTTCCAAAACTGAAAGGAATAATTCTGAGATTTGGAATAGATAATGGCGAGCATATATTTGTAATAAAAATGTTGAGCACCAGTAACTCAAAAGTGCTATGATTGACTTAATGATATGCAAAATCTTTAGATGTTACAGTAGGATCAAATTTTGAATCTATGAAGAGAAGGGCAGAATATCCTTCAACATCATTCAAACATTAGGAATATATGCTTTCTGTAGATAAGGACTACTTTCCCATTCGCTTGCTGGTGAAATAGTGGTTGAATTGACTGTAATCTGTTAAAACCTATGCAAAGCAGTCTTTGTAATGGTCTTGATTTTACAGCAAATAATGAAAACATGAACTCCCACCATTTATGCGTTGAAGAGATTGTCTCAGGTGAAAGTTTAATAAATGTAAAAAGTACGCTTTCCTGTGCATGGTTATGGATCAAAATGCTTTAACCTAACAAATCATGCAGTAGTCATATACCTTAACATACCAAGTTTATTTTGAACAGATAAGCCAAAAGGTAGAAACTAGGTCCCACAACGTTTCAGCATGTCATAAGAAAAATGGGATAAAATGAGACTACAGATAGGCCTTTCGTGGCATAAGTTGTAATGTACTCCAACAGATAATCTTGATTTGTTTGACAATCATAGCAGCAAAAATTTTCCATTCTTAGATCATTATTTTGGGCTCTTACTTTTGGAGTCTAAAGACTACAGGAAGCATTGGTAGGTAGCAAAGAGGAGGAAATCAAATCCTTATACTACAAATGAACAATTAGGAGAATTTCCAAATCCTACAACATTACTTTGGAGCTCTTTTGGAGTCCAAAGACTACAAGAAGGATTGTTAGGTACCAAATAGCAAGAATAAAATTCCCATACTACAAGATGCAACATCCATTGTAACATAAGTTCATGGATAAGTTGCATGACAAGATCTTTTGAACAAGATCCATTGTTCACCACAAATAATTTACCTACCACTAAAATGGAAAAAGAAGTATGTCAGGGATATCTGACACAACTCAGTATCATTTAGTTACTGAAAATATTCAACAACTATTGCACCACAGTACAATGTAAAGTTTTGCTTGGTTTCCCCTTCAAAGTAGATAATCATAAGCTTATCTGACACTGATTGTGTCTGTGGAAAAGTTCTCTTTTTGTCTTTTCTTCCGTTTGGCATCAAATGTATACAGAGTTTAGTAGTCTTTAATGGGCTACCAGCCATACTTTGTCTTGATGCATGTATGATGCAGAGATTTAAATTTTAGGACCAAATGTGTTGAAGATATCTTTGACTATAAACCAATGCCTTAGAATTGACGAACATGCTGTGTAAATAGGCAATGGTGTTGGCTTGAAACCAGTAATTTGAAGTAAAAATTGGCTTTGAGGCATTTGAATGGCTGTCTGGATGACTGTTTGTAGGAGACAGTCTTTAGGGGCGGAACAAGTGAAGGAGAATAAAGAATTAAAGAAGAAAAGAGGATAAGCGGGAACTGATCCTAGACCTAAAGGGATCTCACTTAGTCCTGAAAAGTTGTCTTCATTAAACAAGCTCCCTATTCTAGGAGAGCTAAGACATGGTACGTTTATGAGACAAACGGACTTGGAGATCATGAGTCCTGGATTTTCAAGCAAAACAGCAAAATTAGTGCTGTTGGTAGACTACTAAAGCTAAAACCACCATACAAGGATGCCACAATACATGTTTAATACAGCAGGCCCCTAGTCAAGGAAATGGAGAAAATTGCTTACTACCCTTAGCATACAACAGAGCCATAAAGCAAACCAAACCTAAGTTTAAAAAGACACAGGTCCTATGCAGAATCCTCCCAAAGTCTTCATAGGATTTGGAATTCAAGTTTACCCTTACTACTATTCTCCAAAGTTTCTCATATGTTTGGTTGCATTGGTGTTGATGATGCATGACTCATTTATTTTTCTTATAAAAAAGAACAGAATATAAAGCCATAAAAGCTGCAGGCATCGTGACATAATGCTCATTGCAGCATTTAGATACTCAAAATGTCAGACTTTAATCTTCAAAGAAGTTAACAAATGTACCCAAGCTAGTGCATTGCAACTATACAGTTACTGTAGCTAAAACCTGATCCCAAAATTACTGTCTTTTACATTTAATGAAGTACAAATCGCCAAAATTTATCATAGGAGTCACGTCAATATTGCGTAAATGTTTCAATAAAGTAGCTTCTGGGATTCCCTCGAGGATTTGATAATATTTCTTGTAGTCAACTAAATTGAATAACTGCCACATTTAGAGTTATTTTCTGTGAAAAATTAAATTGATACTTTCCCATCAGTCACATACAAATTTTTAGGTCTAAGAAAAGAATCTAACTTTCTATTTTAGTACTATCCCGACCACTACTAAAATTATGATCGATCAACAAGAACAAGAGAATCTAAGTTTCCATGTCCAAATGGAAGCTCTTTGGTTCCCTCTCCAACCTTTAGTTGCCAGAAAGCAATCAAGCACAATAAAGGCTTCTCTTACATATTAATTTAAGTAAACACTACCACAATGAGGTTGTTCTTCGCACGAAAAGCCAATGTCTGTGATATTGCTTTTTTTTAGATTTCTATATACTAAAAGCATGTAAGGATTGGAATTCTGAAGCTCAGCAGTGTAAAGTAAGAAGGAGAGGAAAATTATATATCATGTATTGTGATTACAAAGGCCTATATTTATAGGCTTTACAAAATGAACTTAGACATTATACATCAATGAATCTAGACAATTATTATAAAAGGTAACTAATCCCAAAGATCCTAATTAGGTTCCTAATATCACTAATTGAGGTGTGTACAATTTTCTAATTAATGCTAACTAATACAATATCCTATCCTATATCTGTAACATTAATGCTAATTGATACAATCTCCTATCCTATATTTGTAACACTCCCCCTCAAGTTGGAGCATAGATTTTACTCATGCCCAGCTTGTTACGCTAATAATCAACTCGAACCCCGTTTAGAGGTTTTGTAAAGAGATCTCCCAACTATTCTCTAGTTTTCACAAATTCTGTGGAAATCAAGCCTTCTTATATTTTCTCATGAACAAAATGACAATTTAGTTCGATGTGCCTCATTCGCTAATGGAATACAGGATTGGATGCAATATGAAGAGCAGCTTGGTCATCACACCACAATTTTGCAAGCATTGAAGTTTTGAGACCTACTTCAATCAGAAGCTGATATATCCAAATTATTTCACATACCGATTGTGCCATGGCTCTATATTCTGACTCTGCACTCAATCGTGAGACAACATTTTGCGTCTTACTTTTCCATAAGACTAAGTTCCCCCCAACAAAGACATAATATCCTGAAGTGGATCTTCGATCTTTCTTAGATCTTGCCCAATAATCATCTAAAAAGCACTCAATCCTAGTGTGACCATAATTTTTATACAAAATAACACATCCAGGAGCTTTTAAGTAGCACAAAATTTGTTCTACAACAACCTAGTGATCAATAGTTGAAGCTGACATGTATTGACTCATAATACTAACCGAATATGCAATATCTGAACGAGTTACTGTCAGATAATTCAATTTCCCAACTAATCTTTTATACCTCTCAAGATCTTCGAACAATTCACTTTCTTTTGTGGGCTACAAGTTAGGAACCATTGGAGTACTATATGGTTTAGCTCCCAATTTTCCCATTTCAGATAATAAGCCAAGAACATATTTCCTTTGAGGGAAGAATATTCCTTTCTTACTCCTTGCTACCTCAATACCTAAAAAATAGTTCAATATTCCCTAGTCCTTTGTATGAAGCTGACTATGGAGAAAGACTTTAAGCGATAAAACACCTGCAGTATCATTCCCGGTGATAACAATGTCGTACACATGCACTACTAACAAAAAAATACCGGCTTTAGTCCGTTTGTAGAAAACAAAGTGATCAGATATGTTTTGTAGCATTCCAAACCTTTCAACTGTTTGACTAAATTTTTCAAACCAAGCCCGAGGACTTTAATTCAACACATACAAAGATTTTCAAAGATGACAAACTTTCCCAAACTCCCCTTGAGCAACAAACCCAAAAGGTTGCTCCATATAAACTTCCTCCTGAAGATCTCCATGAAGAAAAGCATTCTTGATAGCTAGCTGATGCAAAGGCCAATTATGAGTAGCTACTATAGAAATTAATAATTTGAGAGATGTTAACTTAGCAACGGGAGGGAAAATATCAGAATAATCCACTCCATAAGTTTTAGCAAATCCTTTAGCAACAAGACAAGCTTTCAACCATGCAACCGATCCATCAGGATTTAATTTAATTGCAAAGATCCATTTACAACTAATAGCTCTTTTACCTGCTAGTAGATGGACCAACTCCCAAGTACCATTATTGTCTAGAGCCATCATTTCTTCCTCCATAGAAGCCCGCCAACTAGGATGTGCCAAAGCCTTAGATAGGAGCTTAGGAACAGATACTGAATCTAAAGAAGGAATAAAACAACGCAAAGAAGAAGACAGATGTTCGTACGAAGCAAATGAAGAAACTAAGTAACACTGTCTTTTACCTTTTCTAAAAGTGATAGACATATCAATATTAAGATCTGTAGACGGGGGAACTAATAGAGGATGCTAGTCTATGTGTTGAGGATGACGAGAATACACTTGAGTAACAGGCAGTTTTATAGGAACAGATGGACTAATAGTAGTAGTGCTAATAGTGTAGATCAGGATATCATCTTCCTTCTCCTTACTACTATAGATGTTAGGCTCAGGAAAGAATGGACTAATTTCAAAAAATGTAACGTCAACAGAAACTAAATAACGATCTAAGGTCGGAGAATAGCACCTACACCATTTTTGAAGTCGAGAGTAACCTAAAAACACACTTTAGAGTTTTAAGGTCTAATTTAGAAACTTGAGGACGAATATCACGAACAAAACAAGTACACACAAATATACGCGACTCAATGGGGAATAAAGATTGGATTGGAAATCAAATTGAATAAGGAATCCCACCAGCTAGTACAGATGATCCTATGCAATTAATTAAGAAACAAGTAGTTGAAACAGCATCTACTCAAAATTGCTTAGGAACTTTCATGTGAAATAGGAGGGCTCTAGTGACTTCTAATAAGTGGCTATTCTTTTTTTCAGCAATACTATTTTGAGATGGTATATAAGGACAAGAAGACTGGTGAAGAATTCTATTTTCTAACATATGAATCAAAAGGCTTAAAGAAGTATTCTTTTACATTATCACTTCGCAAAATGCGTACTGACATTGAATTGTGTTTTTATCTGGCTCAAAAAGAACAGAAGACATTGAATGAATCTGAACGACTTTTCATTAAATACAACCAAGTAACACAAGAATACTTATCAACGAAGGTGACAAAGGTGACAAAGTACTTAAAACCAACCTTAAATGCTATTGGACAAGGGCCCCAAATATCAGAGTGCACTAATTCAAAAGGAGACAGCCCATTTATTGATCCTAGGCAAATAAGGTAAATGATGATGTTTGGTAAACTAACATGACTCACAATCTAAATGAGATAAAACCTGAAATTTTGGAAACAACTTCTTCAAAGTAGGTAGAGATGGATGACCCAAATGACAGTGAACTTCAAGAGGTGTCAAGGTGGACAGACATGCAACTAATTTTGGTACTTTCATTGAAGGAGTTTCAAGTATATAATGGCTGCCAGACTCACCTCATCTACCAATAATCTCCCCCGTATAAGGTCCTAAAAAACACGATATTCAGGGACAAAGGAAACAAAACAATTAAGAGCTTTTGTAATTTTACTAATTGAGAGTCGATTAAAAGAAAAATTAGGCAAACATAAAACTGAAGATAAAGAGATAGAGGATGTCGAAATGGCTACACCAAAACCCACAACTGAATTACTTGACCCATCAACTAAAGTAACACTTGGAAGATTTTTGTTAGAATTAAAAGAGTAAAGGATACCTTTATTACCGGCCACATGATCTATTGCATCAGAATCAATGACCCATGTATTAGAGGATGACACAAGACATGTACTAGATTTGCCTAAATAAGCAATGGAAGATGGATTAGCAGATTTTTGTGAGACTTGGTACTTAGAAAAGCGGGCAAACTCGTCAGCAAAGACAAGTATGGCTTTGTCAAAAGACGAAGACACATGGTTGCTTTCCTGGGTCGCAAAATTCACAAACTGGGAATTCTGTTGAGGTTGGCCATGAAGTAACCAACATGTATGGATAATGTAGCCTGGTTTTTCATAGTAATAACAGACCCGTTAATTTGGGTCATGTTGTCCATAACCAACAATCCCACCACCTCGAAAGCCACGTTCAATTTTACCACCATCACCACTGCCATTTTCTCGATCAACTCTACCTCGGCTCACAAGGGCACTAGTAATATTAGAAGGTCGAGATCCCTGAGCCATTATAACTTACGAAAGAAATTCTAATTTAACAAACACCACGAGGATCTAGAAGCTACTCAAAAAAGTCACGCCAAAAGATAATTTGATAACTGAACCTAGAGCTCTGATACCAAGTAAACCAAAAAGGAGAGGAAAATTGTATATCTTGTTTTATGATTACAAAGGCCTATATTTATAGGCTTTACAAAATGAACCTAGACACTATACATCAATGAATCTAGATAATTATTATACAAGATAACTAATCCTAAAGATCCTAATTAGGCTCCTAATATCACTAATTGAGATATGTACAATCTTCTAATTAATGTTAACTGATACAATATCCTATCCTATATCTCTAACATTAATGCTAATTGATACAATATCCTATCCTAAATCTGTAACAAGCAAAATGAAGTAAGGAACCAATTCTTTTGCTTTTGCCTGGTACCATTTGCAAACCAATATTGAGCACGATTATATATCGAGTTCTTAATAAAACAACTTAACTGTTAAGAAAATGCATCCACCTAGTCCACTACATTCTTGCATGTGCAATCCAAGTAAATTTGTTTCTTTCTGCAATTACAGACATAATTAAGTGCATCACTATTGAGTTGAAGCTAAGCTAGTTGCATTGTTTTCACTACTTGAATTAACTTCAGAACACATTTCAGTATATGACAAATGTGGAACCCCATAGTGCACTAATCAGTTAAATTTTGGTACTTTATATCAAGCACTAAAATATGAATTTCCTCCCCATGTGATTGGAGGAGTGTTTTACTGCAATACCAACAGAAACATCATACACTTACTCAGATAGGTTGCACTAACTGCAAATAATAAAAGCGCAGATTTTGGCATGCAGAAAACGAAAAAAGAACAATACTAAAAATATCTTTTCACCTCATTAGCCTGAGTTCTCAGTTCCTGCACATGCACTTGACAATTGGCTACATGACTCTTCACTTCTGCCTTGAAGTCCTCCATCTCTCTACTTTGAGTATTATAATGGCTTTCTTTCTCTTTCTCTAACTCCTCCAGCTCTTCCACCTCAAGTTTTAAGCTTCTATGATTACAATCAGAAAATGTTTCTTATTCTGCTTTAGGAGAAGGGAAAAAATTGAAGAAGATAAGGGCATTACTGAGCAATACAACTAAAATGCCCAAGAAATAATGGACATCAAACAGATACATTGTTTATATTTATGCAACCTATCTATACCTACAGAAATATACATCATCAAAAACATGAAAATGAATTTAATATTTTTTTTCCAATTATTTCACTATGAAACATTTTGATTACTTGTCCAGGCTATTGAATTCCAAAGTGTGCCATCTACCACATCAAAATTTGGGATAAACATAAAGTTCGAAACTAGTACTGTTTAGACACTAATTTCCAGACGATATAATTATCTCATGTGCTATAGTTAGTCTAACTAAACTGGAAGACATGCATAACCTACAAGAAATTCAACAACTAATCACATCTTTGAGAAAATAACATGTAACTATTTTCCTAATTAGAGCGAGTTTCATTTACTTTGATTAAAGTTGTCCAACAAAATCAAATTTCGCGGGATCTATCTTCAGAATCATCCTAATCTGCCACAATCTACTAATTAAACAGAGGCTTTGGAACCTCTTGTACTGCCATCTAGAACTCGAGAAACTTTCCGTCTTTATTTTCTGGCCTCGACAGTCTGAGATATGTTAGGTGATAATGACTTTATTATTATTCTTTCAGTGCAAATTGCCATTTTCTCCCATTCAATCTGTTTCAATTTTTTTCCTCACCTATTAATTTCACCGATTCCTCCCTTTGCGTATGGGATCTCTCCGCGTCCGAAAAAACACACACAAAAAAAAAAAAACACACAGATAAAAGCGCACAAACATACATAATATAGCAGTATAGATTATGATAGCGATAAAGTCAATAAAAAGTAACCTAATTTGTTGAAGAACTTCGCAGTAAACCGAATCGAGGCGGTGGAGCTCCGATTTGAGAGAGGAAATGCTCAGGTGTTGCGAAGCAATTTTGCAATCAAGCTTTAAACAATGATGTTCGATTGATCTGATATCAGACAGCTTCGAAGCTAAATCTCGAGATTTATTGATCTGAAGCTCTTTCTCCGACTATAGAAAAAAAAAAAAGAAGAGATAATTGCAATTTAAGGTTATCGTAAAACTAATTAGAGAATGAAATGACAGAATCTAAAAGAAAATGAAAAGGAAGAGAAGAAGTTTGAAGCGACTTGGAGGAGAGAGAGGCGTTGGTTTCGTGTGCACTCCATTTGCTCCAGTCTTTTGCGAAATGCTGATTGAAGCGCCATTGTTAGTGGGCAAGAGTGGAGAAATTCAAAAATGCACAGTTTATATAGTGGGAGCACGCAAAATGCAAAAAGGTCATGGGACCCACTAAATTTTTTACGAGGGTAAAGGCCAGCTAAATAATTGAATCACGTCACGTGGGCTGTAAACAAGTGGAATTGAGTTCAACTGTCACAATGTTCGACTTTGACTATCCAGGCTTCTCAATAGGAGAGGTGTGCACCGGTCGGATATTCGATTCACATGTTATATTTTTTTATGTAACCCGTTATATACGGATCAGGTAAAATTGTAATTCGTATCTGTATCTGCATATAGAGATATCTGACGGGTCAAATATTCGCATTTTTCAAGTTGGATATTCGTATTTTTTTGGATCGTAATTGCATACTGTTAAATTTGCTTCAAATTCTAGATAATCTTATAATAATTAGATCGTCATTTATAACATATATTAAATCAAGTGTTACAAACCATGAATTTATCGCAAGTATTAAAGAAAATTTTAATTTTTTGAGACAGAGAAACACCATACACACAAATCTTATAGCATAAACACTAACCATGTTTTTGAGGCAAAGAATGAAAAAAACACACGAGACAACTATCATACTAGAGTTTATATTATCGCACCTTCAATTCTGCACATTTCAATGTTGATAATACAGTACTCTTTACTGCCTAAGATTACAAAATAAGAATAAAAGATATTGATATTAATATTAATAAAAAATAACAAATACTACATAGTAATTTCACATAATAATATCTAATAGCATATTACATAATAATAATAATAATATCACATAGTAATATTATATAATAATATCACATATTAATATTAGGAAACCTTATAAGAATAAAAGATATTGATATTAATATTAATAAAAAATAACAAATACTACATAGTAATTTCACATAATAATATCTAATAGCATATTACATAATAATAATAATAATATCACATAGTAATATTATATAATAATATCACATATTAACATTAGGAAACCTTATAAAATTACATTATTGCCCCCTTATGCGAGTTGGGTCGGATACTAGCCGGGTTTTAAAAATCATGATCCGTATCCAACTTGCTTAATAGAGCAACCTGCATATGACCCGTATCCGCTAAAACACGACAGGTCTAATACCTACATTTTTCAAATCGGGTCCGGAGCGGATTGGCCGAGTTTTTGGGTTACTGGGACAACTTGCACACCCCTACTCAATAGGCATATAATCAAATTTTGACATCATCAAGTTTGCAATTTTAGAATTCAAAATCAACTTGAATCATACCTGAGCTCGAGTGTAAATTTGAGTAGAATTCTAAACTTTTACAAAATTTTATTTTTATATTAAATTAATAAAATGACAAAATTATCCTTTACTATTCAAAGTTACGAAAGGTAAAAAATATGTAATTTGTTTAACAAACATGCTCAAGTTCAGTCAACTCCAAACTAAAGTTAAATTTTGACCGAGCTGCTCGCGAGTAATTTGATTCATTATAGCCCTAAATTCACATAAATTCATGACTTTGCCTTTAAAAAACTTTGCTTGTTCTACTACCTCACTCAATAGGTAAGAATCTTGTGCAATAAACCATGAATTTTATTGTCAAACTTACCCTTTATCCCTTTTTTTTGGGGGGGGGGGGGGGAGAGGGTGGGGGGGAAGAGAGGGGGGGTTCCCTTATCTTTATATTACCTAACTACTATGCAAGAATAGTACAAAATGAAAAGGTCTTTTCTCTCATAATACCTTGACATCCAAAATAAAATAAAACAAAAGAAAATTGATCATTTTGTTGATTTATAATCCAAGTTATCCCTTTTTCAATATTTGGTATAATCACATTTAAAGGTTAGATTGCAATAAAAATATATTAATTTATCTTAAATACCCTAAATTCTCTAATATTAACATGGTTTTCCATTTATTTTTCTTGTTTGTGCTATGTACTATTGTTGCATATAAAAATTTTAACTATTTTGCTTTGAGAATTCAATGTTCTGTTTACTCAACTAATTTTAAAATCTTTTGTTATCAATAGAAACATAATTACCAATTTTTTTTTAAAAAAAATCATAATAATATGTTCTATTTTTATTTTGCTTTCAATTAATTTGTATGAAACTCAAAAAATTCTTAAGCATCTGTATAAAAGTTAAAAATAGTATCTTCAATATATTTTTTTGATAGCAAAGACAAGAAAAAAAAGAATCCTATACATTTGTAGATTCGTTCATGATTTAAAAATCAGAGACAATTATTGATTATAGTTACAAATGGCCTAAAATTTTATACAACAAAACTTAAAGGTAAAGTATCCTAGTATATTCTAAGTTAAGAAGAGTGATTGATGATAGAGCATAAAGTCACATGAGGGTAAACTTGATATCTATTATACTGGCATTTTTAGGTTGAAGTAGGAAAGAGATTTTCCTAATTTTTATTGAGAAATAAGATTTCTAGAAAATTGGTGAAATGAGTATGAAAGAACTTTCCAACTTAAAAAGTCTATACTGAATATAATATTGAATTTGATAAATTAGAAAAATATTTCCATAGCAAGTCTCAACATACCAAACGTGAAGTAATTTAGCATTTTCCTTAATCAGAAAAAAATAAAAATTTCCTATGGCTATTGTCAATGTTGATTTTTTTTATTTATGTTTGTCAAATATTGTTTACAAGAAAATTAGGGATTATCAAATATGAAATCCCAAATAATTTAACAAATCTGACTGTGAACTGCACATATATATGTCACCTGTATCTCAACAGCACAATCCAATAAAAAGAAAAAAAGAATAATAGAATCATTCAACACCACAATCCACAAAAATGAAAAAAGAAAAAAAGAAATAAAACAATGCATAATCCAATACATAATTTTGGAGTTTGGACCCAATTTTTAACTAATGACTAGTTCATTAAAATGAAAAAATTCAAAAAATTGCAAATTCATCATTATATTTTGATTAATTTGCATTCATCATCTTCCTCTAACAGATAAGAAGATTGCAAGGAATTAGAAAAATTCTCGTGATAAACTGTATATTGTACCAATTGGGAACTTAGTGGATAATTTAAGCAAGGAAAGCCAAAAATGTAATAACTTAAGAAATCAATGGTCTAAGACCGGCAAATTAACTTCTCTTAATAATCTTGGAAGAGTCATGAATCAATCTTGGTAACAAAAGATGGCAACACTAAAAGTTTCTTCTATTCTGCAGTTGATCACATGAAGAAAATATGTGTATACATGCATGCGACAGAATGTTATTTATGTACTTTTTGTGAAGTTAAGCAACTGAGATTTTTATTTTCACAAAAGAACCATAATAACAACTAGTCTATTTGGAAGCAAGCTACACTTGCCACATACAAGAAGAGCCATTGCCACAATTTTGTTGAAAGCCATGATCTCATGCCTTTGCTTAGTGTTTGCTTAGTGTTAGCATGTCTGAATTATCATTTATATGCAAATTACTGGTTCTATTCTAGGCATATAGCACCAGTTATTGCCTAGCACAAGCATATATTCAGGTTTGATTAGTCAATCCAATTTTGTTAGTAACAGTTTGATGGTGATTGTATCATCCTCTCCTGCTTGACTCCAAAAAAGCCAACAAAAAAAAAAATTAACATGTTGCTGTCCATCATCTTTAACGTTTTGTTAGTATTAGATCAACTCAGAGAACAGGTTCCGTAAAGAGTCATTATCCTATTATGCACAAAAAGAGAAAAATATGAGCATATTTTTTGGGGGAACTAAATATTTATGAACTAAAAATATAGGCTAAAGCAGTTTCGTAATGTGGAGGTGTAGGTCATGTGTTATGGAGTATTTGATCACACTCTTGCCCTGATAAGTGTAAAGAGGAGGTAAACACAAGCCCCATGCCATTTAAATTCTGCAACTTTCTCATGGAACATCTAAGCTACAAAGATGCCATTTAAAAATACTAGAAATCCTATGAGAAGAGTCTGTTTGTAGCTGAAGCTTTTAAAGAAAGAGCTCAAGATTCAGAACAACAAACATTTCAGTGCAATAAGTAATAGAGTACAACAGGAATTCAGTAGATTGCGTGATATCCAAAAATTGTTGCAGGAGGATCCCAGGAAGGAGGAATTGCAGAAACAAAAAATGAGTCACTGAAAAAATATGTAGATGATTGAAGGGAGAAGACATAAGCATTGCATTGTTTCATAGAATTATAACTCAACATCAAGCAAAAAACAGAATGCTAACTATAGTAAGATAGGAGGGAGAAAGATTGACAAAATATGAAGATGTTAAAAAGGAAGCAATCAGTTTCTATCGAACTATATTTTCAAGAGAAAAATGCAATTTTAGTACCAAATTTTTTTGGGCATTAGCAGTTTCAATCCCTAAAGTTTAGATGAAAGTAAATATAGCACCAAATATTTTAATTTTTCAGCACATTTAGTCCTTTTGACCAATTTTGTCAAAGTCATACTGAAATCTAGTCACGTGATACTCACGTACCGGTTATAGAAGTTTTGAAAAAGAATTAGAAAAAAAATTTTAATTGTCATAATTTGTAATTAAAGGTACATGGATGAATGCATCATCCAAGTGGACATTTTCAGTTTTATCTGCTTATTTGTCATGTGTGAATTCAAATTAACGTCTTTAATTACAAATTATGACAATTAAAATTTGTTCTTTTTTTCTAATTCTTTTTAAAAACTTTTGTAACTGGCACATGAGTATTACGTGATTAGATTTAGGTAAGATTTTGTCAAAACTAGTCAATAGGACTAAACATATTAAAAAATTAAAATACTTGGTTGATTTATGAGTTATTGAGAGTGTATCATAAATAGCTAGGGAAAGGGAGACGTGCAGTAAAGATAGACTTGATGAATGCTTATGACACTGTGGGATGGTTGTTGTTGTTGTTCAAAGTAATGGAAGTAATCATGGTTCAAAGACTTGGTCGAATCAAAACCGAATCGAAGCTAGACGGTCCAATACCACTCCAATTTCACTCGGAGACAGCGGACTCGCCAGGAAATTGACCAATCTCAATAGACTCAGACCGATTTGGCTCCTAATCATTGTGAATCGATTGATTCGTGGTCGATTCACCAAATCAACTTGGACCACACAACCAAACGATAAAGAAAGAGAGAAAATTGAAGTGATTACTTGCTTGACCATGATTGATCTTTTTGGTCGCTTGGTTCTCTTGATTACTCGGTAGTTGGAGACTAATTTTGGTTGGGTTAGGTGTGTGATGGATGGGCTGATTTTGATGTTTGTGGCCTGCGATTTGGTCGTATTATGATGGGATGGTGGTTGAGGGTGAGTATGGTTATGGTGGCGGTGACGTTGAGATTGATAGTGGTGTGCTGACAACGTGACCAAAGCGGTTAGAGATGGAAGCTTTCTAGACCTAGAAGAAAGACTGCACATCAAAATTTTTTTAAATTGAAACATTGTGCGTAATGCGTGCAGACTATTTTTAATTGGACAATCTCATAATCGTTTTTTTAATTGGACAATGTAGATTGCCTTTTTTGTAGTAAGACAATCTGCGCCTTTTTTTTAACATGTTGCGCTGATTGTCTTTTCCTAATTGTCTTGATATGTGTGTGTGTGTATATATATATTGTTTATATTTTAGTAAAAGAAATAGTTTGAAAAATGGACTAATAATCATGCAAACAACTCAATATGTGAATAAGATTTGCAAGTTACTAACATAATCTAAATAATTATTTTTCTTTTGTCACCAACTCACTACTTGTAGTACATTTTAGAGATTTTCTTTACTTTTTTTTTGGATATTTTTGTTTAGCATACTTTTTTTTTATATTCTGAATGATTATTTTTAGTTTTTAAGATATAAATTGTTTTAAAATATACATCTCGCCAAGCTCGCGACTGATACGCCGAGACTACCACCATGACCACGATATTGAACCATGGAAGTAATGGGATTCCCACTAATGTTTATGAAATGGGAGAAAAAATGTGTTACCATTGCCAGTTTCTCTTTAAACATCAATGGGTCACTTGTTGGTTTCTTTCAAAGTGAGAGAGGACTTAGACAATATGATCCATTTGTAGACAATGAAATTTTAAAATTTAATTTATTTGTCTATAGAAAGATAAATGCGTTATTTATCTCTTTATTTAAATTAAAGAGATAACATCCCAAATATTTATTTATTTATCTCTAATGAATAAAGACATAATAGTTAAGAGATAATGTTATAAATCTCTTTGAAATGACATTGTATGTATCTCTTTAAATGATAAAAAAAATTAGATACGTACTTTTTTCACATATTTGAAGATAGGGATGGATGTTATCACAAGTTTTCTTCTTTCTCCCATCCACCTCTATAAATAAGGGGTCACCCCTAGGAAGCAAGAGGGACATAGAGACACAGAAATATAGACGTACGTTCATATTATCCTGAATCCCTGCCACTGTGAAAGCTCTAAGTCTTCAACCAAGAGGATCTTCAAGTCTTCAATCAAGATCTTCAAATTCTTCAAGTCTTCTTCAAGTTTTCGACGTCCAAAGTTTGAAGAAGTCAAGTTTGAAGGAGTCAAGCCTCTCTTTAAGTCTCCATATCCATATTTGAAGGAGTCAATGATGATTCGAGAACAAATCTCAAGCTCTCGAATCTAAATCTGAAGAAAAGAATCAAAAGATCACCGTCCAGAGATTGTAACTCGTTTTCTTAAATTTATATATTTTTATTTGTTGCATTTTTCTTGTTTGTTAATTCTATAGACTCAAAAATTTTTGCGTACAAATTTCTGACACACCCAGTGGGACTATCTTTGCCTTCTATCTATTTTCTTCGCATAATCATCTGCAAATCTCACTAATGGCTCCAAAGAACGAGGAATCTATGACTACTTGTTCAAGGGTTGCTGATCAATCCAAACCTAATGTTGATGCTGCACATCCTGGTGCAGATCTACGAATTGGTGGTCCGAAAACAAAGAGTATGACAAAAGCTCTCACCAAAAGCAATATGGAGGCTTAGTCTGCATCGACTCCTACTCTTCTCATGACGCCAATCAAATTTTCTTCCCTTATGATAGGATTGAAAGACGCTGATACTCCAATGGAGAAGACTTTTCCAACACTTAAAGTTGGTCCTCACTCCAAAACTTCGGTGCAAGATGACTTGTCAAGTTGTGGATTTGCATTTTCTCAAGGGATCCCTCAATCAAAGTCTCTCTCTCAAAGATTTTACCTCGACTGCCTCTTTCGTGATACCTGCCATGATGATGCAGACTTCAAATTTGGAGGAGCCCGTCTCAAACTTGACCAAAATGATGGAAGCAATGATGAAACACATCAAAGATCAAGATACTGCCATTGCTCAACTTGTGAGCCAAAAGTATGATGTGCTTAGAGGAAGCCAAATAGGTTCCAAGGCACCCCTTGGCTAAGTTGAAGGTGAACCTCCTCGAAACAACAAGAGAACATGAAGGAAGTGCCTGTGACTGCTGAAGGGATGATCCCTGTTGATCAACTAAAGGGGTTCGTCAAAAACATGACAAAGGTAAAATATGAAGTGGAGGAAAATCAAGTCTCGCCTACACTAAGCCATATTCCACAAGGATCAATAACCTTATGATGCCCGCTGGATATCAACCTCCCAAGTTCAAGCAATTTGACGGCAAAAGGAAACCCAAAGCAGCATGTGGCACATTTCGTCGAGACATGCAACAATGTAAGAACATACAAGGATTACTTGGTAAAATAGTTCGTCCGATCTTTGAAAAGTAATACATTCCAGTGGTACACCAATCTCGAAACTGGATCTATTGACAACTGGGATCTGGATCTATTGACAACTGGGAACAACTTGAACATGAGTTCAACCGTTTCTATAGCACTTATCGAATTGTCAGTATGCTGAAACTGATCAGAGCTCGTCAATGAAAAGATGACCATGCAGTGAACTACATCAATAGATGGAGGAGTCTGAGTCTAAATTGCAAGGATAAGCTTTTAGAGGTCTCTGCAATAGAGATGTGTATCCAAGGAATGCATTGGGATCTAAGCTACATCCTACAAGGAATCCGTCTGATTACCTTTCAACAATTGGCCACTCGTGCTCATGACATGAAACTAAGAATTGCTGCCAATGCAAAGAGTAGTCCACTAGCCCAAATTGCACGACAAAACAAAGAAAAACAAGAAGTCAAAAGATGGGGCAAACCTTCTTCGAAATTCGATAACAAAAGTCGACGGCGACAAATGTGGCACCTGTCAAGATCGCTACTAATGCAAGCAAAAAGACGATTGAAAAGATAGATTCCACAAAAAACAAAACAAGAAGAAGGTCTACATTAAAGGAGTTGCAAGAAAAAGAATATCCTTTCCTTGACTCTGATTTGCTAGGGCTATATTCGATGATCTTTATAAAGCAGAAGCTCATCGAAGCTTCCTGAGATGAAGCGACTAGAGGAAGCTGTACAAGTGGATGATTCTAAACTACTACTTGTTACTATCGTTTGGTAGGCTAGTCCTCTCACTCAAATGTTTCATTCTTTAAGGACAAGGTTATGGAGTTAGGCTCGCCAAGGCAAAATTTTGCTTGAGGAAGACAAAGCAAGCGCTGAACCAGACTTCCATGTCATGGTAAGGTTCCTCAACAATACTGATACACTGCATCCTCTAAAGATGGTTGTGCAGATAACACCAATGTTTCTGATCAAGTTCAGAGATTTTGATTCCTATTACTATTTAGGGGTAACATTTCTCCTAACGAGCCAAAGAGAAAGCTTAAAGAATGTCTCAAAGGTAACGATATCTCAAGGGAAGCCAATGAGGATGAAAATGATGGCAAGTTGGATTCTTGTCACACGAAGAAGGGATCGTAGACGCAAAAGCAAAGAGACGAACCACTGCCAAGAGTCAAAATCGTCAAAAAGAATATTTCGGTCAAAAGGTCAAAAAGATCAGACTTGGCTCGAACTTCTCCCAAAGAAGCAACACTCTAGAAGATTAGGCACCCCATCACTTTGAGGGAGTTATGCCTAAGGGATTCTTAAACGGTGATGATTTTATATCTTGACATACTATCAATTGTGAAGATCCCTAAGATGATCAACTCAGTGATCAGTTCAAACAAAAGATCTCCGTTGCTGTAAAAGCACCAAAAAAAGAAACGACTACCAAGATTACTGAAAAGAAAGAACTAATACACCTGCAAAACTCCACAAATGACAACACTAAAATGAGTACAGTCTGACAATGGGAACCACTCAAAGGTGTTTCAATTGACCATTTTGATGAAAAAGGAAACCTTGTTTACTCCTTCGGCAATGGCAATCACAGGTATTTTGATCCATTATGTGATTACGACTCATAGGAGCAAGCAATCTTTGATGCATGGTATGAGGATGATGAAACAGTAAGGAAAAAGAAGACAGGCAAAAAGAAGTTAGGAAATCAAAAGCAAATGGAAGAACTACTTGAAACCAGAGATCCTTTTGTTGGTCGACTCGGAAAACCTTCTAGAAAATACGATTACTTAATCTATTATTTCACTCTAAAAAGCAAAAGCACAACTGAAGGCAATGCACCATCTTTTTCTCTACCGGATGATTCTAATTCTTGCAATATTGTCAATTTAAAAAATTTGCATATAGACTAAGGTCATACTGAATTCGAGAAAAATCTCGAGATCGCAACAGAGATACTTGTCGAATGTGTAGCAACAATCACCTTCGATGATGAAGATTTGCTACTTGGCTCGAGATCTTATAATCGACCCTTGTTCATGAATGGCTATGCACGTGAATAAAAAGCAAATAGGATACTTATTGATAGGGGATCCACAGTAAACATCATGTCGGTACGTGCAATGAACAAGCTTGAGATTGTTGGTGATAAACTCTCACAAAGTCATCTCATGATCAAAGGTTTCAACCAAGGGAGGCAAAGAGCAATTGGCATAATAAGACTTGAGTTGTTGGTAGTCGATCTATCTTCAAGTACTCTTATCCATGTTATTGATGCCAAAATATCTTACAATATGCTGTTGGGGAGGCCATGGATCCACGATAATAGTGTTGTACCATCAACTCTTCACAATATTTTAAGTATTACAGTGATGGTGTGATAAAAAAAGTGTTTGTCGATGATAGACCATTCATTGAAGCTGAAACCTATTTTGCTGATGTAAAATTTTACCTACAAAGTGATACAAAACAAAAAGAGTCAAAGGTGGAAAAGGCTCAAGAATCCAAGGTACATGCCTAGCAACATGTTCCTAAGTCAAAAAAGAAGGAGGACCAATTTTCTCTTGCTAAAAGTGATAAACTAGAGGATCTCACTATTCCCCTCACCAAGATTGAAGCAGTCAAATGGAAGGAAACACTACTTGAAGGGTTCATTAGACCAAAATTGAGGCCCAAAATAAAGCATAGTTTGCTGCTTATCACTCGAACAGAGAAAGATTTTGATCCTAATACATATAAGCTTCTCACAAAAGCGAGCTACAGTCTCAATGAAGGAAATATCCTAGGAAAACTCCTTCCTAAAGTCACTGGAGAGAAGACTCATGGAATGACGACTACCCAAAAAATGCTGAAAGAAAAGGGGTATGCCATTGACAATTCCTCGATAGATTAGGATGGCAATTAGGATGGTAATCACCTTCATCAATGCGCATTGCAATTAGGATGGCAAGCACTCATTGTGTCACCATAAAAGAAGAAGTTCCACCCACAAATCAAAGGAAATCCGTCTTTGATAGATTAGGAAATAAGTCATCTTGCACCTCTATCTTCGAAAGACTTGGCTCCAGAGACAAAAAAAGTAAGGCATCCAGTTCATGGGAGACTTACCTTTCCCAAGATAAGAAGACAAGTTTTCAAAGTAAAAGAGAATAAAACCCAACAAAAGAGTGAGATATCAAAGAAGCAAATTATCAATCTTTTTATTCATCATGGTGATCTATTAAATGTGAGAGTGCAAACCATCATCGATCCTGAGCCTAAAAAAGACGATGAGGAGAGTGTAGCATCATGTGGCCATGTCACTATTGGCGAGCTCTAGAAGAAGTAGATGCTGGAGGTGCCCCACCAGAATTCGAAGAAAGTGTAAAAGCCACAGTTAATGAACTAAAGGAGATTGATCTTGGCACAACTGATGAAACTCGTCCCATCTACATAAGTGCGTTATTATCACCAAGTGAAGAGGAAGCTTATGCGAAATTATAGCATGGCTTCAAAAAAATTTTAACTTGGACGTACAAAGAGATGCCTGGCTTAGATCCAAAGGTGATTGTTCATCACTTAGCTATTAAGCAAGGTGCAAAACCTGTCAAACAAGCACAAAAGCATTTTCGTCCTGAGCTAATCCTCTTAATTGAAAAGGAAGTTAATAAACTTATTGAAGCAAGGTTCATTCGAAAAGTTAAATATCTAACATGGATTTCAAACATCGTCCTTGTAAGAAAAAAAAAAGGGCAAATCCGAGTATATATTGATTTACGAGATCTCAATGAGACCTATTCGAAAGATGACTTTTCACTTCCTATCACTGAGTTGATACTAAATACTATAACTGGACATGAAGTTTTGTCTTTTCTGAATGGCTCTTTTAGATACAACCAAATATGAATGGTGCCAGAAAATGAGGAGCTCACTGCATTGCATACTCCTAAAGGCATATACTACTACAAAGTTATGTCCTTTGTCTTAAAGAATGTTGGAGTAACATATCAAAGAGTGATGCAAAAGATTTTTAATGACGTGTTGCATAAAAATGTAAAGTGTTATGTTGATGATCTTGTCGTGAAGTCAAAGAAACGAGATGGCCGGGTTGAAGACCTCAAAATAGTTTTTCAACGACTTCAAAGATATCAACTAAAGATAAATCCCTTGAAATGTGTCTTTTGAGTCACTTCTGGAAAGTTTATTAGTTTCATTGTGCGACATCGAGGGATCGATATTGATCAGTCTAAAATTGATGCCATTATGAAGATATCTGAGCCTCGTAAGATCTATGAATTAAAGAGTTTGTAAGGAAAATTGGCTTATATTCAACGATTCAGCTCTAATTTGGCTGAATAATATCAACCTTTTAGTCGTCTGGTGAAGAAAAAGGTGCCGTTTGAATAGAACGCAACATGTAACAATGCTTTCAGAAGCATCAAGTCTTACCTCATGAAACCTCCAGTGTTGATCGTACCTATTCAAGGTAAGCCATTAATTCTGTACATTGTTGCGCAAGAGAAATCAATAGAAGCATTGCTTGCTCAAGAGAACGAAAATAGTAAAGAAAATGCTCTCTACTATTTAGGCCAAATGATGACTCCAAATGAGGTGAATTATTTACCTATTAAGAAGCTATGTTTAAGTCTCATATGCGCTATTCGAAAGTTAAAGCACTATTTTTAAACTCATACTGTTCGTATAATATTCAAGGCGAATCCTATCAAGTATGTCATGTCTAAGCCAGTGTTTTCTAACCGTCTAGTAAAGTGTTATCTTTAACTCCAATAATTTGAAATTCTTTATGTACCTACAAAAGCTGTTAAAGGGAAAGTATTAGCTGATTTCCTAACTGATCACCCTGTACCTGCTGAGTGGGAGTTAACTGATGAATTGCCTGATGAAGACGTGCTCGTGATTGAAGTTCTTACTTTGTGGACGATGTACTTTGAGGAGCTACACATCGTGAAGGGGCTGGAGTTGGGGTAGTTTTCGTCATTTCTAAAGAAGACATTTTGCCGTATTCGTTTGCTTTGAAGAATCAATGTTCGAACAATATTGCAGAATACCAAGTATTGATACTTGGTATTAAAATGGCTGTAGATATGAAGCAACTGCATCTGAAAGTCTATGGTGATTCCAAATTATTGATTAACCAACTCCTTGACAAATATGAAGTCAAAAAGGCTGAGCTTGTACCATTTTGTAACTATGCAAGGCAACTTATGGGACGGTTAGGCGATATGACAATTGAGTATGTCCCAAGAAAGGAGAATCGACAAGCAGATTCTTTGGCAAAATTAACTTCTACACTCACATTGTCATATCAACGAGCTCAAATCTCCATATGTCAAAGTTGGGTCGTACCTCCCCATTTTGAAGACCAAGATATCGAAAAGAGGCAAAATGCTTATATCGTCACGATTTATAAAGTTGAAAAGGAAGAGTGGCATCAACCAATAATTGATTATCTCAATTATGGAAAGCTGCTCATAAATCCAAAAAGAAGAATTGACATCTGCCATCGAGCACCTCGCTTCATCTACTACAAAGATATGCTTTATTGACAATCATTTGATGGAGTGTTTCTTCGTTGCCTTAGAGAAGATGAAGCCACTCAAGTAATTAAAGAGGCTCATTCTGGAATATGTGGAGCTCACCAATCTTGTCCTAAATTGCATTTTTGCATTAAAAGGATGGGCTATTATTAGCCAACAATGGTGAAAGACTGCACTGACTATGCGAAAAGATGCCAAGCCTTCCAGTTCCATGCAAATTTTATCCACTAACCTCCTTAGCCACTATATCCGACTGTCACTTCGTGGCCATGTGATGCTTGGGGAATGGACATAGTTGGGCCACTTCCAAAATCTTTTGGTGAACATGTCTTCATGTTGGCTGCAACAAATTACTTCTCAAAGTGGGCCGAAGCGATTGCATTAAGGGAATTGAAGAAGGAAAACGTGGTAGACTTCATTCTTATGAATATCATCTATCGATATGGAGTTTCATGATACATCATTTCTGACAATGGCAAGCCTTTCTGCAATGCTGCAATCGATAAATTTTGTGAGACGTTTAAATTCAAGTAATATAATTCTTTAATATACTATGTTGCTGCAAATGGACTTGCTGAGGCATTCAACAAAACTCTGTGCAATTTGTTGAAGAAGGTCATGGACAAATCAAAAAGAGACTGGCATTATAGGATTATAGAAGCTCTTTGGTCATATAGAACTACATTTTGAACTCCTACCCAAGCAACTCCATATGCACTCGTGTATGGCATAGAGGTGGTTCTCACATTGGAATGCCAAATACCTTCCCTAAGGATCGCTATTCAAGAAAGGCTCAATGAAGAAGACAATGCTCGCCTATGCCTCGAGGAGTTGGAAGCAATTGATGAGAAAAGATTGGAGGCTTAACAACGACTTGAGTGTTATCAAGCTCACCTTTCTAAAGCATTCAACAAACGAGTTTGACCACGCTTTTTTCAAGTTGGTGAGATGGTACTTGTTGTTCGAAGGCCGATCATACTCACATGATGTTCAAAGAAAATTCGTCTCAAAGTGGGATGGCCCATATATGGTTCAAGAAGTATACTCAAGTGGATCGTACAAACTAGTTGCTAAGGATGGATAAAGGATTGGCCCCATTAATGGCAAATATTTGAAGTGTTACTATGCATGAGACAAATGGATGATCCTTAATGCACGAGCTTAAACTACACGTTGCTCTTGGCCCGTATGAGCTAAAACTGTGGACGGCAACCACTAATGATGTAGCATTTGGTTAAAATACTGAAACACTCCACCAAGTCCAAGGTGGTAAACGAATGGCTACTCCTAACCTGCATGAGTCTAAACTGTGAATGGTAGAAACTACATGTGACTTGATTCTCTTTTGGGATACATAAGTAGCTTAGAAGGAAACTTCTAAGTTCAGTTACAACCTCATAATATCCAAATCATTTTTCGTGAAAAAGGAAAATATGTACTAAAATTTAAGTCCTTTTTTCATATAAAAAAAAGTTTTAAAGACAAGCTTTCAAAAGCAAAGTTTCAAGTTAAATTTTCTTTTCTTTCTTGTAGTTGCTCTACTTGTTTTATTAAAATAAACTCACAAGGCAAGACAATTAAGAGAAGTGAAGGTTTCTTTACTAAAAGAAAATTTTACTACAATGAGGAATTAAAGAAAAGAAAATAAATCTCTACTCCAAGAGTTTTCAAATAAAACAAGAACAAATGAAGGAGTAATCTAAAGTCGATAGTCTATTGTGACTGTCCTCCTTGCATCAAGAAGTGCCCTCATTCTATCAATCTCTTTAACATCTTCATCCGATAAGAAAGGGATGCTTTCAATAGAAACCACTTCATCATGTGCCTTTTACACTTCAGATTGAATTTGCTTGAGAGTCTCACGATTCTAATCAATTGTGGAATTAACTTCCGTGATTTGCTTCCCCAAGTCATCAAGCTCCTTTTGAAGAATTTTCTTTCGATCCTCAAATGATTGTCTTTTTTTCTTCAAGACTTTGCAATTGCTTGGTTGCTTCTTCCCCCTTTGCCTTGGTCTCCAAAAGGTGTGCACTTGCCCTAGAATGGGTTTCTTCATAAACCTCTCTAGATATCTTTTTCCCTGCTGAAGACCTCGAAGAGTCACAATCTTTGACTCTAGCGAATAAATCCTTCAAGGTGTCTTGTGAGAAGGCGCAGTGTCGAGGTCTACTTTGACTATCTCCCAATCACATCTCCAGCATATTTTTCCAAGGAAGAAATGTATTCCAGAGGAGTGTTTGAAATATCTTGAGAAAGTTCATTCCACAATTTAACACATATTTTCTTTGATGTGCCTTTATTACATTACGACCATGGAATTTGGAAATTGGTATGCAAGGCTTCTGTGCTTTCTCATGATGACTTGGTGGCTTTTCAAGTGAAGCACCATCTTGATTATCAGGTAAATTGTTTTCAGCTCCTTTAGGTCTCTCAAGAGCGGCAAGCTAAAAACATGCAAAAGAAAGTGTCAAAAAAATGAAAGGTAATGTTTGAATTGAAAAAAAAAAAAAGAGTGCGAGATCATTTACATGTTGCGCCAATTTTCTTGGTGACATGTTAGAACTTGGAGCATCTGCAAAGAAGGATGAGTCAATAGATACATCTTCTAGTCTGAAGGATTTGACTTCCTTTTCGATTGGTTCCAAGGATGATCTTGATTGCTACTTTTACTGGATTCTCCGTCACCATGCTTTAACTCATTTGCGGAAATGTTCTCGGGTTTCTTAGACGAGGACGATGTTTCTTTGATGGAGTCTTGGGGCTCATCATCTTTTCTTCGTTTAGCAGTAGATTTGATGATTGTCTTGCAAATATCAATCAATATTTTTACCCAGCACGTGTCATAATCCTTTGTGACTAAAGAAAGTTTAGTCTCGGAAGTTGTTATCGTCATAGACTTTGTTTGCACGTGGACTGAAGACTCCCATAGCTGAAGTGTTTCTCCCATAATGTATGTGTGAGTTATTTCCTTCAAGCAATTTGGGATGGCTTGACAAAAACTAAATTGTCTACTAAACTTGCAAAGACTGTAATGTTCAACAAGGAAAACATTGTCTTGCCGAAGAGTCAAATAGCAAGACTACTGGCTGATGAAGTACTCTGTGTGTGAAGGTGGCGAGCTTCCATTGTCAGCAAATACTTTATTCTCCTTTTCAACCCAGCATAGTTTCAAGAGCGATCATGAGGTCACACCTTTGAATAACTTCGCTGCTGCTAGGGTGTTAAAGAATCTTGCCATCCTTTCATTACTGAATCTCATTATCTTGGCATGTTGGACAACAGAGGGATCAATAGGAGTGTTGATTTGATATGCATCAAAATATTAACCAGTCCATCCATACACGTAATGAATAGGGAAGATCGTTATGCATTCTCTCAAGTTCGGGGCATGAACAATTTTTCTCAAGTCATCGTAAATACTTGTGAGGGCCGGAATTGCAAGGGAGAAATTCACTCCAGTTGCCATCAAACTCGCTACCATGAAGACACTAGGACGAATATAGTCAACTTCAACACTTGGTAGAAGAAACTTGCAAATCCAGCATGCTAAGAATGCTCCTATGTACGTCTCATTCCTTAAAGAGCTTGAAACTCTCAAAATGTCGAAGGGGATATTGTCGTCCTTTGCTTTAGTCAAATGAGAGCTCGTTGAAGGGTTGGACGTTCTCTTTGGCCTTGCATCAATATTTAATTTATGCTCTTGGGTCAGAGGAGTTCCATATTTGCCATCATCTCGAAACCAAAATTGCACCCAAGACTTTAGTGAGACCCTTTGGTGGTTCTCCTTTCCAAGCTTGTAGTATGCTGCGAATAGATGTCTGCAACTTCGAGGGAGCAGCGGTTATCCTTTGCTACAACATCTGAGAGTTCTTTTACAGAAGGTATGACCTCATCATAAAACATGCCACGAATTGGAAGACCCCCAAGTCAATGAAGATCCCAAAGTGATATTGAAAGCTCTCTAATCGGTGTGTGAAGCGTGTTTGTAGAAGGACACCAGTATTTGCAAAAAGCACGAAGGAAATTATTGTAGTGATCATATGAGAATCGTGATGCGTGAACACTATATAGAACTCCAACCTCTACTAACACGGCTTCATGTCTGCTAATGATGTCCTCAACCCATTCCCAGTAATTGAATGTGTAATTGACTTTGCCAAAATAGGATAAGGGAGCCTTCCAAATGGTTCTTTCAAGTTTGAAGCTAGAGAATGGAAGCACGAACTTGGCATCATTACGCTTATCATCATGAATCAAGGAGTTCAGTATCAACACTTCTTGCCTCTTTGCCATAATGGAGAGAGTCGATGGATCAACTGCATCTGTCGTCAGCTTAGTTGTCCATTGTGCAAGATGCAAGAACTCGTCAAAGGGATGTAATTTTCAACAAAAGTTCCAATTGCTAGTTTATTGGTGTAGAGTGACAAGGTTCTTGAATAGGATTCCCCATTCTCGTCTGAGAGGCATATATGTGGCAGTGGTGTATCATAATCTTTGATTTGCATCTTTGCCAAAATTTGAAGCCTACCTACAAATAATTGAAAAAAAAGGGAGAAGGGCTAATGTTGACGAGTGACCTATTCAAAGCCTTGCATATGCTTGTAGATGTTGCGTGCTAAAGTGCGTTACAAACTAACAAAATAAAAAAAATAAAATGAGATCCAATTTAGGTCTAATCCCAAGGTAGTAAGGAATTGCAAGACGAAAATCATGTATTAGGTGGATTAATGCAACATTCAGAGTGGTTGTATCAATTATTCAAGCGGAGTTCTTGAAAAGTCACTTGTTACCTTCAAGATGTAGTCACAATGGCAAATCGAAAACAGTGCGAGCAGCAGCTTGAGTAGCGATGGACGTCGAGCAAGATGGGAAAACAGCAACCCAATAGTAGCAAGAGTAATAGTGATAAGAACCGGCTACAATTTTTGACGATGATATGTATCAGTGCCTAATGGTTCTTTTATAGACCAAGAGACCATTTTGAATTGAAATTAATTTGGAGTGCCATTCTTTTATAATTGGAGGTCGATTTTGATTCGGATTGAAGTCAATCATGTTACTAAAATGTTGGAAGTTGATTTCTTTTCAAATGGGAATTGTTCCATGCTTGGTTTGTTTGGCTGTGAGTTAAATTCAATTTGGATCATGATAGATGGAGTTTCACATGTCAAGACATCAAGTTCCTTTACAATTGCAAATTGGCTTTCTATCATAGTTGAATTATATTAGGCATTGTGTTTATCTGATTAGCTAAATACTTGGTGCACAAAAGTAAGGCAGAAACCAATTGAGCATTACTTGTTAAATATTGGTGGTTCAATCACCACAGGATTCCTTGAAGTTCAGCAATCCGCATGCTTGTCTGAGTGGAAATCAAATTACAGGCAAGAAATGTGTTAGCCATGGAGTCCAAAAGAGATTCGGAAGTTGGTCTTAACAGTGGAGTCAAATCCAATTGGGAGTGGATTGCAAAGTTGAGTTGGAAACTCAGTGAACATATGATTACTTGTTAATTATCATGGATTCATTAAAGTTTCAGACTGGATATCTAAAGTCTGCATGTTTATCCGAGATAGAGTTGGTTCCGAATTGGAATCTGATCAAGAAGCAGTCATTCAATTCTTCTTTCTTGATTGGTTGACTTAGTTGCTGAGAAGATCTTTCTCCAATTTGAGTACAAATTAAGTTACAAGCGACAAGACTTCAATTACAAATGTGCTAGCCATGGGACTCAACAGTGATTCGGAAGTCGGTCGGTGTTTGCAGTGGAGTTTGAATCCAGTTGCGACTTGGAACGATGGAGTTTGAATTCAATTAGAAAGTGAGTTGGAAGTTGATAGAGACATGTCTCCACGTGCAAGGCTTGGTCTGAATTGGTCATGCATATCAAATTCTAATAACCATGAATTCTTCTAATGGAAACTAATGATTAACTCATGGCTTTTGATGAAAGCATTCAAACGAATTAAAAAGCCATTAAGATTCATTAGTTCCTTTGAGCTACAATGAAGATAAGCCCATATCCGTGGCTTCCAAATCATCATGCCACGCAAAATTAAGTCAATGGAAAGTCAAGACTTGTCACTCAAGCCTCACTTCAAATGTTAGGTTTTCATGAACAAGTTTTGAGGGGGCATTTGTAGTTAATGAAATTTTAAAATTTAATTTATTTGTCTATAAAAAGATAAATGCCTTATGTATCTCTTTATTTAAATTAAAGAGATAACATCCCAAATGTTTATTTATTTATCTCTAATAAATAAAGAGATAATAGTTAAGAGATAATGTTATAAATCTCTTTGAAATGACATTGTACGTCTCTCTTTAAATGATAAAAGATCAGATACGTACATGTTTCAAATATTTGAAGATAGGGATAGATGTTATCACAAGTCTTCTTCTTTCTCCCATCCACCTCTATAAATAGAGGGTCACCCCTAAGAAGAAAGAGGGATACAAAGACACAGAAATATAGACATACGCTCATATCAAACTGAAACCCTAACGCTGTGAAAGATCTGAGTCTTCAACCAAGAGAATCTTCAAGTCTTCAATCAAGATCTTCAAGTCTTTGATGTCCAAAGTTTAAAGAAGTCAAGTTTGAAGGAGTCAAGCCTCTTTTCAAGTCCCTATATCCAAATTTGAAGGAGTCAACGACGATTCGAGAACAAGCCTCAAGCTCTTGAATCCAAATATAAAGAAAAGAATCAAAGGATCACCATCTAGATTGTAACTTGTTTTCTTAAATTTATATATTTTTATTTGTAGCATTTTCTTGTTTGTTAATTCTACAGACGTGAAATTTTATTACGTACACAATATCACCCTACTTGTTTCTACTCGTGATGGAGGTATTCTGCAGAATTTCGAAAAAGAAGATAAAGAAGCAGGTATTTGATTATCATCCAAGGTGTGAAAAAATGAAAATTTCTCACCTATGTTTTGTAGATGACTTGATGTTGTAAATCTACAACCGAAAAGTCAATACAAGAAATGAAGAAGACACTACATGAGTTTGAAAAGTTGTTAGGATTAAGACCAAATTAACAAAAGGTGAAGTATACATAGCAACAATTTGGTGAAGATGGAACAACAGAAATTTGTACAGATCTGGGGATGATTAAAGGCTAGCCACTTGTCAAATATTTAGTCATTCGTCTGCTAACAACAAGACTAGCTACAAGGGACTATCGATGTATCATTAACAGAATAGCAACAAGGGTAAAGAGTTGGCCAATAAAGAAGTTGACATACAGAGGCATACTAAAGCTCAATAAGTCATTACTAACAACCATACAACTATACTGGAGCAGAATGTTTATCTTACCTAAAGCAGTCATAAAGAAGATAGAAAGTATTTTAGTAGCCTTTCTATGGATAAGTACTGAACACAACAAACATAGAAGCAAAGTGGCATGAAGGAGGCTTGTAAGCCAATTGAAGCTAGAGGATTAGGAGTAAAAAACTTAGAAACATGGAACCATGCATTAATATTGAAACTAATATGAAACATGCGCAACAAGAAGAAAAAACTATGGATAATCTAAATTCAGTCTTTTTAACTGAAAGATATATCATTTTGGGCTATTCTTATACCAGCAGAATGTAGTTGGGTTTGGAAGAAAACATTGCAGTTGAGATCACTAGCAAGACCTTTCATACTGAATGTGATAGGAAATGGAAATCAAACATAAATTTGGTATGATAAATGGCATCTGATGGGAGTATTAGTAGATCACTGAAAATATCCTACAAGCACTAAGGTGTAACAAGAATAGCAATTTAGTGGGAAATAATAAAAAGAAATCAGTGAAAATCACCTCAAGGGACAAGAAGAAAATGCAAAGTGAAGAAACTACTGGAGAATATTCCTACTAAATTTTCCTTCTAGTTGAAGACAAAGAGGATATTGTGCTGAGGATACCAGACAAAAAGGGTGTATTTCAGTCAGCTTAGCTTAAAAGCCCTGCGAATACAAGAAAAACCAGTGAAATGACATAGGATAAGATGGTGTAAAGGGTATATTCCATGATTTGCTTTTATCTTATGGATGCTACGTAAAAGCAGGTTATAACAAGGAAAAAATTTAAAGAATGGGGAATTGTGGAAAAGAATGACTGTGCATTGTGTGAAGAACAAAGTAAAACAGAAAATTATTTATTCTTTGGATGCAAAATGAGTTATGATATTTGAAAGAGAACTCAGACTATGAATTTGTTGTATACAAGGGCACATGAGTGGATGGATGAGATCAATTGGTCAAGCTCCAATTGTAAGACAAAGACCTTTGTAGATAAGTTGGAAAAACTATCTTCAGCTACTACTGTGTATCACACATAGAAAGTAAGAAATCAAATTGTATTCTAGAAAGGCAAACAGAATGCTTGGGAAATCTTGCAAAACATCATCAGGGATGTGAGATTTTCAGTGATTAAGTGCAAGAAAGTAGAAAGAAAAAGAAAAAAATGGGAATTGAATATCAATCGGGAGCTGGAATAAAGTTTTTGGATAATTCTGCGATACATTCTCCCAAAAACAACCACACCTATTGTAGAGCAATAACAACCAATGAAGAGTTGACGACGCAAAGGCACTAAATAAGTTGCAACCGGTGGAACTGGGTGAAAAAATAATAAAAAAAGTTGGTAGCTCTTGTCCCAACAAAACAAAAGTAAACGGACTTGTCTTGAAAGAACCAAACGGGACAGGGAATGGGACATGGGGTGTCACAATTTAGGCACCTTCCAATTGTGGCAATTTAAAGGTGGAGATTGCGAGTTGAGGAGTGGACGGATAAGATTTAATTTTGGAAGGAGTAATGAAAACTGCGTCGTTTGGAAGTGAGGAGGAAAAAAAATCCGAAAATCAAAAAAAGAAAAAAATAAGTTGATGAAACGACATTATTCAATCATCAAAAGAAAAAATCATTGAAAGCCAAAAAAAGACAAAACCAAAAACATTAAACACAGTTCAAAATAGGCGACGGGAATTAAAGGGCAAGGGTGCTGCTCAACTTGATCAATAGGGAAAAGTTTGAAACTTGCTAAAGACATACAGGCAGTTGGGATTTTCAACCATTGAAGTGGGTTGAGTAGGCGGCACACCACAATAAGCATACGAGGGTCTATAGCAAATCCAAGGTATGACTTTTGTGTTAATAAAGTTGAATTGTACCAAAAATTTTTGTAGGTTTGAAGCAGTAAGGAGAGGTTAAATATAGTTAGGGTTTCAGTGGCTTTTGTGATGTTAAAATTTAGTGGGTTTCCAACATTTGTTTAGTGATTTAGGGTGTTTAAACTCTTAGGGGAAGTGTAATTTTATTTGCAAGCTAGTGTAAATTAACATGCATCCACTACTGTGTCATTTTAGTTAAGGAGGCATATCGTGATTATGGCTTGATACATGGAGAGAGGTTGTAACAGAAGCTGTGGCAAGCAGCACATGGAAAAAGGAAAAGGAAGGAGGTGAATGGAGGAGGTCAAGAACGTGGACCTCAAACACAAGTGCGAGCTGGGCATAGTAAGAAACAAAGGATAGTGGCGCCGAAAGGAGAAGAATACGAATCAAAGTAGTCAAGGATTGGCAGCAGGGCCAAGCACACGGAGACAAAAAACCAAGAAGGTTATAAGTTGCTTGTTGTAAATTGCATGCATATACGGGTATGTTGCCTAATAATTGTATAAGTATAAGTATACGCCCTTTCGCACACTTGGGCCTAGCAATTTAGAGGACGTCCTGTTAGTGCAAGTTCAAAGAGCATGTAATTTTGTCGAGCAAGATTTGTAATTCGTCAAGTCAAAAACTGTAACCAATCGAGAAAAAAAAGTAACTAGTTTCCTTAAAATATGGCCAAATTAGCCTAATACAAATTGTTTGATTTTTTGTCCATAAAATGATTGGTGTCAATTTGTCCCAAGTGGGACTTGCAACGCCCTTGCTTCATGTTGTTGTTATGCACTCAGTAGATATAGGAAGTTTATTTCGGATTATTGACAAGCTCCATGTAATGTTGTAGGGAGCAAGCTTTAGATGTTTCCCGTTTCGAGTTGGTTCGTTGGCACAAGGATTCAGTCAGCAAAAAAAGAAAGCCGTGGAAGAAATAGGATTTGACAGGATTGTTGTTTGTTGACTCGATATCAATGCCGAGCAACATTGTGAGATGGATTGTTGACATGTTCAACCCGTGGACATGTGAGTTGAAGTTGGAGAGCGAATTGCTGGCAGTAATTGAAGAGGACGTGGCTATGGTTCTTGGTTTGCCGTGCTCAGGGCCTAGTTTGATCATCTTTTCTAAAAGAAAGATGAGGTCCGCGATACCTAGTTTTGTAAAAACAAGTAGTTTGTAGGAGGAACTGACACATATGCTGATTGGTTTAGAGTTCCAAATCAAGTTTGTACTGTTTGTATGCGCATGCCTTTTGATACCGTTCTCAAGACTTGACGTTTTCACTGCGTTGTGGCTGTACTTGGTGAATGTGCATTATATACAGAGCATGAATTAGTCGAAGTATGTTTTGGATTTTTTATGCATAAACTTGCAGGCTTGGAAAACTAGTGACTCCGCATACAACAATTGGATTGGTGGATGCGTGTTTTTCTTATTGGTGGGTAACTCATCTATTCATGTAATTGGATCAACGTTGAAATTGGTTTAAGCACTTGTTTTGCTGATATGAAGGTTTTTCGTGCTAGATCCTGTATTTCGATAAAATTGATATCAAGCATCATTCGATTACAAAAAAAATGACCAGTAATTATGGGATGGACAAAAGAATTGTTTAAAAGAAGATATGTCTTGGAATTGAAGTACCATGGGAGATTCAGGCTTGAAAAGGTTGATCACACGTCGTTATAGTTATTTGCATTATTTGTATTGGTTGTATTCACATATTTTACTAATTGTTAGTTTTATTATGGAATTCAATCTAACTTTAGGCTAGTCAGCCATATAGCTTGCATTTCAATTATTTCATACCGGACCCACGAGACAAATATTCAACTTTCGGCATGAGTGCAACCTATCATGATGCGACTGCGCAGCTATGGGATTTAGGCCACAGTGATCTCATCGTACGTAATTCTATTTTTTTATTTACTTTTGAGTTAACTACGACATTGTTATGCACTGCATTATATTTGACACACATAGTTAACTTAATTGTCTTATGCAGATATCGATGAGACAAATTTTTTGCACTGCTTTTGAGTTGATCAAAATACCAATTTCTTTCAAAACCATGGGTAGACATGTAGTTGAGCAGTTTATACATGAGGTGCTAGTTGAAAAAGGCATACAGTTGCGTATTGGTTCTGTTTGGAGACCACATGGACATGCTAAAAGTAACAAGCAGCAAGAGGAGGGCACTGAGGCTAGATTCAATTCGAACAGAAAGTCGATAATGAAGATGGGCATCGGGCTGTTGGTGATGAAGAGCTGTAGCCAGAAGACGAGGATATCTTTAATCAATCAATTCATGGCCAACAATCAAATGAGCAGTCCAACCTTAATGAGGAGTATAATGACTATGAGTATGTCCATGTTCATGCTTCCATGCTGGAGGCAAGGGAGCATGCGTATGATAATCAATGCAGATAGTTCTAGCAAGATATGGCTCAGTAATATGGTGACGTGTCCACCAGTTCGCTAGGATTTTATACAGCTTCACATGGATATGCATTTGATGATACAATGGAGGGAGATGAACATGTTATGGATGATGAGCCTGTTCATAATCCACCTCTTCAGACAGTTCATCCCAATGTTCCGTCATCCAATCACCACGTTCCTCTTTCTACTTCGCATGCTCAGCCATCTTCTTCTCACGATCAGCCTTGGGAGGCGAGACTATTTGAAGGTATGGCTGCATTATCACAACAACTGAATGATATCGAAACATCTTTGAACAGACGCCTTTCCATGGTGGAGTGTAAGCTTGAAACCTTAGAGTTTAGAAGTGAGTACGAGTGGAATCTCGAGGAGCAAGAAATTTTTTGTGATTACTATAGGATTAGATAGCGAAATGAACAAGAACATCGCACCAAGGCTCATCAAGATGAACCTCCCATCAAACAATATCTCCCTCAGATACCAAGACTGCCACTGGGGTAGTTTCCTCATCTGGAGAAGGAGCTGATGATTAGAAGTCAATCATTTTAGTATGTGTGTAGAATGTAAACCATGTTAGAACAAGTATGTTTTTTCTTATGCAGAGTAGAATGTCAATCTTATTTCTTTTTTATATGTATGTCACTTTGACAGACTTTTGTACATATTTTCAAGTATTACTATTGAATTTGTGGTTGAAACGTTATATACATCAACTGCTATGTGCAAATGTTTTGTTTATGATACCATAATTCTCATACATTGACTGTCACGATCCTTGTTTTTATCAGTTCAATCGTACTTGGCACTATTCAAAACTTGCACAAAGGCCTTTCTAGATCTTTGTTTTGTAGTGTATGTTTTTATCACGTGTTGCTAGAAGTGTGCACAAGGGGGACTTCATGCACAACGAATTACTTCCAAATTACATGCACAAGCTGACTTTTTACATACACTTACTTATATTCGACCAGACTCCAAGCCGGACCAGGAAGCAGACGATACATCGATTCCGTAATCTATTATTTTGAGGGGATTTTTGATTTACAATCAAGTATTTCTCCATTACACCTACAAACTAATAATTTACATTCATTTATTTACCATTTACACACACCATTTCAAATAGCGAATCCTTGACCGGATGCTTGCTAAAAGCATCGGACTTCCGGTTCATTGAAGCGGACGACAAATCGGACGAGAAAGTGGACCAAGCATTGTCAGTAGACCATTATTTTGGATGGAATTTTGATTTACAATCAATTACTTCTCCATTACACCAACAAGTTGATAATTTACATTCATTTATTTACGACTTACACACACCATTTGAAATAGCGGACGACATGCCGGATGAGGAAACGGACGAATCATCTTCCACAGTCTATTATTTTGGATGGTATTTTGATTTACAATCAATTACTTCTCCATTACACCAACAAGCTAATAATTTACATTCATTTATTTTCCACTTACACATACTATTTGAAATAGCGGATGCCTGATTGGATGCTTGGCTGAAAGCACCGGACATCCAATTCCCTGGAGCGAACGACATGCCAGACGAGAAAGAGGACGAAGCTTCGTCCGCAGTCTATTATTTTGGATGCAATTTTGGTTTACAAGCAATTACTTCTGTATTACACCATAGCTTGTAATTTATCAGTACATGAATGTAATTTTCCAAAAATATAGTGTAACTCATTAGTGTGCAAATGTTAATGGTATGTATTTCAATTTTTAAGCAATGCGAACGAGCGTTAAAAGGAACCGGATGAAATGGCTGGACAACCGGTATAAGGGAATGGACAAAAACTGTTTGTAGCTAAACATACCGGACGATAGATCCGGACGACCGGCAAAATGAAACGGAGGAACACTAGGCGTCCGCTTAGACGTACACTCATGCTGGGCGATGTGTCCGGTCGACCGGTACTTAGTGTTTCCCCTCAAAAAAGCTGCGCCCTTTAAAATTCAATCATATTATGCTCAAATAAAAATGAGGAGTTACCAGACAATTTCGAACAAGGAGGATGTGTTATAAAGGTTGGGAAAAGTGAGAGGAATGTGTAAATTTATACAACAAAGAGTAAATTTGCAAGCAAAAAAATGTAATAATACAAATTTTGTAATGATTCAGCAAAATGTTGTAACATGTAAGAATAAAAATGTAAGTTAAGTGATTGTAGTGTGTATATACTACAACTTAAGGCATGCGGACAACCTTGAGGAAGAATAAAAGAATGCCTTGTCATACTCCATTGGGCTAGCGGACGCTTAAAGCAAACGATTTGCCTTCCAAGCAGACGTCATGAACTCACCGTGTTAAAGATAATGGACGGCCTGCATTGCACTGAATTTCGTGCCTACACTTTACTCACTTTGAAAACGAATTCCACTTACTGAAAACATAAAATTTGTTGAAATGTGAGCAGGTAACCATTAACTTTTTTATAAAAATACAGCATCTTCTATGAAAACATTTAAAATTTGCAAAACTTTGTCTAATAGTACAAATTTTACAAATGTTAACTTAGGAGTTCCCATGTGTCAATGACCATTAACATAATGATTTATTATATTCACTTAAACTCATCCACCTGCCTTACAATTTACGAAAACGGGCAATCTATTTGAATTCAGGACTTGTACTCGTTTTCAGGTGCAAAGGTATGAATATATTTCTTTAATTTTCAGTTAACAAAGTAGATCATACATTGTAACAAGTTTTGTTAATTTATATAAGCTTAAGAGACATCATAGGCGTCCGAAACAAAGCTCATGTTAAAATGAGTAAATATTCACATACAATGGTGTACTTGGACTCGTAATTTTCTTCAAATATCTCATTCACAAAATTGGATGTCCTAGTATACAATTCCAAGTGGTGTGATAGGAGAAATAAACTCTAAACCAACATCAAGTATCAAAGTAATGAATTATGAATTGAAATGAAAAAAAGTGATTCACGTAAAGTAACAGTATGGCTGGCAACTTTAGGCTGTTGTTGGTCAGGCTCCAACTAATGGCAGCAATATTTATTCAAAGGTATTGAACATGACATTACGATGATTCAAAGGCCAACCACAAGCGACATCACAACTATTGAGATTAACTTATGGCTAAACATCTTATACATGAGAAAAAAAAAGGAAATTCAAAAAAATGTCGATGTTTCCAGATCGTCTCTGTAACCTACATGGTTATCCATTAATGAGAATGAGATGCGTGGTTGAGTTTGACGCAGTAAGCTTGTGACATATGGGGTCAAAGGTATTAAAAGTCATCTATTTGCAGTGGTTGCTGTGTCACTTACGTCAATGTCGATAGCCTATGGAATTCATATGCCATATTAAGTATAACATACATGCGATGTTCTCTAATGTACTGGTGCATTTTTAAATGCACAATTGGTTTATGACTTTTTCAATACCTGGATTTGTGATGGAGTTGGATTACATGGCGCAACTGGGAGGTCTTGCATGTAAGAACAACTCTGTCAAAAAATTTAAAATTACCTCAGTTGTGTATTGATGTTTATGATATAGTCCCTACTCCAAAATACCATTTCAAAGCAAATACTTGTAACAGTTGACAAAAAGATGTCTTTGGGTTCATTGGTTGTGGACTCATATGAGAACTATAAGAACATTATAGTAGAGTTTCCCAGCCCTTTACACTAACAAAATGATAATATTAGAATAAAAAGATAGTCACAATGTCCAAGTGACAACTGAATTGTTATAACCTAAACAAGGACTTTAGACATTGGCAATATAGGATTCATTCTTAATATGTCCATATCACATGATGATAAGAAATATGACTAAAACGTATACTGTGTGTACACACGTGTAACTAAATATTGGAACAAAAACTCTATAATCTCAACATAACAAATGTCATTCGCATGGTAGATACAAATACCTATGCAATTCCTTGCTCGCTACCAAACCCACTGCTAGACGAGGTGTTAACTTATATTGATCCACGAGATGATAACCAACTACTACTACTTTCCATCCCCGCCTGCCTTGTAAAGCAAACGACATTGACAAACTAGTATCACATGAAAAATAAACTGAATGAAACTTGCCTTAAGCAAGTGATCAACAGAAAAAGAAAATTGTCTGCTGCAATCAAACTTTACATCCTAATAAGTTGATGATCAAGTTGTTTCTATACCTTTCTGCTTGGACCCCAGCAACTTCTTTGCCAACACTTCCTCCTATTGTACTTGTCAATCCAGCTCTAATAATGCTTTTTCAGCTTATCCACACTTCTCTTCTTTATGCCAACAGGTCCAATGCAGTCACATTTTTTCGATGCATTTTCCTGCTCATCTCGTGTAATGTTGTTGTCATATATGTTTGACATTCTATTTTGATCCGAGGAATTGCCAAATGAAAGTAATTTTTCAATCTTGTTACTAAGTTCATTTACAGTATCAATAAACAACTGCGTGGCCTCTGGAGAGTCAGCTGCTCATGCTACAACGGTTAGCGCTGTCGCACCCATTACGCAATGCCTACGGCCAACATCAATGTTCGTTTCTCCATGACACCGTAGTTGGCCAGCATCAATAACCATGCCATCTCTTGCTTCCCTAGTCCATCTTTTCAACAAGTACGCATCTGAAATAACTTTGATCTCCAATTTATTAAGAACTTTTAAGCAATGGGAGCACAAAATTCCATCAGAATCAAATTTGTTACAGCAACACATAATGATTTGGGATGATGCATCGTAACATACGATGTGCTCGTACCCCCTAATAGTTTCCAACTAAGTACTCGGTTACAACTTCACCCAACTTCGTCAACCGAACAACCAAGGCACTTGACTCATCAAACTCATTCTGAAATTCTACAAATACATTAGGAGTGTATATAGGAGTAGCCTGATTTAGGATTGGTGACATTTTTAAACTCAGCCTCAGTAGCTTTTGTCGGGCTTTGTATTCAACAACCAACTCCTTTTTCCTCTTCTTCTCAACCACTATGCTAAAATGATTAAAGAACTGAAGCAAATTGTGGTTTGATTTTAAATATGCCTTTATCTCTCCATTAAAGCTTTCACTCAATTGGGTGCTCCGCATGCCTACTGTCCAACATTCCTTGGTATAACACCTAACCCACTTATATCTCAGCTCATACATACTACTCAGCCACCTATACTTATTCCAACTGTGCTAATCTATTATTTCTGTCCATGTCCTTAAAAATTCATCTTCTTTCTCTATCCAATACATGCAGTCCATAAACTTTTTGCATAGCAGTGACTCTGACTTGAAGTGACTGCCAAGATGCTTCACAAAGTTTCACCTAATGTGAAAAGTGCATAACCCGTAAAAACTCTCCGGCATTATTGTTGCCACAGCCGATCCAATTGCATTGTCCTTATCCGTGAATATCATTCTTGGATGCATATCTGACATTGCTTTTATAAAGCTTTCGAACAACCACTTGAAAGAGTTAATTGTTTCATCTTACAATAATGCCGCTCTAAATACAACCATCTGTCTGTGATGATTAAAACCAACAAATACTCCGAGTGGCCTATACTCTTTGTTTGTTCTATATGTTGTATCGAATGTGACTACATTCCCAAAAAATGCATAATTGACTCTTATTTGCGCATCAGTCCAAAAAATATTAGTTAACTACTCCTTGTAGTCCAATTGCACAGTGTAGAAATAATTTGGGTTGTTAGCAACCTGTTGTCAAAAATACCACATCGATGTCCCTGCCTTACTATACGCTAGGCTCCCTTCCCGTTTGGTCCTTAGGTGCCTCTTTATATCTTCCCGTGTACATCCAACGTTATCAGCTCCACCAACTTGTCTAACCATCAAATCAAATGTATTTGTAATCATCAAATCGGCATCTTCTGCAATTTCGACATCCAATTCTTGTGCCTTATTCATCTCCTTTGTGACACCATTAAGTGCCTACACTGTGGGAAATGTATCTCATGATTGTGTTCAGCAACAAAATCCAAAACCACGTACTTGTTCATTTTCCTATCCAATATAATACCCATTCTTGATCCATATCCCGTCTTAGTTTCGGCCCGAGGGTTTTTAGTCTTCACGTCCTATGAATCGACTCGCCTTTTACCTTTCTTTGTGCATATAAATCTCCTAGATGTCAGTACCTTATCATTGTTCCTATTACTGTATTCCCTTCGCACACTAAAACCTAAATCTGTAGCATACGAATTGTAAAATCTGTAAGCTTCTTCCTCTGAATGAAATTCTATTCGTATCCTTGGAATTTTGCAGTTACACAATTGCGTTCCTTTTCCCTCAACCAGCTCCATGCACCCTGATATCAATAGAATTAGAGTTCACTGTTAGGTTTGACTTCACTGCAAATGCCAACAAATAATCCTTCGCTAGTTACACTCAATTGCTACTCAATTACATTAAAGTACAACAACTTTACAATAGGTCAAACATTTTTTTCAATCTTGTACAGCAAATGCATTGTGAAATGCGTTTACCTCTTCCTTTACACTCTATCTTTCCTTATCTCATATCAGTTTAAAATAAGGCAATATTTATTCCCGACGATCTGATTGACCATATTACTGTAGTACCCTACTTTGGACCCTAAATATGATTAAGGTTGTCTCTTACACTACCATCCAAAACATCAATTGGTCGTCTAAGAATATCAAAAACTAAACAAAAGCCATGAACTTTCTGCATTTTAAACAACCAAGTTCACTTTACCTTTGATTAGCAGGTTCAGAAAACCTCGATTCTCTAAGAAGATCTCTTCTTCAACTCTATTCCTTAGCCTGCCCTTGAAATTGAGTCAATCTATCATATTCAAGCTCCCATGAAATTGTAGGTTAATGATCATTTTCTGTACATCTTTGCTTACACCTTCATGATTTTCTTGTCAGAAGAGTAATCGCACAACTTGGCTGTTGCTACTGCTGTTACCTTTGAGATATCTCATCAACCCTAAACCAAAAACAATGTAATGAAAAATGAAATAATGAGGACCTCAACATGATTTTTTGTTCTATTATCGCATTAATTTGAGAGGCAATTTCAAATTTTGATTACAATTTGTTTTGTATACATTTAATGCAAAAGTTAAATCAAACAAACGGTAGAGAAATGCCGTTTGTTTGATTTTTTTTTGTTTTTTAATTTTTCTCAAACAACGTCATTTTAATTATTTAGACTTTTGCCTTGTTGGACAAATCTTGTCCTTCCATTTAGCAACTCCAATCCTGTTAGGTTTGACTTTGCTGCAAATGCCAGCAAATAATCCTTCGCTAGTTACACTCAATTGCTACTCAATTACATTAAAGTACAACAACTTTACAATAGGTCAAACATTTTTTTTCAATCTTGTACAGCAAATGCATTGTGAATTGCGTTTACCTCTTCCCTTACACTCCATCTTTCCTTATCTCATATCAGTTTAAAATAAGGCAATATTTATTCCCGATGATCTGATTGACCATATTACTGTAGTACCCTACTTTGGACCCTAAATACGGTTAAGGTTGTCTCTTACACCACCATCCAAAACATCAGCTGGTCGTCTAAGAATATCAAAAACTAAACAAAAGCCATAAACTTCTGCACTTTAAACGACCAAGTTCACTTTACCTTTGATTGGCAAGTTCAGAAAACCTTGATTCTCTAAGAAGATCTCTTCTTCAACTCTATTCCTTAGCCTACCCTTGAAATTGAGTTAGTCTATCATAATCAAGCTCCCATGAAATTGTAGGTTAATCATCATTTTCTGTACATCTCCGCTTACACCTCCATGATTTTCCTGTCAGAAGAGTAATCGCACAACTTGGCTGTTGCTGCTGCTGCTGCCGCTGCCTTTGAGATATCTCCTCAACCCTAAACCAAAAACAATGCAATGAAAAATGAAATAATGAAGACCTCAACATGATTTTTTGTTCTATTTCCACATTAATTTGAGAGGCAATTTCAAATTTTGATTACAATTTGTTTTGTATACATTTAATGCAAAAGTTAAATCAAACAAACAGCAGAGAAATGCCGTTTTCTCTGCCGTTTGTTTGTTTTTTTTTTGTTTTTTAATTTTCCTCAAACGACGTTGTTTTAATTATTTAGACTTCTGCCTTGTTGGACAAATCTTGTCCTTCCATTTAGCAACTCCAATCCTGGCCGTGAAATTGCTAGAATTGGCAATTACGTGACCCCTACTCCCCGGAAATGAGTTAAGGCAAAACCAATATAAAATAAAATAGTAGACACAACCAATAAACAAACCAAACAAAGCAACTTTGTCATTCAAACTCAAAGGCAAAGTTAACCATTTGTCTTAATTCCCTATATCTGTGTACCATTGTTTAGCTTCGGACCTTTTTTTTTTATTTTCTCTGTGGCTTCATAAAATCATTTTTATCTTGTGCGGCTTAAACCCATAGATAATTTAGTAAAAGAACAAATACTTAATTAACTAGTTAATTAGTTCAAAGTCATTCTTTAATTAATCCTAAAATGTACCTAATTAACTAGTAAGCTGAGTCAAAATTCTTCAATTATTCCATAACTTGCCATGTTTCAACAAATACTTAATTAACTCTTTAGTCCTTAAATACCCAATGATTTGTTTATTTGACTAGTTAATCTATGTATCTAACTTGCAAACGATTTGCACTTAATTTAATATTTAATTCATTAAAAGTCATTATTCAATTAGTTGTTAATTTATGGCTATTTGATGACTAATTGAAGAATGGCCTTGACTCAATCAACTAGTTTATTAAGTATTCGTACAAATCATTGGCAAGTAATATTAATTAAAGAATGGCTTCAACTCAATTAACATCGTGTAACTTTGAATCAATTAACTAGTTAATTAAGTATATTTAAGAAATACCTGAAGAATGGCCTTGACTCAATCAACTAGTATATTAAGTATTATTACAAATCATTGGTTAAGGAATATAAATTGAAGAATGACTTCAAAACATCATATAACTTCGACTAATATTCAATTAACATCATATAACTTTGACTCAATTAACTAGTTAATTAAGTATTTTTAAGAAATAATTGAAGAATGGTCTTGACTGAATTAACTAGTTTATTAATTATTCGTACAAATCATTGGCAAGTTTAGGAATATTAAGTGAAGAATGCCTTTGGCTCAATTAACATCATATAATTTTGACTCAATTAGCTAGTTCATTAATTACATTTAAGAAATAATTGAAGAATGGTATTGGTTCAATTGACTAGTTTATTGAGTATTTGTACATATCATTGTTAAATTAGGGAATATTAATTGAAAATGACTTTCACTCAATTAACATCACATAACTTTAACTTTGTTATCCATTTAATTAAGTAATTAGTTTATTAAGTATTCGTACAAATTATTGGCAAGGTAAGGAATATTAATTGAAGAATGACTTTGACTTAATTAACTAGTTAATTAAGCATATTTAAGAAATAATCTTGACTCAATTAGCTAGTTTATTATGTTTTCGGGGAATATTAATTGAAGAATGATTTCAACTCAATTAACACAGTTTAAACTATAGTTAATTAAGTATGTTTAAAAAATAATTAAATAATGGCCTTGGCTCGGTTAACTAGTTTATTAAGTATTTGTACAAATCATTGGCAAGTTAAATAATATTAATTGAAAAATAACTTTGACTCAATTAACATGACTCAACTAGTTAATTAAGTATATTTAAGAAATAATTGAAGAATGGTCTTCACTCAATTGACTGGTTTATTAAGTATGGCAAGTTAATGAATATTAATTGAAGAATGACTTTGACTCATTAATATCATATAACTTCGACTCAATTAATTAAGTATATTTAAGAAATAATTGAAGAATGGCCATGACTCAATTAACTAGTTTATTAAGTTAGTTAAAGAATATTAATTAAAGAATGACTTCGACTCAATTAACATCATATAACTTCGACTCAATTAACAACATATGACTTCGACTCAATTAACTAGTTAATTAACTATTTTAAAGAAAGAAGGGCCTTGACTTAATTAACTAGTTTATTAAGTACTCGTACAATTAATTGGCAAGTTAAGAAATATTAATTGAAGAATAACTTCGATTCAATCAACATCATATAACTTCGATTCAATTAAATGGTTAATTAAGCATATACAAGAAATAATCTTGACTCAATTAATTAGTTTATTAAGTGTTCGTACAAATAATTGGCAAGTTAAGGAATATTAATTGAAGAATGACTTCAACTCAATTAACATCATGTAACTTATTATTAATTAAGTATATTTAAGAAATAATTGAAGAATGGCCTTGACTATTAAGTATTTCTATAAATCATTGGAAAGTCAAAGAATATTAATTGAGAATGACTTTGACTCAATTAACTAGTTAATTAAATATATTTAAGAAATAATTGAAGAATGGTCTTGACTCAATTGACTAGAATATTAATTGGAAAATGACTTCGACTCAATTAACACCATATAACTTCGACTCAATTAACTTGTTAATTAAGTATGTTTAAGAATTAATTGAAGAATGGACTTGACTCGATTAAATAGTATCATTGGTAAGTTAAGGGTTATTAATTGAAGAATGACTTCAACTCAATTTAGGTCAAATAACTTCGACTCAATTAACTAGTTAATTAAGTACATTTAAGAAATAATCTTAACTCAATTAACTATTAACTAGTTTATTAAGTATTCGTACAATTCATTGGTAAGTTAAGGAATGTTAATTGAAGAATGACTTCAACTCAATTAACATCATATAACTTATATTCAATTAAGTATATATAAAAACAATTGAAGAATGTCTTGAACTCAGTTAACGAGTTTATTAAGTATTCGTGCAAGTTAAAGAATATTAATTGAAGAATGACTTCGACTCAATTAACTATTTAATTAAGTATATTTAAGAATAATTGAAGAATGGCCTTGACTCAATTAACTGGTTTATCAAGTATTCATAGTTAACTTGCCAATGATTTATATGAATAATTAATTAAATAGTTAATTATATCTCGAATTATTCTTTAAGTATACATAATTAACTACTTAATTGATTCAAAATTTTTTAATTATTCCTTAATCGTTCTAAAGGCCATTTGAAATTATAAAAATTTAAATCCCCGCCAATCCAAAATTTAAATCCCCATCAAGCCACAATTTAAATTCTCGCCAATCCCAAAATTCCCAATTCAATTCACCGCCAATCCCCTCTAAATCTTGAGAAGACTTGGTTAACGTACCGGATAAGACTTGTAACTCTTAACTGGTACATCAACTAAGTCTTATCCCCTTTTTAGTGTTGAAGACTTGAGTTGGATGCCGTGCCAACTCCTCACATCTAATTATTCAAGCCATTTGAAATTATACAGTTTGTTTTTAACTTGTACAGCAATTCCTTTGCAACTTGGTGATACCTGCTTAAAAGGTTGCCAACTACCCACTTGGTTTTGACTTGAGTAAAACCACTGACCACACCTGTGGTCAATCCCCCATGCTACACTATAGTCATGTCCTAAAGTTTTTTCATGATGTGATTTGTGTTTGATGTCCTTAAAGAATCAGGTTGTGTTTAGTGTGGGGATGCACTATTTTGTAAGAACTTTATTGCAAAATCAGTAAAAGCTATCATTTCTTAAAAAAAATATTCGTCAACATAAACAAGTTTAGTTTTTGAATTAATTTAGCATTACACGAAGTTTTTTTTTTTTTTTTTTTTTTTTGGTTTGGGGTACGACACGAAGTCATTTAAAGATTAAGAAGTTATGCATGAATTCTTGATGGTTGTCATGTTGGAAAAAGCTAATTTTCTTCCTCATTTTCAACAAATTTTAATTTAAATACAAAATTAAGTAGAAAATCCAGAAAGTCAGAAATGTCTTGATGACTTTCGACATGCAATTAGAAAACAAATCCCAATACCAAAGGAGATTTCTTTCGTTTTGGAGAATTGGTCAAAGTGGCAACGTTGAGGTGAAAAAGTTGACTTGGACTTCTTGGGGGTTGATTACTTTACAAGAGTAAGGTTGATTACTTTACAAGAGTAATGTCTAAGTCAAATAAATAAATAAATAAATAAAATGAGATATTGATCTTATGGAGCCGGTTGACTTCATTCAAAGACAGGCATTTTCTGAAGTCTTCGTCATATTATTTTGGATAATGTTGAATAAATGTCATGTATATACAACACAATATTAAAAAGATTCATTTTACTCAACTCTTTTTTTCTTTTTCCCGTGTTAGTCTATTTGTTTGGCGTTATCTTAAAAACATGTTCTAGAATACTTTTAAACATGTTTTTTAATTATATTTTTATCTCACATACACATATACTATAAAGATTTTTTAATTGTAGTAACCTTTTTTTAAGAATACTTTAAAGAATAATTATAATCAGCTATTCTCGTTGAAGGATCAGTGATTTTGTTATGTATTTATGGCACATTGCTTCTTTTAACAAGTCACCTCACATTCACCAACAGCAATTATCTAATTGTCCATTTCCATTTAGTTAACAAGACTTGTAGATTTAATTTGATTCACTATCATGAATCACTGATACATAAATAATATCTTCCATCTTTGCCGAAACTGAAATGTAAAGTGAAAAAGACAATTACAACCCATTATTTAGTAATAGTACAATATCAAGGGACCAGGCTATAAACTCCAAGCTTGGAATAGATTTAGCTGCAATATTGTGAAGTTCCATCAGCAAGATGAAGAGTGCAGCCCTTTGGGGCCAAGCAACAATTGCAGCTGGGTGTCAGCTTTGTTTCTGAGTTACCACAGGTCATGTACTCAACATCTAAGCAGTACTGTGGGCAAGCCTCGACAACCTTGACTTCCACATTGGCTCCCAGAAGAATCATTCCTGTTTTCAACAGCAATAACCTTTTAGATGGTCTGCAACGCATTCTCTATAAGTAGAATTTTCATGTAGGTTGAAAAACACATTAAGAACTGCGAGAAAGGTTAGAAAATGCTAGCAATGTAGCTCTGTTTGTCTTCTCAAATTTTGGGAGGAAAAGGATGATGTCTGGAAGCTCTAATAGCTATTATAAATACTGCTCAATGTTTGTATAAACTAATTTTTAAAACACTTTTGACAGATTTTGAACCGAAATTCCCTCATTGTTTTCCACAGAACCTCATTTTGAAGTGTGAATATGACCACTTCATCAGACGCATGTATCTGATTTCCAGCCCGAGTTAATCATATATTATATCTATAGATGCACATAATTCTTTCTAAAGAGGACCAAAGATGGTCAATTCGACTTAGCACTCAAAAAAATGGTGAATAACAGAACATTAACTCTCATCAGTTAGCCCTAATTCTCTTGTTATGCCATGGACATAGGGAGGGATATATACCAATAGTCTAGCATTCATGGTATCTACAAATGCATCACTTTAAAACAATTGGTAATAAATTAGTTGGAGAACAAAGTAATCATGCTATACATACCACAGAAAAGAAAAGTTAGAGAACAAAGTCATCGTGCTATACATACCCCAGAAAAGAAAAGCGATTACACCATTCTTATTGAACGCCATGATTCCTTGGCTTTCAAAACTTTGCCTTTTCAGGCCCCTTGGGCTTAGTACCTCGGTACTTATAAAGACTAAAGAACGAGAGTCGTGGTTAAATTGCTAATGATAGTGCCCGTTTCAGCATATGCCCCATTTATTGACTTTGACTAATTTTGTTCGTCTTTTCCAACTACACTTTGTAGAAGTCAACAATATCAGGCGTTCAGAGTTTTTTTGTTTCAAAGTTTTTGACATAAATGAATTGCATTTACAAACAACATAGGCTGGGTACCTCGAAAAGTCCCTCAAAAGTTTCGTTTACTCCAAAAGTCCCCCAACTTTTCAAAAGGTTTTATTCAATGCAATAATAGGAGATTGGAGCGGACGATCAACCATGGTTGGGAGGTCGCCCTAACATTACAATTTCACGAACTTGTAAGGGTAAATTACTATTAACTCCCCTATGATATCACCTTTGACCACATGATCTCCTTATAATTTTAATGTGACCATATAACCTCCCTGTGGTTTTATGAAATGAAAAAAATGGACGGAATATTCTGCACTAGGCATATTTAATCCACTGATTGTTACGGAATATTCCACATCAGTAGAAGAAAATTTGAAATATTTCGGGAATATTCCGTGACGGTGCATCAATTCCATCCATTTTTCACATTTCATAAAACTACATGGAGGTTATGTGATCATATTGAAATCATACGGGGGTCATGTGGTCGAAGACGATACCACAGGAGGGTTAATAGTAATTTACCCGACTTGTAACGAGATAAGAATATGGTCAAATTATGGTCAAATTATGGTCCAAAACTTCTATAAAAATTTGAAAAAATAACTATTTTTGTCCCTAAAGTTTGGCCCATACAAGTCCATAATATTTTACTTTCGGCTAATTTGACCCCAAATATTTCATTGTAATATTAAAGTATTTGTTTCAGTTCCTTAATATTTTAGTGAAAATTAATGTACTTTGCAAAGTATTTAAGTTTGACCACATTGATATCTAAATTTTCATAAGAGTTAAAAAAATAATAAAAGGATAAAAAATTGTATGCAAAATCATAAAAATTAAATTAAATTAAATTTGTAACTGTTTGTTAAAAGTTAGTTGAAAAATTTATGTTGCTGTATTTATAAGGTGTAAAATTTATTATTTAATATTCTAAATTTCTATAAATGATAAATTAGGGGCTTCTTGTTATTTGTTTCTTCTTTTTTTCTTTTTAAAAACGTTAATTTTGTAAATGCTGATTTTTTTTAAGAAAAATAAAACTATGTTGTTTTGTTAATTATTTTTGAAAACCATGAGTTATTGATATGAAACTGGGAGATCCTAGTTCCAATCATTCTCAAGTCGATATTCATGAAGCTGGAATCCTGGTGATAAGAGAGAAATCGATGTGTTGGGAGCCTTATTCTCAAGGATTGAGTTTAGACATATCATCCTTAGAGGTTGTACATCATGCATTGCCCGGATCAATCACTCTTCAAGATGAGTAGGTGGATTGGAAGCATTCAAAGCATGGCATCAAGGTATGCATTATATATCGAGCATCTAATCAAAGAACCCTATATTAATATTCAAGGATATAGTCAAGATTTAGGGGAAGAATTTCGCAAGGTGTTATGAACTTGTTGGGCAGTATTGAAGCATCTTCAAGGCTGATATTCAACATAGTTGTCATACAAAGACTTGGAGGTTTAGAGAATTCAAGACTTGAAGAAAAGCCTTAGGAATCGACTATTTAAGATCCAAGCCCACGACCTTTAATTTTGGTTTTAAAACCACGGGTTCATTCGGCTTACAAATCGACAGATTTTGGCTCACTGAAATAGTTTTAGTTAGTTTCTATTTTATCTTTTTTGAAAACTTGAATTGATTTTAACTTGTATCTTGATTATTCTTTAAGCTGATTTTTAGGTAACTTTATACCTATGTAAGACTGACTTTTGTACCAACTATAGATATATCTTTGATCAATAATATTGAGAATTTTTCTTTTTGTAAGAAGATTTCATCTTAGTTCTTTGGTAAGAATTAGTCTTGGCCTTATCAAGAAAACTTGTGGCAGCCTACCAATTTGCGTAGGTTCAAATTCAAATGGTTTGATATACGTTCACCATTATTATCTTCTAGGTTTCGTCCCATGGATTGGGTGGACATATAGTTATTCTTAGTGGGTTGATTTCAACAAATTTGGTTGGATTCAAAGCCCCCACCTCCACAACTTGGTTTCTCGTGATGGGTTCAATTGAGGTCAGTTTGTTCAACGAATTATGTCTTGATTTCAAGACATTCCTTGGTGTTCAATCTTGTGGGTTCTGCGCCAGTTGGTTTTAGAGATTTAGGATTCTTGATTTCAGGTTTATCCAATCCTTTTTTCTTGAAACTTCGTTTATTGAAATAGGATATATCCCTTCTTTGTGTTTCGATTCGTTATTTGGCTACCTACGTTATTTTGCTGTCTTTTTGTGTCTTGTGCATTTCCTTGTTGTCTAGTGCGTTATTTTGCTGTCTTTATGTGTCTTGTTCGTTCCTTCGCTATCTAAGTGCGTTATTTTGCTGTGCTGTCCTTTATTTCTTTACGTTACTTCTTATCTTGCACGTTTCCCTCCTTGTTTTTTCTCTCGGTGTGCCACAAGTTATTTGTTGTTTAGAAAAACTACAAAAAAAAAAAAAAAGAGTTTGTCTTGGTGTTGGTTTTTGTGGTTCTTTGGTGTTTTCTTGATATATTGTTATCAAGACTTTATCAAGACTCAAAAATGGTTATATCTTTGTGTTTTTTTGATGGAGAACATTCAAACAATACCTCTTCTTGAATTTTCTTGAGTCAAGAATCTGGTTTCTTAAATTTCTTGAGTCTGTTATTTCCTGAATTGTTCAAGTTCGAGATAGTTTGTTGAAGCTTTCGTTGGCTGTGAAAACATTTTTTGAAGTTTTTGTAGGCTGTTTAAGCATGTTTTGAGGGAGAAAACAAAAAAGAGTCAACCTTTTTCTTGTTGAGAAGTAATGTGAAAAGAAAGAAAACCAAGAAGCGTGCACAAGCAAAAGAAAGCCGTGCACTTGTCTGGACAGCAACATAAAAGGATTAAAAAAATATATACAGAAAGAGGCATGTACCTAAAAAAAAAAAAAAAGAAAAGAAAAGCCGTGCCCTTGGTGAGAAGTTACCATGAAAAGAAGAAAAAAAAGTGGAAAGAAAGAAAGATGGCTATCCTAGAAGAAAAAGTGGGAGAAGCGATTCTGTCCTCAAAAAAAAGGAGAGAAACATTCTTATAAAAGATAAGGAGATAGCCCTAAACCTATTGTGAAAAGGATTTCACAATCTAAATCTAGTTGGACAAGGATTTCCTGTCCTAATCCTAGTAGGAAAAAATGTTTTCATATCCTAATCAGAAAAGAGAGTTTTCATACCCTAATCCCAGTTAGAAAGGAGTTTTCAAATCCTAATCTTAGTAGGAAAAAGGATGTTTGGCTGAACTTATTATGTTCAAAACTCAATCCCTAAGGTTCGGTTTTTATCTTTCCAACCTTGGTTTTCTTGAGTCAATTTTTTATATTCTTGATCAAACCCTCCTTTGTCTAAAGTCATTCTTGGTAACTTCTTAATAGTCCTTTCGTCTATGTGAGTTGGTTTTGGGTTGTTGCTGGTTTGTATAACAAGGTTTATTAATTTGGTTCTTTTTAAAGAACTTACAAGAAGAAATCTTGAGGGGTAAAAGGCAAGAATTGTGAGACAATTAAAGGCAAGTTGTGGAAAATTATTTTTTTTTGTGTTGTTTTACAATTTTTATAGATTTAAATCGTAGGTGACGAGTTCAAGTTGCTCATGGAGGCATTTCAAGTGATAGGGTGCAAATTGGAAGAGTGATTTATGTCTATTTCCTTTTTATTATTACTGAATATTGTGCTAATTGATGAATTCTACTCATATTTGGTAAAATTAATGTTAATTGCAAGAATATATATATATATATATATATATATATATATATATATATAAAGAAGGAAATAAAAGGAAGCTAAACGATTTTCCAAAAAAATCATCATCAATGTTGGTATGGGCATGCCTAACCCTCATGTCCAAGACAAAAAGTCTAGAAATTTCTACACACATGAAGACCTTTCAAGTTTAAGTCCCTCAAGTAGCTTAATTGTGTTAAGAAGTTATTTTATATTTGTTTCCTTATTTTTAGGATATTTCTCCAAGAGGAGAATTTGGAAATGCTGGACACTTAATATTAGGAAAAATATGGAAATAATTGTAATTGGAAGAAAACACCACTACCTTTGATTATTTTGGAAAAAAAGAAATGCATCTTCCCTAGAGTAAAAAAGAGATGTGATTTTCTAAGGGGATGTTGGGGGAGCACGTTTCTTCTTCTTCCAGATAGTCAAGGTAGAAATTTTCTTTTCTCATCTTTTGTAATTTTCTTCCATGGATCGCAACTAATTTCATCTTTCTAGTCAAGGGTCAATTTGAAGATTTGGTTCCAAATATCTGTGAAATTTAATTAATTTCTATTTATTTCTGTTATTCATTGGTATTCGTATGTTCTTTGGTTTAATCTTTTTATGATTATTTTGTTCTTTGAATGTCAAGGGCCCAATATTCGAATTAACTTAATATTTTACAGTCATATTAATCAATTCAATCCGTAATTGTTTGATTGATTAATTTCAGTGGTAACTAGCGTGATTAATTTTATGTTAGGAAAACATATGATCTAATTCAAATAAACCCTCGTAGCATGTTTATTGATTACGATTTGGGCTTTTCTAGTTTTTAATGCAATTGAAAATCAAAACCTACGGTCCTATCTAGGGTTATTTCTTGGTTAGGAAAATAGGCAATGGCCGTACGTTGGCTATCGATAAAGTAAGAAAAAGTTGGTTGTCAAAGGTACTATAACCAGTCTATTGATGAATAATTGAACTATTTTTACATCAATGATCAGTTGTGTGAACCATGTCTAAAAAGTGTACCTTCGGCTAGAGCTTCGCTATTGTTGATTTAATCTTCGTTCATTTTTCTGAATATTTTTGTTATAATTATTTGATTATTTCTTTTGAATTTCTTTAAACCAAATCCCCCCATCATTTTTACTTTGAAAGGAACAAATTTTTTCCCAATCGCTGTGGAAACGACCCTACTCAGTGCTATATACAAAACTTATATTTTCTAGAATAGGATTTTATTATTGCACAGATTCGACACCTGTCAATTTTTGGCACCATTGCTAGGGATTGTTCTTTGAATTATTTGTTTCTTTTATTTTATTTTACTTGATTCATTTTTGGTATTCTTTGCTAGTTTATGCCGCATTCTTCTGGTACAGGTGAACTGGTATTTATTCCTGAGATAAAGAAGACCAAGAAACGAAAGGAGGAGCAGTTAGCTGCTGCATCTCCAAGGCTGAAATTTGCAACGGAATTGGTAAATTCTTTAAGTGATAGTTCAAGTGATTTTGAAGAAGAGGAATTCACCATGGTTGACAATATGACATTGAGGGAGTTGGCTGCTCCCAATTTAACTCAATAGCCGTTATGCATTACATTCCCTAACTTAGATGAAAATACTTCTTTTGAGCTAAACTTTGGTTTAATTCATCTCTTACATTCTTTCCATGGTCTTTCAAGTGAGGAGCTCCATAAACACTTGTAGGATTTTGACGTTGTGTGCTCAAGTATGAAGCCTCTTGCAGTTACTAAAGACCAAATAAAGATGAAGGCATTCCCTTTTTCTCTCAAGGATGCTGCGAAAGACTGGTTGTATTATCTACATGTAGGGAGTATCACGACGTAGACTGGATTGAAGAAGAGCATGATAATAGCAGTTAAGCAGATCCTACAGGATTTGTTCCATGTGTTGTTGAATTTGAAGACTTACCTTTTGTGATCATACAATTTTATGTGCCTACCTTGAACTACAATTTGATGATCCGTCATTTCGAAGAGGGAAAGTCTGATATGAACCTGGCTGACCCTGGTTCCAATCATTCTCAGGTTGATGTTCATGAAGGAGGGAGAGAGGGTTGCAAACAAGGAATTCTAGATCTTATTCGTTTGGGATGTTTGATAAACCTGCTACAAAAGGCCAAGGAAGTTGAATACTGCTCTTGATGACTTGATCTCTCAAATTTTGAGTAGATACGAGAAAGATCCCGAGTTGCTAAAGAGGAGACAGTTCGTGAGGCTTATGAGGAGAAGGTGCCATCTAATCTGGTGTTTTTTGTTGATTAAGATCATGAGGATGAGCTGCCACTGTTGAAGGAGTAATATGAAGCTGAGATGCTGCCACATGATATTGACACTGATTCACCAATAGAGGAGCATGATAATAAGGAACCATCGGTGGGGTGCAGTGAAGTGGACCATACAAGACTTGTTCCATGTGCTGTTGAATTTGAAGACTTACTTCTTGTGATCGTACAATTTTATGTACCTACCTTGAACGATTCGAGGATTAATCATTTCAAAAAGGGAAAGTCTGACAAGAACCTGGCTGACACCGATTCCAATCATTCTGAAGTTGATATTCATGAAGCTGGAATCCCGGTGATCAGAGAAAAATCACGGTGATGGGTGAGTGAGTATTGCGTGCACCGCGCGCGCCACGTGGCGTGCCACGTGGTGCACTAGAACCAATCACAAATCGTCAAATAATAAAAGGTATGACCCACCATTGTCACATAGCGATAAATTATTGGTTATAGTACACTACGTGACAATGCACGTAATGTATTGTATACTTTTCCGTGATGGGTGCCACATTCTCAAGGATTGAGCTTGGACATAACATCATTAAGGATCGTACATCATGCATTGCCAAGATCAATCACTCTTTGAGATGAGCAAGATGATTGGAAGCATTCAAGACATGAGAGCAAGGTATGAATTATCTATCAAGCATCTAATCAAAGAGCCATATATTGGTATTCAAGGATACGATTAAGATTTATGGGGAAGAGTTTTCCAAAGTGTTATGAACTTCTTAGGCCGTACTGAAGCATCTCCAAGGCTGCTCATCAACATAATTGTCATGCAAAGGCTTAAAGGCTTGAAAAATTCAAGACTTGAAGGAAAGGCTTAGGAATGGACTGTTGAAGATCCAAGCCCACGACCTTAAATTTTGGTTTTAAGCCATGGATTCATTGGGCTCGGGAATTCACAAATTTGGGCTTAGTAGTTTTAGTTAGTATCTATTTTATCTTTTTAAAAAAATTGTATTGATTTTAACTTGTTTCTGGATTATTCTTTAAGTAGAATTTAGGTAACTTTACACTTATAAGGCTAACTTTTGTACCAACTATACATACATTTTTTATTAATAATATTGAGAGTTTTTCTTCTTGTGAGAAAATTTCTTCTTAGCTTTTTGGCAAGAACTAGTCCTGGCCTTATCAAGAAAACTTGTGATGGCTGATGAATTTGCTTAGTTCAATTCAAAGGATTTAATCTTGGTCCACCATTATTATTTTGGGATAATTTCACATACTGCTCCTGAGGTTTACTATAATTACATTCACCTTCACTCAAATTTTAAAAATTACACTTACACCCCCTGTGTTTATATTTTTCATAACAAAACAAGTCCATTTTGATAATGTAATCCAAAAACACCAGCTAAATACCTTATAATATCATGAATTGCTTTTAAATTGGTTATTTCTTTTTTATTAATATATTTGTTTGTAAAATTGTAATAGATAAAGTAAATTTTATTTAGATTAGTCAGATAACTGAGTTTTGAAAAAGTAATATTTGGTGGAAATTGAAAATTTGAGGTAAGATATAAATATTGTTGACATTTTTATGACTAGTTAATTAATTTTTAAGATTTATTTATCTTTTTTAAAAGCAATTAAGCGTATTTTAAGGTGTTTGGTTGGTGTTTTTGAGTTACATTATCAAAATGGACTTGTTTTGTTATGAAAAATATAAACACCGAGGGTATAAGTGTAATTTTCAGAACTTAAGAAGAGGTAAGTGTAATTATAGCAAACCTCAAGGGAGGTATGTGAAATTATCCCTATTATTTTCTAGGTTGCTTTCCATGAGTTGGGTTGAGGTCTAGTATCTCTTGGTGGATTGATTTCAACAAATTTGGCTGGAATCAAGGCACTACCAACTTCACAAATTTGTTGCTCTTGATTGGTTCAAGTGAGGTCGATTTGTTCAACGGGTTGTGTCCTGATTTCAAGACGTTCCTTCAATCGTGTGGGTTCCGCGTCAACTATTTTCAAAAAGGATCTCAAACGCTGCTTCTTAGGCTAAACTTTTTTTTTTTTAAAGAAACTAAAGAACAGATTTCAAAATTAGTTGAAAACAACTTAAATTGATTCTAACTTAAAAAAAAAAACTACATTTGGCTAAAAAAAAAAAAATCAAATGAGAACTTACATAGTAATAGAAGACTTTCTTATATTAATCTTTTTTTGTAATTTTTTTATTCTTTTAAAATTTTATGAATTTTTCTGTAAGCTTTATGATTGTTATGTTTTTTGTGTTAAATTTTTGTGAAATTTTAAGAATTAACTTTGCCGAAGTTGAATATTCTGGAAATAAGTTGGTTTTTTATCAAAATACTAGAAGAGGCTAGCCGCCCAACTATCCTGCTGCTTTTTTGTTCAGCTTTAGAGAGGTTAAATTGATTATATTTCGTCTAGTTTATGTGCTTGATTATATTCCCACTTAGTCTACATGATCGAAGCCTTTTTGTTATCTTTTTTTCATGTCATATTTGGTGCAGTGTTAAACTATGTATATACCAATTAATCTAATATAAGAAGCCTTTATTAATAGTCTTTAGAAAGTTAAATTAAGAATATTTGGCAGACATTTAATAGCACTTGGATAATTAAAGTAAGTAAATTTTAATTTATGAATATTACACAACAACGAGAGGAATTTTAAGTATTTTCCACCGCCTGCTATGTACAACATTGTCTTCTATGTACAATACTGTCACTTTACAATATTGTTACTATTTTCAAGTGGAATAAAAAAATAACCTTACAATATACCAGATTGCAGTGCATTACTTTCAAATATTCATTGATTAGTATGAATGAAGAATTCTCCTCGAAATTTTGCAAGAAATAAACAATCAAGGACGAGAATCAAATTTCATAAAAAAGCAAATATTATTGTTGATATCCTCATTTTTTTTCTCCACTTTCCAACCCCTAACAAAAAACTTGACTAAAACTTTCTTCGCGTTCAAAATTTTTGAGCCAAGGAAGTAGCATAATAAAAAATTAGAGCAACTGTGGTGGTGGCAGTAGTAGAGATGGAAGTCAGGAGAAGGGGAGAGGAGATTGTAGGAAAGAGAGGAGAGAGTAGTGCTGGGGTTTGGACAGGGAAAGTGGAAGGTGAGCAGGCATGGACTACCATGAACAACTCCACTGAAACTCTAAACTGGCTTTCTTGTTTCTTTTTTTTCTTTCTTTCTTTTTTTTTTAAAAGAGAATTATCAGGCGGGGAACAACTCCTGTGAAGTGTGAAGCCCTGCAACATTGGGGAGTGTGTTTAAATCACTATGCTAGACCTTCTGTGAACCATTTGAACTTAGTTGGGTTGGCCATCACTAAGTCTCTAAAGACTAAGTGGGGTAGGAGGTTAGACGTTTAAACCTTGCATCTCATAAAAAATCTAATTGAGTATCTAATGCATCCGGTTGGTCTAATAGTGATTTTCCATCAGTTTTTCCTGAGCCCTTCCCATAGAATAGTTTAGGAGCAAGATATAGACTTACTCCCTTTAGTTCATTATTTTCAAAATTGTATTTCCAATCAAACAATCCACCAAGTGCCAATAGAAAGTCCATGTTCCCACGCAAAACTTTGAAATGTTAAAACAAAAAAGATGTTTAAGTATTCAACGGGCTATTTTCACAATCCGAAAAAATAAATTCAAAAAATCTCATGTCAGGTGTGCATGTATGTATATGGCAAAGGACGAATGCAATAAGAAGTAACTAGATGTTTCAATTATGGCTGTCAAGTCCATTGGATACCCAAGCCCAGTAAATTCTTCACCAGGCTCAACAAAAAAAGCAGATGCCCCAAAGAAAAAATTCTTCCATCTACCACGTGGCATCGTGTAGGAGCTCAATTGGTTTTTATGTACTAGTTAGAGAGATTAAGGCTAATTTATGTGAGAGTGAATACTTCGTTGACTACGTTGATTTTGATCCCGATGCATTAGCAATTTAAACAAGAGAAGTAACATTTGTAAAATTTGACTCTTGTCAAAATGTTACATATATGAAATGAAATAGTATACTTGAGTTGCTGTTAGTAATCTTAAAATGGTTATTGCAAAATGAAGTATGAAATTACCACATAGAGAATACCTTTGTCACGCCCCTAGCCCGCACGTGCCAGACGCGAGACAATCGTTTATCCTCAAAGCCCGAGAATACAAGGCACCAATTATCATTCCATACACACCAGTTTAATATTTAATAAAAGAACTATATAAGTGCGGTACCTACTAGTAATAAGAAAATAACCCAACATCTATTTTTTTTCGGCCTACATGCACGATCAAAATACAAAACGTAACTTAAAGATGTTTTACACATATTCATACTACATAACCTTAAATTTTAACTACTAATGTCTACTACATAAAACATAAAGCAATCAGTAACAGTAATCTTCTGGGTCCTCTACATATACCACATCATAGTCCTCAAGATCTGTAAAATGATAAGAGAGAATGGATTGAGCGACACTGATGCTCAGTAGGTAGCATATACACCTCTGTTGGATCATGCAGCTATATGTAATTATACTACTTTTGTAACATTTGTCATACTATACCACATGCATAATCAATTCAGAATAATTGTAACATAAATTTAATACTCATAAAGTTATTTATCAAAGTAGAGTAACATCAAATCACATAACATAACATGAACATTTTCATAGCATATTTTGTCAATTAATAAAACATATCAATATGGCTCATAAACATACACATGTAATATTCGGCTTCTAAGTACTCAGCCTAGAGTTTAACCCCAATCTAGGAGGGCGGTAGGTCAAGCATTTTCCTTGATCTTCACTTAACCTACCCATACATGAGTCAATCGGCCGGGCTTTATACCGACTACCATGACTATCCATAACCAATCAAGCATTTTCCTTGATCTTCACTTGATTGTCATACATGACAGGACTATAGCCCCTACCGTCTATTTCATGACCGTTTAGAGCCTTTCATACTTAAAAATCATTTCACACGTCACATGCATAATTCAATAAAATTAATTAAAAAATAACATTCATTTTTCTATCACTTAACACAATAAAACATTTGAAAGTAGGCATACATGATCCATCTTTTGCATATATCGAAATAAAACATTTAATAAAAATACAGAGGGTAAACACCACCTACCTTGGACTGCTCGACTGGATACTTCTAACTCTTCTTACTCTTGGGTTGAACCTATAGTAGACACACACAATCATTCTAATTAGATTGCATTTTCAATTATTTTCTTTTCAACTAAATATCATATCCCTTTTCTAAAAATTATGCAACCTAAATCCCAAACCTATTTAACCAAAAGAAATTTCAAAATCTCTACAATATAATTAAAATCTTAGGAACTCCTATTTGACTATTTAATCAACTTAAAAATTACACTAACCCATAATTAATGATTGAGTTAGAAAATTTATTTACTAAAAAGAAAACTTAAATTAACAACAAGAGCAAAACTCAACTAAACCAACTATAAAACTATTTTATTATTATTATTATTATTTTTATTACATGATCCAAATTGACTATTGCAATTCATGTAGGTAGTTAGTAATCCTAAGTTATAGATTAATACCTATTATCAATTTCTAAAATTTAATAATGATGAATATAATAATTAATTAATGCTTCCCTGTATTAGATATTTTCGAATGTCAATGAACCAAAATTGACATTCTGGACATAACTTGTGTGCGTAAAGCATTAGTAGTTGACTTTAATCATTATTTTTCTTTTTTTTTTTTTATTACCCATCGATTTTCTACTGCTCACCAAAGTGAAACTCCAATTCTGGTCATTACCATTAGTCTGCACTAGAAACTAGATATTTAAGCTTAGACATGGCTTACGGTTTAATAACAAAAGCTGAAGAAGAATACTTGCATCCAATGTTTAATTTTGTTGTTCCTGTAGACTAAGACCTTTATGACTTCTGGAATCGAAATCCGTTTCCTTAACATCATCCAAGAAGTCTAGACTAGAAAAAAATTCGGTCCTCGTCTCCAATTTGGAAATTTTCTAGCCGAGGGCTTAATTCCTTTATCTTTATATATATATATATATATATATATATATATATATATTACCTAAATTCGTTCCACACTTCATCAATATAACGACACTAATCATGAATCTTTTAGGCATAGCACTACGTCTAATTTAATTGGCAAAAAAAAATAATAATAATAAATAATTATTATTAGTATTATTATTATTTTTTAAGCCATGAAATTCGAAAACATAAATTTTATTAATCATAATCATAATAATAATAATAATAATAATAATAATAATAATAATAATAATAATAATAGAACTCTTGTCTAGATATAACTAAGTTAATGTGTCATATAATAACTTTATAAAAATATATAGGACAGATTATGTTAGATTTTGATATTTTCAAGGTAAAAACTTTTAGCTTAATTAATCTGTAATTTTATATAAAAATATTAGTGTTAGTTTTAAAAAAAATTCTAATTGCAAAGTACATGCAGCCAAAATCGTCCAAACCATCCAAATTCTAATTACCAATTTGACAAAGTATCACTCGCGTCTCCAATTCTTATGAATTGACGTTAGTTTAACAACTAATAAACAAGAATCCCAGGGAAGTAATTATATAAAAAAAAATGCTAATTAATCTGACTATAAAAAAATAAATAAATTAACGGTAAAAACAAATAGTAGTAATAATAGTAATGGATTAAATACTTACTTGTTTTGGTCTTGAAAAAAATGTATTATACTGGGATTCTAGTTAAGCCAATGGATGTATCCCTTCCTCACTAGAGTTTCTATTGTCTGATAACTAAGAAGAGAAAATAGAGAGAGAGAGAGAGAGAGAGAGAGAGAGAGAGAGAGAGAGAGAGAGAGAGAGAGAGAGAGAGAGTTGGAAGGAAATGAAATTACGTCTGATGCATTTACTAGGATAAGTAGTTTAGGAAGTTAACATTTTGACAACCACCTAACCACATTCAGAAGTTATCTCCCCAACTTTCTCTGCCACTACCTGAACACTTTCTCCCTCCATAACTTCCCCATTTTATTTTACTTATTAATTGTAAAATACTATTATTAATATATATATAAATATAGACACTTGCCATATACTAAATATGAGAAAAAAAAATTTCCGGATATTACAACCTTCGTTATTTTTTTTTTCCCATTTAAAGAATGGAGGGGACGAAGACGAGAAAGAAGATGGGTTGGTAGAAATTCATGCTTATTCTCCCTTCATTATTTCAAATATATCACCTTACCAATAAAATTTCTACTAAAAGAATTCCCAAATACTGTTGGTTATCTCATTATAAAAAATAAATATCCGTAACAGCTAGGATCTTCTACTAGTATGCTGTCTTATCTTAAAACAATTGTTGGAAAATTTATATGCGACATGGTGAAATAAAGCGAAAGATTTACGGTGGTCAAAATAAAATAAAGTTCAATTGCAACCAAGGGATAAAATTGACCTATCCAACAAAGTTTTAAGTGCTTAATGGAGTTTTTAAAAAGTTTAACGAGCTATAGGGAACCTTTTGATAGAGTTTATAGACTCTGCACCCTATACCATTAATATTGGCCGAAATCGATTTTTAGGTACTTGTTCATATCAAGATGACGATTAATGTTGATCTTTTCTTCAGAGTTCTCAATTCAGTTTGAGATATTCTTGATTACAGCTTGCAATAGGTAGTCTGGCCATAGGAAACTAAGGGAACTTCTTACATGAACCTAATTTAGAGCTCCACCTATGGACTTTGTAATCTAAGATAGAGTCATAAGTATTCTTATATCAATATGAAGCACTATATTCACATGACTCTATTTTAATCTTCAGAGGCTACAAGATTGTGTAAGAATCTTGAGGAAATCGATATGGTAAGTACCATTCAATGGTTTCATTCAGTTAATAAGACTTGTGATTGAATTTGATTCACTGTTATGAATCACTACACAGTATTTTCCATCCTTGTGGAAACAGAAATGTAGATTGGAAAAGACAATTATAACCCGTTATTTAGTAATGGTACAAGAGTCTAGGGTATAAACTCCAAACATGGAATAAATTTAGCTGCAATATTGTGAAGTTCCATCAGCAAGATGAAGAGTGCAGCCCTTCGGGGCCAAGCAACAATTAATGCAGCCGGGAGTCAGCTTTGTTTGTGAGTTACCGCAGGTCATGTACTCAACATCTAAGCAACATAGTGGGCAAGCCTCGACAACCCTGACTTCAAAGTTAGCTCCCAGAAGAATCATTCCTGTTTGCAACAGCAATAACATTTTAGATGATGCGCAACACATTTCTAAAAGGAGAATTTTCATGTGGGTTGAAAAAAACACACTTAAATATTTTCCCCAAGAAACACTAGCAAAATAGCTCTAATTATGTTCTCAAGTTTTGGAAGTTAAAAGAATGATGTCTGGACATTTACATTTCTAAAGCCTACATTCATTAAGGAGCCAATAACTCTTTAACTACTACCAAAATGTAAACTAAAACACATTTGACCGATTTTGCACCAAAATTTCTCTCATTCTTTCCCACAGAACCTTACTTTCGAAGTAGAAAAGAAACCACTTAAGATACATATATTTTATTTCCAGCGCAAGTTAAACATATATTATTATCATAGATGCACACAGTTTCCTATATATGAATTACTCGTGAAGGAGAACCAAAGATGGGCTTTTTCTTTTCTGCATATATAAAATTCGACTTAGCCCGAAAGGTTTGCCCTAATTCTCTTGTTACGCCATAGACATAGAGGGAGAGTTACAAATAGGCTCGCATTCGTGATATCTACAAATACACGTCACTTTAAAATAAATGGTGCTAAATTAATCGAAGAACAAAGTAGTTATGCTATCTATACATACCACAGAAAAGAAAAGCGATTACACCATTCTTGTCGCATGCCATGATTCCTTGACTTTCAAAACTTTTCCCCTTTGAGACCCCTTGGGCTTTATACCTCGGAATTTATAAAGATAATATGAGAGTCATGCTTGAATTGCTAATGAGGGTTCCCTTTTCTGCATATGCCCCATTTCTTGACTCGACTAATTTCACTTCAGATCTTATGTTCAATTTTTTTGTGTCCAATATAAAATTATGTCATATTAATATCGTGTCTAATATAAAATTATGCCATGTCAATGTGAAACTGTATAAAAATACATCGTTTAATTTAGTGATACGATATAGTTTCATAGTGATACAATATGATTTTATATTAGATATAGTTAGATACCCAAAAAAAAAATTGGACAGAAGATTTGATTTGAACTAATTTTGTTCTTATCTTTTTGCACCCCAATTATTTGGTGAAGTCAACAATATCATTATTGACTCACTAATTTCTTTCTTCTTATTCCACTCCACTTACTTTCCTGAAGTCAACCAATATCGGATGTTCAGTGTGTTTTTTAATACGTTTTGACATTAAAGCAATTGCATTTACAAACAAAATATTCAAAAGTCCCTCAACGATGTGTTACTCCAAAAGTCCCCAATTTTTCACAAGGTTTTATTCGATGCCTCAGCTCTGGACAATGATGAATAATAGGAGATTTGGGGGACAGAAACCATGGTCGGAAGTTCGCCCTAAGGATACGAATTCGCCATATTGTAACATAGACACACGAATATCTTCCAATTGTGATCCAAAACTTCTATAATTTGGAAAAATTGTGATACCCCATCCTACATCGGAAAAGTAAAGTGATAGGAACCAATATATAAGTTGAGTCTAAACATTCAAGTCCAACTTGGGATATTCATTTTGGGCTAGCGCGGACGGAACCCAAATAGTTTAATTTGGCTGCTCAGACTCTGGTCATGCATTGGGCCTGCGGGCCCCGGACGTGATAGAATGGTATCAAAGCGAACCTCGTGTGGTCTCTGTACGGGGTGAGACTGGGCCTATGGTATTGGGCCGGACTACGCAAGGAAGTGAAGGAACTAAATGCTGTGCAGGGCTAAGTGCTACGTTGACCTAAGGGCAGGAGCTACCTCTAGAGACCGTATGAGCCGCCTCTAGAATCCAATACAACTGAGTGGACAGTCCAGATTATATGATATGGATTGGGCTTTGCGAGGACGCGAGGACTAATAAGGAGGGGTGAATGTGATACTCCATCCCACATCAGAAAAGTAAAGTGATAGGAACCAATATATAAGTTGAGCCTAAGCATTCAAATCCAACTTGGGATATCCATTTTGGACTAGCGAGGACGGAGCCCAAATAGTTAGACTTGGCTGTTCAAACTCTGGTCGCGCATTGGGCCTACGGGCCCGGGGCGTGACAAAAATAACTATGTTTGTCTCTAAAGCCTGATCTTAATCTGCTTTCTAATGTTTTATATTTGGCCAATTTGGTCCCTAATATTTTGCTCGAAATTGTTGTATTCTTAAAAATATTTGCTTTAGCCTTTAATGTTACTGTGCAAGCTAATATAGCCTGCAAATTACTCAATTTTTCCTAAATTGATCTCAATAGTTTCATAAAATTCAAGAAATTAATAAAAATTTTAAAAAATATATAGAATCATAAAAATAAATACAAATTGTAACTATTTGTTAAAATATTAGTTTTAAAATTTATGTTGCTTTATTAATAAGGCATAAGATTAACATTCAAAAATTCTCCACATGATAAATTAAGAATGTCCTCTCATTTGTTTCTTTCTTTTTTAAAGGTTGACTTTATAGGAGCGGATTTTTTATAAAAAAAAATAAAACTCTGTTTTTCTCCTAATTATTTTTCAAAACTAGCAATTTTTTTCAAAGAAATCTCATAGGTTGCTTTTAGAATAAACTTTTTCCCAAAAAAAAAAAAACTAAAAAAGTAAAAACAACCTGAAATCGATTCTAACTGAGAAAAAACACCAAGTAAAATATACTAATAGAACAAGCAATAAGTATACTAGTATAACAATTTTTTATATTTGTATGAGACTTTGTAATTTTTTATTCTTTTGAAATTTTTATGAATTTTTCTGTAAGTTTTATTATTGTTATTCTTTATGTGTTAAACTTTATAAAATTCTAGGGATTAATTTTATCGAAATTGATTATTCTGGGAGAGAGAAAATGGGGCAAGTAGGAATTCATGCCTGATTCGACCATCATTATCTCAAATATATCACCGTACCAATAAAGTTTCTAATAAAAAAGTTCCAAATAGTGTTGGTTATCACATTATAAAAAATAAATATCTGCAAGAGTCAGGATCTTCCACTACCATGCCCTCTTTATCTTAAAAGAGTTGTTGGAAATTTTCTACGCCAAATGGTAAAACAAAACGAAAGATTTAGGGTGCTGGAAACAAAATAACAATTCAATTGCAACCAAGGGACAAAATTGATATATTTAACAAAGTTTTAAGTGCTTAATGGAATTTTCAGTGAGTTCTAAGGACCATATCATATGGAACCTTTTGATAGAGTTTACAGACTTTGCACCTTTTACCACTAATATGGGCCCAAATCGATTTTTAGGTTCTTGTTCCTATCAAGATGACGGCCAATGTTAATCTTATTCTTCGGAGTTCTCAATTCAGTTTAGGGTTGTTATTGACAGTTGGGATCCTTCCACCACTTTTGTCAGTGTCAATTGATTACAGTTAGCAATAGAGAATTTAGTTATAAGAATGTGATATGATAAGTCCCATTTCAAACATCGATTTTTCTAGGGTAAATCTTCTATTTAGTATGCAGATTTACAATGGATTTTTACTAGAAAAGGGGAAAAAATAATGGAGAGTACGAGTAAAAAAAAAAAAAAAGATATTTTATAACTTATTCACCCCTAACCGCCAATTTGGTTCTTTTTTCCCCTTAATTTTTCTATTTTCTTTCTATTTTCATTTACCTAACTTTTCTATCTCATGTTTCAAGATTAATATAAACGTGCAAGATTAACCACCTATTTCTCGTTTTCTCACCTCATGGCTTCCCCTCTCTTACATTACCCAGTGTTTTAAAATCCGGACCGAACCGGCCGGTTCAACCGGTTGAACCGGGAACCGACCAGGTCTCCTGTCCGGTTCGGTGCAATTCACTGTGCATCTCAAGAACCGTGACGAACTGGATCAAACCGGCCAACCGGATTGGACCGGCGGACCGGCGAACCGCTGGTTTTTGAATTTCAGCCTTTTCCCAAAAAATGTGCATTTCCAAGCTGGTGGGAGGTCTCGAACTTGACACCTCCCACCAACCATTCTCGCGTGCATGCCAGCAAGCCAACCTAGGCTTTGTTGTTTTTGTCTTCCAAACATTTTATTTATTCTTTCTTTTGTTTTTCTTTAATCACCTTAATAAAATTAATTGATTATTACATTTTTAGTTTCCTTATTTCCTTTATCAATCATGTTTGATAAAATTAACTCATTCTACTTTTTTAGTTTCCTTATTTTCATAAATCACATTTAATTAATTTAATTGATTCTTACTTTTTTTAGTTTCTTAGTTTTCTTTATTAATCATGTCTAATGAAATTAATTGATTATTACCTTTTTATCTTGGCATCCAAATTCATTATATTAAAGAAATCTTGGGTTTACTTTTACCAAAATCTCTCATATTAAGATTAGTCCTTTGATCTAAATTGTTTAATTATTCATTTTTATGCCTTAAGCATTCTCCTAATTGAAAGTTTAAATTGGTATTTTTGTAAGTCCTTCGTTTAGATTTTTGAATTATGGTTAATCATTATTCAATAATAAGCACATATTGAATCTTGAAAGTAAGAATGTAGAAAGTTATTTCTTTCATTGAACAAGATTGATTAAATTAAGAACCAATAAATAAATAGATATACTTGTTACTTTATCTTTGATACTACTATATAAAGTCAAATTGACTCACTTCAAGACTCCGATATGTCAAAAATAAAATTTCTTTGGAAATAATACTGTCTAAAGTTAAAGTCTGAGAATTGATTCTAAACAAAGTTTAGGCTCTTTTAAGAAATTCTAAGTCAAATTCGTGATTGATACAAATTTGATAGAAATTATCTCCCATTAGATATTGTACCATAAAATGTTAAAAACTAAAAAATTAAAAACTAAATAGATCTAAACTAATAGTAAGATAATCAAATTGAAATTTGAAAATCATTTTAGTATGCGAACTTACTTTAAAACATAGGGCAAAAGAAATTTTTTTACTTTGAAAATTATATTTACTCGAACCAATCTATATACAATGTTAATTGTATTATTTGGTATTAAAAATAAATTAAAATTTACATTAAAAATTAAGTCTTGACAGTATTAAAAGAGTAGAGAATGTGAAAATAAGTGGCAAATGTGATTTAATAATTTAGAATATTCAAGACTATAATTTAAAATTTTAAAAATATAATAATGTACTTTAGTTGAAACCATCAAGCCAACGTTGAGACTTCTTACCAAGGCTTCCAACGTTGAAACCATCAAGCCAACGTCCAAGTTGTTGCTTTTTATGTTGTAAATATTTTATTTATTCTTTCTTTATTTTTCCTTTAATCATTTTAATAAATTAATTGATTATTACATTTTTAGTTTCTTTATTTCCTTTTGATAAAATTAACTCAGTTCTTACTTTTTTAGTTTCGTTATTTTCATTAATCACATTATTGAATTTAATTGATTCTTACTTTTTTTAGTTTCTTTTTTTTTAGTAATCATGTTTAATGAAATTAATTAATTCTTACCTTTTTATCTTGGTATCCAAATTCATTATGTTAAAGAAATCTTAGATTTACTTTAACCAAAATCTCTAATTTTAAGATTAGTCCCTTTATCTAAATTATTTAATTATTCATTTATATGCCTAAAACATTCTCCTAATTAAAAGTTTAAATTGGTATTTTTGTAAGGCATTTGTGTAAATTTTATAATTATAGTTAATCATTATTCAATAATAAGAACGTTGAGATCTTGAAAGTAAGTGGATCGAAAGTTATTTTCTTTATTAAAAAACTAAAAATCAGTTCAGATTATTAAAATCATATTTTTCTATGCAATATATTGATTCCAATTATTATAACATCACATATCCATTTTTTCTTGACATACTAAAAGAAAATGTGTAGATTAAACAGAATTGATTAAATTAAAAACTCATAAGCAAATAGATTTATTTGTTAGTTTTATTTTTAAGACTATTGTACAAAGTCTAATTGACTCGCTCAATAATCCGATACAGTCATAAATAAAATTTCTTTTGGAGAGAATACATCTAAAGTTAAAACTTGAGAATTGATTTTAAATAAAGTTTAGGCTCTTTTAAGAAATTCTTGATTGGTATAAAATTATTACAAATTACCTCTCATTGGATGTTGTAACAAAAATCATAAAAAACTAAAAAATTTAAAAACTAAATAGATCTAAACTAATAGTAAGATAATCAAATTGAAATTTCCAAATCATTTGATATATGAACCTACCTTAAAAAATAGGGCAAAAGAAATTTTTTTATTTTAAAAAATTACATTTACTCGAACTGCCCTATATATAAAGTTAATTGTATTATTTGGTATTAAAAATAAATTTGAATTTTATATTGAAAAATAAGTCTTGACGGTACTAAAAAAGTAGAAAATGTGAAAGCAAGCAACAAATATGATTTAATAATTTAAAATGTTCAAGATTGTAATTTAAAATATTTAAAATATAATAACATACTTTAATGGTAAATTTTATAGTTATTGTATTTTTTATACTTGTAATGCCATTTTTTTTGTTAATTTAATTGTTATAGACATAGAATATTTCATAAAAATTTACCAAATATAATAAATTCATTAACTTGTGAATTTGAATATAACAAATTTATTAATTTGTATATTTGAATATATTAAACAATTAATGGGTTGAATAATTCAACAGGGTTGTGTATATCAAGCATTTGTTTTATATTATACATTAAATTAAATTAAAAAAAAAAGAAAAATAATTGAACCCCAGTCCGACCGGTCCGACCTTGAACCCCTCCCTCCTCCGGTTCATTGACCGGTCCGGTTTTTAAAAACATTGACATTACCACGTTGAAGATAACTGCACTCATCAGAAGATCGGAAACATTTATGGCCAAGAGCAATCTTATGATTTTTTGAAAGTTAAATCCCAAATCGCTTTCTATACTAATCCGTTTTTGTATTTTGCAAGTATTTGTTTATGTACTTAGATAACCCATGATCCCTGTTCCTTTTTGATGCATTTGTATTGAATTTTTAAGTCATCAATATTGTATAGATCTTGTAAATTTGGGGCACTTTGATTTCGTTTTATTAGTTTTAAATTTGATTTGAGATATGTTATTAAGTAATCCACGTTCTACGTATGATACTGACTATTTTGACAAATACTTTTATGCATACCTCTTCTCTTCTAGTGAATTTTTTGAGTGATTTTGAATTTTTTTTTTGATCAAGAGTGATTTTGAATTTTGATTTGAGAAGAGCTATCATAGAATGCCATAGGAATAGTATTTTTGAAATTTGTCTGATTAGATCGGAATCTTTTAGGGATAATTTCAAAAACCTCTCTAAGATTTCTGATAATTTCACTTAGCACCCCTGAGGTTTCAAAAATTACATATACCTCCCTTGACATTATTGTTTTGGTAACAAACTTTAATCCAAAAATTATGTATACTTAAAATATCCTCATGCAACTAACATGTAATTTTATTCTCTCCAAACTAATTTGGAATAAAATAAGACCGTTTTTATTAGATTATATGTATTATTCATCAATACTAGGATGTTTTTATGACAAAATTATAGGTGAAAAAAATTATTTTTAAAATTACGAGACCCATTAGGAAGAGAAATACATAAAAATATCAAGAAAAACAAGTTGAACCACAATTAGATAATATTGTAATAAGAGTAAAGTTTATTATAGAACAAATAGTAGAAAAATGTTCAAATATACAAATAGCAAAACAATTAAAAGGAGAATATAGTTTTTATAAACAAATTTATACATCACAAAAATATGATGGAGAAGAAACAATTAAAAATAAAAAGAAAAATCATTATACAAGAAAACTTTAAAAAAATTATTTCCTTAAAAAATCTAAGGCACACAAGCTAGATCTTAATAAAGACAAACACGTTAGAAGATGTAATCCTAAAAGAAATTATAATAACAAACTGGCATGTTTTACTTGTGGAAGTATTGATCACTTAGCCAGAGAATGTAGCAAAAGAGTAAACATGCATAATAAAAACTCTATTTTAGTAGAATGTGTACAAGATGATATATTATAAGTCGATGAGCATATGGATGATACACAATCTATATATAGTATAATATCATTAGAAGATAGAAATTCTGAACAAGAAGATTATAGTAGTGATGAAGGAGATTTAGCAAAAGATTTATTATGATCCTCTAAAATGCTTTATAACCTCAACAAGATATACACAATCTTTGTCCAGTGCACAGAATTTACTAAGAAACTTAAATCTTAACAACATAAGATTTATTCTTGGTTTAAACTTTTTTATTAAATACCCAATATGGATTAGTATTACTTAGAACCAGTATGTATATCTTAAACTAGCCTCTCTAACCTTTATTCTCATCAGAGCATGCTATGAAGCGTGGTGGGACTTCCCTTTAGAATTAGAAGACTCTTTAGAAGGCTACAAATGTAAAATTCTAGGACACTGTAAATAATATACAAATTCAGAAGACATAGAATATAAAGAATTAGAAGAAAATTACAATGAATTAGAAAATTATGAACTCATTATAGAGTTCGCAAATTGAGAAAAATATTATAACCCATTAGAAACAGGAGAAAAAGAAGTAGATATAATTATAAGCAAATTAGAAAAAGAAGAAATAATAGGAGAAAACCCAACAAAACATTGGGAAAAAGACAACATATTTTGTAAATTAGAAATAATAAATCCAAATCTTAAAATCAGTACAGAAAAAAATAGCAACATCTAATGAAGAAATTAAGGAATTTGAAATGCATATAGGAGAATTACAAAAATTAGGAATAATTAGAAGAAGTACTAGTCCCTGATTGTGAGGGTTAAGTACTATAGCAATTAAACAAAATTCACACAAACAAGTAATAAAATTTATAACCTAATACCCCTTTCCGCAAGTGCACGGGTCAAATGTAGTAAGGGAAGTATTAGGGTCGATCCCACGAGGAAACAAGAATTTGCAAGTACCAAAGCTACTAACTTACTCTATTATCTAGACAATACATCAAATAGGTGGTGTGCAAAATAAGAAAATTCAACTACTTGAAGTAAAACAAATGGAAGAAATTCACAAATACAAGTAATAGGGTCTAGAATCCACTAGTTGTCACTAATATGATTAAATGAATTAACACCTTACTATGTTAATCTTGTCTTGCTTAGGATTGCAACTCCATATGAAATCAAGTCTTGTTTTCACAATGAATTGACTAGAGTTCAATTATGTTCATGATGAACTCTTGTGAAATGCATGAATTGTCGTATTAAACAACCTCAATCCACCTACTTGCACAATTACTTGCATGTGTGTACAATATAAGCTTTATCTACCATTTTCCAATGTTATAAACATTTCTTATTGTCAAATAACATCTACATGATTTGCAATAGTTGATCAAGCTACTACAAATGTTAAACCTTGATAGATGAACAAGCAAATACAAGTTATAGTAAGTATAATAACATTCAAATCATATAATTAGCTTCATCCATTCCGAAGACATGTGTTTAGTTAAACATAGCTTGTATGGATAACATATAATAGAAACAACTCATAAACAAGTAAGAAATTAAAGAGCTAAGGTAAGAAATGCTCTTTTGCTGGTAGAACATGGATCCAAAGCTTCATTTCTCATTGATGTGAATTGATACACTTGAATCCTCCAAAAGTTTTCTTACAAGTAATGAAAATTCTTCTAAACTAGAAAGAAAATTAATGTAAGTATTTACAAGGAGTGCTCCTCCTACCAAGCTATGGTTTATAATTTTTTTCGAGCACAAAGCCAAGCATATCTTCTATGAACTACAAAGGCATGTATTTATAAAATAAACCCTAACTCAAGTCTTTGTCCAAGTTGGAGACATGATGATGAAATTTCATTCCATTTGCCTCAAAAGTTTTCCTTGAGCTTTTTGCTATCTTCCATGGCATCCCAAAGTGTAGCTGGATGTTGGAATCATCTGCAAAAGTTGTGTGAACAGTCTGCAAGTTGAAGAGAGGCGAAATCTGCAAGTTGGCATTGATATGCGGATGGAAACCTGCGGATCGTGATCCGTGTATCACTCTCTTTTACCATTTTGCCCTTTTCAAAATTTGGTTATTCCTTTCATGCCCTTGAGACCTTTTTCCACCGTTTGAACCATAATTTTCTTGGTAGAATTTGGTGAAGAAAATATTTGCCGGAAATTCCAAGCTTAAATGATAAAATTGGTACAACTTGAATCATCTTTGAATTAGATATTCTTTGATCTTCAATTGATCCAAATTGTGTTTAATCTTCATTTCCCTACAGAATCAAATAAACTTGGGCATTAAGTTGCTCAAAATAATATTTTTGCTTCAAAACCCTAATTACCGAACTTAAAACCCTAATTTTGGAGCAATCCCGGATTTGATGGAGAATAATGAAATTGAGTCATTTTAATAGCTAAAATACTAAAAACATACTTAAATCATACTAAATCATATATAAAATATTATACTAAAATAGGTAAAATTATTACCTATCAGTCCCCATTGGAGTGCAACATTTATATAAACAAATATAGTGAAATAATAATGGAAAAAGCAAAATGGTAATAAATTATAAAAGACTAAATGACCATACAGTAGAAGATGGGTATGATATACCAGATAAAACACAGTTATTAAACAAAATCCAAGGCTATAAAATATATAGTAAATTTGATTGCAAATGAGGATTTTGGCAGGTTAGAATGCATTTAGATAGTATAGAATGGACAGCTTTTGCATGCCCATTAAGACATTTTTGAGTAGTTAGTAATGCCTTTTGGACTAAAACATACACCAACTATTTTTCAAAGAAAAATAGAAAACATATTTAATAAATATAATAAAATTGTTACAGCCTATATAGATACAAACTAGGATTCTCAAAAGATAAAAAAGAACATGTTAGTCATTTAAAATTAGTTCTTTTAGCACAGAATAATAATTAGTAGTAAAAAGGCACAATTCTTTAAAAATAATATAGAATTTTTAGGAACAGAAATAGAAGAAGGGAAAATAAAACTTTAACCTCATATTAGTAAAAAAATATTAGAATTTTCTAGATATGATAGAAGATAAAAAACAATTGCAACAGTTTTTAAGATTATTGAATTACAGCAGACCTTTCTTTAAAGACCTAAATAAATTAGTAAGACCCTTATATAGTAAAACTAGTGCCAAAGGACAAAAGTATTTTAACACAAAGACATAAAATTAGTCAAAGAAATAAAAAATAGAATTAGTAATTTACCAGACTTGAAGCTATCATTAGATACAAATTATTTAATAATTGAATTAGATGGATGTGAGTTAGGATGGGGAGCTGCATTAAAATGTAAGCCCCATAAATATAGTAAGAAAATAGAAGAACAATTCTATAGATATAATAGTGGAAAGAAAAGAAGGTAATATTAGCAGCATCGATGTAGAACTTTTAGCATGGTCTATGCACTAGATTCCTTTATATTATTTATATTAAACAAAAAAGAAATATTGGTAAGAATTGATTGTGAAGCAATAGTCAGATACTTTAATACTAAAGGAGAATAAAGATCATCACAAAGAAAACGGATAGCTTTTAGAGATAGGATATTAAATAGTGGTTATAAAGTCATATTTGAACACGTCAAAGGAAAAGATAATACATTACCTAATCAATTAAGCAAGTATCTAACATTCAATTGAGTTCTATTTTATTTTGCAGATCTCTCAAAATGGAGGCAAATTTCAAAATAGGACCATACAATCTCAAAACATTTCTTAAAGGATCAAATCTTCAATTCAGAGCCAAAGAAGCAGGTAAAATAGAAGAAGTACAACAAGTATTACTAGACAATCTTTGGAATGCACAAAATGCACGCTAGAAATTTTTAACATTAAATGCACAAGCATACTATTTTAACAATTTACCTAATTGCAGTTACTCCTACTATGTAGTGGTTCGTGGCCAAAAGCTAGGAATCTACTCTTCATGGAGCCAAGTTGTAGAAAATATAACTAATTTTCATTCTCCATTATATAAAAGGTTTCATGATTTTAGCACACAAGCATTAGAATTAGCTAGAAGTAGAATTGGTTACAATTTTCATATTGACTTTTAAATTAGAAAAGAATTACAAAAAAATCAAATTCACAATACTAAAGTTTCTACTACTAGTAGCTAAAGTAGTATGGTAGAAAACGATAATGTAAATAAATTAAAATTCTGCAGGCATTGTGATTCTATGACTAGGAATTTTAAATTACTTAATGAAAAGTATAGGTCTTATAATGAGCAAATTAATCCTCAAAAACAATTAATAAGTTCATTGTCACAACAACTAAAGCGAGTAGCCAAAAGTATCACTTCTCAAAATGAAGTGGTAGGATCTTTGCAAGCACAGCTAGTAAAGCTGAAAAGGAAGAATCTCCTAGAACTAGAGATTATCTTTGAAAAAGAAAAATCTAAAATAAACTGGCCCTTTGAATACATTCAGCCTAGAATATTTTTCACACCCCGTACAATGCTTCAATTCATGCCATTAGAAATTAGAGAAATAATTTTCTCTAAAGCAAAGGAAAATTTTCTTAGAAAAGCCATAGCTGTCAAATGATCTCGCAAAAATATTATTTCCAACCCATATAGAGGAATAGCCATCAGTCCCAATCACTCTGTAAATAGTCATAAAACTTGGAAGCCAAACTGTAAGTATCCAAGGATAGACATCTTTGTATGTGGATGTCAATTAGATTATTATCTTCTCACAGTAAGGGTGGACTTAAGTTTATTTAAACCCTATTATACACAAACTGGAAAGGAAGAAATATTGGCGACTCCGCATACTTCATTAGATTTTGGATTTCTTCATAGACTCATCATTGTTGGAGGAATAGATTCTATTCTTAAGCCTCAGATCCATTATTTCGAAAGATAATTGTGTACAACCATAGAAAACAAAATTCTTCATAATGCTCAAGCAGTGATTGTAAATATTCAAACCACTCCACCAGAATGGCACGAAGAAAATTTATTCCCAGGTATTCATCGAATTTGTATCAAAGGAATTAATCACAAGCCATATGAAATGGAGACAAATATTGGACCAGAGGACATTTGTAAACAGTCAATTGAATATCAACTTAGGCATTGTAGAATAAAAAATTTGGAAGCTACACATTCAAGGCAAAGTATTATGAAAAAAATTAAAGATTATTTTCAAAAACTTCTTTCCAAAAAATTTATGTAAATAATAGGTTCAAGACCATTGAGATAGAATTTAGCACGGACACAGCATTTTCATGATTATTTGAGTATTATTGTAAAGAATATTATATATATATATATATATATATATTAGAAATAGCACAAGTCCCTAATATCGACTAGGACCAATCAAAAGGAGACAACTTTGTTGTAGCAGATTTCGAGGATAACTTTGGAAGTGAAGGAATGGAAAATCTCAAGAATATGATGGAAGATTGACTGTGGAACCCATATACCTTTTTGGATTTCAACACAATTGAAGTCTGTAAAGGTTACTTTTCAAAATACAAAAATTTGAAATCCGCTTAAAATGTAATAAAATCTAGTCTTAGAGTCCGATAAGAAGGCTATAAATACCATGAGTCTTAGACATGTTGAGTACCATAGTTGTAGAATTCATGGCCATAGCATATGAGCAATAACTCTTTTTAAAAAATCTCTTTCGATCAATAAAAGTTCTTTCTAGCATATCTTGTGTTTTTGTATTTTAGTCCTTTTACTTTTCTTCTCTTAAGCAAAACTTAAGATGAAAAGGGAATGGAGAAGGAATAGGTAAAAGAATACAAGTTTAAGGATATTCTCTGAACATAAGTAACTTTAGTAGACTCTTTTGACAGAGCCAAAGTACCCATCTTGAAAGGCTAAAGAGTTAAAAAGTCGTGTTTTAGGGGAAGAGGCAAAACGAAGAGTTGAATGAAAAGTTAAATTTGTTCAGCAAAAATACTTTACACAAGTGTATTTTCAAAATCCTATTACCTGAACCTAGTACCACTAAGTTTATGCATTGTGAATTACATCTTTTATCTCCTTGTTGTGGTAGTATTCATATTGCATATCAATATTTTCTTAATGAAATCTTAAATCCAACTAGTTATATATAAATTATCTATTAAAGAAGTTTATGAAGAACTAAACATTGTTGAAGCAAAACTTCAATGGTTATCTGCTCATAATAGGTATAGTTTTCTTCTATCTATATACATAGCTAAAAGAAACTTGGTAATCCATAGGATTAACAAACCCTTGGCTTGGTAAATATTAAAGTCAACAAGCCCTTCGCTTGATAAATATTAAAGTCCCAAGACTTTAATTCCTTAGAAGACTTCTAACTCTTTCCAACCGAATGAGTTAAAATCTTTGGTTAAAGTCTTTGGTAGACTTTAACTTTGGACTTTAACTTTAACCCTCTCTCTTTTCTCTCTTTCTCCCCTAGACTTTAACTTTCTCTCTCTTAGACTTTAACTCCTTAGTAGACTTTAGCTTTGTAAACCTCTCTCCACCCGTAACTTTAACTCTTTCCAAGAAAAAGATCTCTCAACAATCGCGTGGAAAGAGAGAGAGGTGGAGAGAGTTCAATTGAGTGGAAAGACGAGAGGTGAAAAGAGCTCTTTCTTTTGGAAAAGTTGAAGTTACGAGTGGAGATAGAGAGAGAGAGAGGTTTTCAAAGCTAAAATCTACTAAAGAGTTAAGAGAGAGAAAGTTAAATTCTAGGAGATATATATATATATAGAGAGAGAGAGAGAGAGGAGAGAAAGGGTTAAAGTTAAAGTCTACCAGAGACTTTAAGATTTTAACGAAAGACTTTAACCAAAGATTTTAACTCAATCGGTAGAAAGAGTAAACAGTTTTCCAATGAGTTAGAGTCTTGGGACTTTAATATTTATCAAGTTAAGGGCTTGTTAACTTTTATACTTACCAAGCAAGGGTTTGTTAATCCTACAAATTAACAAGTTTCTTTTAGTTATGTATCTAGATAAAAGAAAACTATGCCTCTTACGTGTAGATAACCATTGAAGTTTTTCTTCAAAAATGTTTAGTTCTTCATAAAATTCTTTAATATATAATCAATCTATTGGTAAATAAAAATAACTAGTTAGATTTAAGATTTCATCAAGAGACTGTTGATATGCAATGTGAATACAACCACAACAAGGAGATGAAAGATGTAATTCACACTTCATAAACTTAGTGATACTAGGTTCAGGTAATAAGATTTTGAAAATATACCTGTATGAATTATTCTTGTTGAATAAATTCAACATTTCATTCAACTTTTCCTTCTATCTCTTCTCCTAAAACACGGCCTTTTAACTATTTAGCCTTTCAAGACGGATACTTTGGCTCCCTTAGAAGAATTTACTAAAGTTACTTATGTTTAGAGAATATCCTCAAACTAGTATTCTTTTACCTATTCCTTCCCCATTCCCTTTTCCCCTTAAGTTTTGCTTAAAAAAGGAAAATAAAAGGACTAAAAGGCAAAAACACAAAATATGATAGAAAGACCTTTAATTGATCGAAAGAGACTTTTTACAAATAGTTACTACTTTTATGCTATTGTTATGAATTCTACAACCATGATACTCAACATGTCTGAGATTCATGGTATTTGTAGCCGTCCTATCGAACTTTAAGACTGGATTTTATTTACATTTTAAGTGGATTACAAATTATTGGAATCTGAAAAGTAACTTTTTCGGACTTCAATTGTGTTGAAAATCCGAAAAGGTTGTGACTCCCACTATCAACCTTCCATCATATTCTCGAGATTTTCCATTGCTTCGCTTCCAATGCAATCCTCAAAATCTGTTGTAGCCAAGTTGTCTCCTTCTAATTGGTCCTCGTTGATATCAAGAACTTGTCCTATTTCTAAAATATATTTATCACATTCTCTACAATAATACTCAAATAATCTTGGATATGCTGTATTCATGCTAAAGTCTATCTCAGTGGTCTTGAAACTGTTATTTACATAAATTTTTTAGAAGAAAGTTTTTGAAAATAATCTATAATCTTCTTTATAATACTCTGCCTTGTAATGTTTAAATGCCAAAGTTTTCATTTTGCAATGCCTATATTGATATTCAATTAACTTTTTATAGATGTCCTCTGGTCCAATATTTGTCTCCATTTCATATGGCTTATGATTAATTCCTTTGATCCAATTTCGATGAATACCTGGGAATAAATTTTCTCCGTGCCATTTTGGTAGAGTGGTTCGGATATTTACAATCACTACTTGAGGATTATAAAAAAATTTCTTTTTCTATGGTTGTACACAATTGTCTTCCAAAATAATGGATCTGAGGCTTAAGAATAGAACCTGTTCCTCCAACAATGATGAGTCTGTGAAGAAATCCAAAATCTAATAAAGTCTACGAAGCCACCAATATTTCTTCCTTTCCAAATTGTGAATAATAGGGTTTAAATAAACTTAAGTCCACCCTTGCTATGAGAAGATAATAATCTAATTGACATTCACAAACGAAGATGTCTATCCTTGGATATTTACAGTTTGGTTTGCAAGTTTTATGACTATTTACAGAGTAATTGGGACTAATGATTATTCCTCTATATGGGTTGGAAATAAAATTTCTAAGAGACTGTTGGATGGCTATGGCTTTTTTAAGAAAATTTTCTTTTGCTTTAGAGAAAATTATTTCTCTAATTTTTAATGGCATGAATTGAAGCATTGTATGGGGTCTAAAAATTATTCTACGCTAAATATATTTAAAGGGTCGTTTTATTTTAGATTTTTCTTTTTCAAAGATAATCTCTCATTCTAGGAGATTCTTCCCTTTTAGCTTGCAGAGGTCCTACCACTTCATTTTAAGAAGTGATACTTTCTGCTGCTTGCTTTAGCTGTTGTGATAATGAATTTATTAATTCTTTTTCAAAATTAATTTGCTCATTATAAGACCTACACTTTTCATTAAGTAATTTAAAATTTCTAGTCATAGAATCACATTGCTTGCAAAATTCTAATTTATTTGCATTATCCTTTTCTACCATATTACTCTAACTACTACTAGTGGAAACTTTTGTATTATGAACTTGGTTTCTTTGTAATTCTTTAATAATTTCAGAGTCAATATGAAAATTTTAACCAATTCGACTTCTAGTTAATTCTAATGCTTGTGCTAAATCATGAACTTTATATAATGGAGAATGAAATTATTTATATTTTCTATAACTTAGCTCCATGAAGAGTAGATTCTTGGCTTTTGGCCACGAACCACTACATAGTAGGAGTAATTGCTATCAGGTAAATTGTTAAAATGGTATTCTAGGCATTTAATGCAAAAATTTTCTGGTTTGCATTTTGTGCATTCCAAAGATTGTTTAGTAATACTGTTGTACTTCTTCCATTTTACCTACTTCTTTGTCTCTAAATTGAAGATTTGATCCTTTAGGAAATGTTATGAGATTATATGGTCCTATTTTGAAATTTGCCTCCAATTTGAGAGATCTACAAAATAAGATAGAACTTAATTGACAGTTAGATACCTCCTTAATTGATCAGTTAATGTATTATCATATCATTGATGTGTTCAAATATGACTTTATAACAACTACTTAATATCCTATCTCTAAAAGCTACCCATCCTTTTTGTGATGATCTTTTTTCTCCTTTAGTATTAAAGTATCTAACTATTGCTTCACAATCTATTCTTATCGATATTTCTTTTTTATTTAATATAAATAATCTAAAGGAATCTAATGCATAGACCACTACTAACAGTTCTATATCTATGCTACTAATACTGCCTTTTCTTGTTCTCTAAATTTGCCACTATTATATCTCCATATTTGTTCTTCTATTTTCTTACTATATTTATGGGGCTTACATTTCAACACAAATCTCCATCCTAATTCACATCCATTTAATTCAATTATTAAATAATCTATATCTAACGGTAGTTTCAAGTCTAGTAAATGACTAATTCTAATTTTTTTAATAATTTTTTGTCATCTTTATTAAAATATTTTTGTCCTATGGTACAAGTTTTGCTATATAAGGGTCCTAGTTATTTATTTAGGTCTTTAAAGAAAAGGTCTGCTATAATTTAATAATCCTAAAAATTGTTGCAATTGTTTTTTATCTTCTATTTTATCGAGAAATTCTAATACTCTTTTACTAATATGAGGTTGAAGTTTTATTTTCCCTTCTTCTATTTTTGTTCCTAAAAATTCTATATTATTTTTGAAGAATTGTGCCTTTTAACTACTAATTATTATTCTGTGCTATAAGAATTCTGAAAAAACTAATTTTAAATGACAAATATGTCCTTTTTATCTTTTGAGAATACTAGTATGTCATCTATGTAGACTGCAACAAATTTATTATATTTAATAAATATGTTATCCATTTCTCTTTTAAAAATAGTTGGTGTATTTTTCAGTCCAAAAGACATTACTAACTACTCAAAATGTCCTAATGGGCATGTAAAAGGCGTCCATTCTATACTATTCGAATGCATTCTAACCTGCCAGAATCCTAATTTGCAATAAAATTTACTAAATATTTTACAACCTTGAATTTTGTCTAATAATTGTGTTTTATCTGGTATATCATACCCATCTTCTACTTTATTGTCATTTAGTCTTTTATAATTTATTACCATTGTACTTTTTCCCCTTACTATTTGACTATGTTTGTTTACTATAAATGTTGCAATCTTATGGGGACACTACTACAAAGATCATTTATTTGGACACATATTTTGGGACACTTTGGAAATAAGTGTTAAATTAAATATCTATTATGACACCTTTTGAGAAGTGTCCTAAAAACATGACAAAAATCACTTATTAGAACACATATTTTGGGACACTTTACAATAACCATTAAATTAGATATGTAATGTGGCACTTTTAAAAAAGTGTCCTATAAAGATATAAACATAACAAGACGCCACAAAAAATTTGGCGCTCATTTTTAGCGCTCACTTTGGATATTTTAGCACTTATCTTTAGGCACGTTTTAGATAGATTGAATTTTTTAAAAAAAATTTATTTTTTATCCACCCCAACCCGTAATACTCTATTTCTAAAGAAAAAAAATAACGCTCCTCTTCCTCTCCTTTTGTTTCTGCACACAACCCATAAAACTCTATTTCTTAAAAAACAAAAAAAGAAAACCGTAACACTCTCTTTCTCTCCTGCATCTCCTTGCTCACAACCCACGCACTCACACTATTAAACAACTCTCTCCCTTCCTCTCTCCCTGTCTCAATTGACTACGGACTCATCGCTAGAAGCCTCCCTGTTGACGGCTTCCCACTCAATCCATTCTCCAAATAACATCGCAAACGGTAAGTCCTCCTCCTCATCTCAATTCCTAATTAGGATCTCTTGTGATATTTTTGCAATAATACTAAAAATTGGATTTATTAGTGTTTGGGGTTACAGAATTTTTGGTTCTTTCCGTATCTCATGGTCTATTGTTTTGTTCCCTACTTATGTGTCTTGATTATTTAATGGCAAAACTAGTTCTATATTTGAGTAAGCCAAAATCAGGTTTGGAGAATATTCTATTACTGATGTCTTTTATTTGTTGGTCTTTTGTTAGTTTCATCCAATTTTTGTACCCGATATTTGTGATTGCATGCTGATGAGTGTTGAAATTGTGTATTGGTATTCAATTTTGAATGAAATCACTTTCTTCCATTTTCTTGCATTTTACTTCTCTTTTCCCTATTTTGGGGGTCTTTGATCTTGGCTATTCCAGTTTAGCAATTGGCTTTAAATTTTGGATAGTTGATTTTCCAATCGTTGGAACCTTCAATTCCTACCTTGTTGAGTAACTTGAGTAAAGCTTATGTCTCCCTTTTTTTCATTTTTATACTATTTAAAATTTTGTTTGGTGTAACACCCTAGAAATTCATACAAAACCATTTAATTTACGTTATGTCCACTAGTAGAAAAAAAAGAGAAAAGAAAAGAAAAAGGAAAAATCGAAAAAAAAAACTCACACTAAAAGGAGATTTTTTTAATTTGGAGGTTAGTGTTAATTCTTGATTAAATTGGTTGGAAGATTACTTAAGTTAATTAGGTTAAATAAATAAGATTCTTTGATTTATTGAGTGGGACACCTAAGTAGCAAATTTGGCTTAATTTCATTGGACCTGTAGCTGACAATTGTGTTCAATTTTGACTAACCAATTTCACTATTTTTCTTGCACTCTTGACCGGTTGAACTTAGCTTAATTTTGACCCAAAAATCTCACTTATTTTCTTGCCTTTTACCTTTCCTTTTGGCCGACTTCTTCTTCCTCTTTCTTTCCTCTTCAACCGCCATTTCCTTCTTACTTTCTTTCCTTCTTTGATCAATTTTTCTACCATTAAAAGTAAGCTTACTTTGTTTCCTTGCACTACCTTCAACTTAAGTAAGTTATTTGCCTTGAACTCTTGATAATTTCCAAGTTTTAGGTAGCCTTTTTGTACAAGTTTAATGCTAGACTCTTGTTATTAAACTTGAAGATTGAAGTTTTGAAATGAAGTTTTGCTTGTTAATAAAGTGTTTTCTTGGTTAGATGGATTAGTAGATAGCATTTAAACCTTGAAATGATATGTATTATATGTTGAGTTGTTGAAGAATCTTGGGATTGAAATCTTGAATTGATTGGAATTTTGAGTGATTTGATGGTTAATTTAGATATAGACATCATACCACTTGTTGGAAATTGGATTGGTTGGTTGATTTCTTTGCAGGTTAAAATTTTGGGTTAGTTCGATTTTAGGGAAAATGCTGCCGAAATTTTGGTAAAATCTAAGAAGTAAAAATTGAATAGGTTATGATTTAAACCTATATAGGCTGTAATTTAGTGATTTGAATGTGTAAAAAATTTCAGAAAATGAACTATTAGTGAATCGAATTTTCCAGGCAAAAACCCTAAAAATTTCGAAAATCCTAATTCTAAAAACCATAAACCCTAAGGTAAAACCCTAAACTCTAAAATCCTAGAAATTAAACCCTAGAAAGAATTGATGTGACAACCCCACCTTACCTAGAGGCGCACCAAAGGGCTTAGCGGACTGCCTACCTAGCTCTCGCCAGGACTCGAATCACGCACTCGCTCAAACATCCAAGCGTATCTAACCTATAATAAAATACATTCATAAAAAAATACATTCATAAAATTTACTTGAAAGTGTAAATATCACAAGAGTTTGTACATCCCAAGATATAAATAATATTTACAATAAAAGCCTACACATTTAGGCTATCAAAATACATTAAACAAAACATTTACTAGGTCCAAAATCAGTTTTTCTAGCTTTAGTACTTTGGGAAACCTGGTTCAAGAAAACAAAATAAATGGGATGAGCTATAATAGTCCATTGAGTATCCAAGTCATGCAACCATACTAGGAATTCATTATTTCATGAAACAAAATAATTGACAAGATTAAATAAGCAGGGTATGAACAATTTAATTAACAAGTAGTCAATGGCGGATATAGGGCTCAACTACTGGGAGCAAGCTCAACTGCAGGAGGAGCAAGTACTGATCATGTAACCATGACGTTAGGACCGAGATAATAGCTCAGGTCCTTGCCAAAGGTCATGCCAGTATTAACAAGCAAGACCCTAACCACCATTCACCTTATAACCTCCGTACAGGCTACCACATCCAGGGAGTAATCTCGACCTTGGAGGGCCAACACGCGAGCAAGAAAGTTCAATCCGGAGTTGGCCTCTTTGAGGATTCACAACTCAAGGGGAAAGAACAACACGCCCTAAAACACCCAGCACCTTATATCCTCCCACGCACGTCCGGTTGACTAATCCGTGAAGTAACGGTGAAGTTAGTCACGGTAGCCTCAAGCACAAGTAACACATTTGATCACGAAAGCATGTAACACATTGCGGAATAGATGTGATAAAGTACACATCTTTCCTCAAGTAACACATGTCATAAAATAACAATTACAAGTATAACATAATATTTCATGATATAACATTCTCAAGTATGATAAAGCATTTCATGCATCATCCAAACATAGAGACACTCACCTGGAATGCCTATGAAAATATTTCGTAAAATGGTCGCGATTCGCTTTTGGGTCCTGAAATTTAAAAGAAATAATCTAATGAAAACCCGATTAAAACCCTAAATAAATTAGTAAGAAAATTCGAGAAATAACCCAATTATTTCTAGGGTTTCATTTCTAGGGTTTTTAGAATTTTAGGGTTTTCTTGTTCTAGGAAGATTTAATTCATTACCAGATCATTTTCTAAAAATTTCTGCATACTAAACTCCTTAAATTTAACATATTCTAGGATAGAAATTTCATCTATCATTTTTTTCCTTCTTTATTTCTATCAAAATTTTGACAGCACCTCCTCTTAATATCGAACTAACCCAATTTTTTTCCTACAAGAAATCAACCAACCAATCCAATTTCCAACAAGTTCTATAGCTTCCATATTTATATTATACTTAATTTCACTCAAAATTCCACTCAAATTCAAGATTTCAAGCCCAAGTTTCTTCATCCAAGCAACATATAATACATGAAATTTCAAGATTTAAATGCTATCTACTAGTCTATCTAACCAAGAGAACACTTAATCTAACAAGTAAAACTTCATTTCAAACTTAAATCTTCAAGTTGTAGTAATAAGAATCTAGTATTAAACTAGTACAAAAGACTAAATAAAACTTGAAATTAATAGCAAAAGTTCATAGTAGATACCTTAAACAAGCTTAGAACTTTGCTTAGGAAGAAGAGAAGCTCACTTTCTATGGTGAAGTTGTCCAAAGTTTGAAGAGAAAGCTTCAAGAAGATGAAAACTAAAGAGAGAAGAAAGTGGAGTAGGAGGGCCGGCCAAGAAGAGAAGAAAAGAGAAAGAAATAGGCTAAGAAAATAGAAAAGAAATAAAGAAAATAATGGGAAAAAGAATGACCAATTATAGCAAGACAAGAGTCATGCTAGGTGTTATGCTTTTAATGTAATAGTGACCAACTTGGTTAATTTTGATTGGTGATGATTTTAATCATTTATCTCCTAGTAATTAACAAACTTTATGGCACAAAAATTAAAGCAAAAAGAGAGAAAAATAGGGAGAGAGAGGGCCGGCCTATGAGGAGAGGGAAAAAGACAAGAAATTAAGTGAAATTTTGAGTTAATTCTTTGAACTAAAGCTCAATTAGTCAAAAGGCTTAATAATGGTAGAGTTAGTTAGTCAAAATTAAACACTATTATAAACTAATGGTCCAATGAAATTAATCCAAATTACTACTTAGGTGTCCCACTTAATCATGAGAGAATCTTAGTTAATTAACCTAATTAACTTAAGAAATCTTCCAACTAATAAATCAAGGATTAATACTAACTCCAAATAAAAGAATTTCTCTTATAAGTACATTTTCGATTTTTCCCCTTTTCTTTTTCTTTTCTCATTCTTTTTTTCTACTAATGGACATACATGAATTAAATAATTCTTATATGAATTTCTAGGGTGTTACATCCTCCCCCCTTAAAAGAATTTCGTCCTCGAAATTCTACCTTGATTTTCGAAGAGCTTGGGATAATTTCTCCGCATTTCTTCTTCTGTCTCCCAGGTGGCTTCTTCTAAGTCATGATGCTTCCACAGGACCTTGACAAGAGGAATTTGTTTATTTATTCAGTTCTTTCACTTTGTGGTCCAAGATTTGAACTGGCTGCTCTTCATATGCTAAAGTTTCATCAAGCTCAATCTTCATCGGGTTGAAGTACATGTCGTGGGTTCGGGTGGTACTTTTTCAAGACCGACACATGGAAGACATTGTGCATTTTAGATAACTTTGAAGGCAATTCCAATTGGTAAGCAACATTGCTGATACGTTTAACGATTTTGAATGGTCCCACGTATCTTGGTTGAAGTTTCTTCCTTTTCCCAAATTGGATGCCTTCCTTTAAATGGAGAAATCTTGAGAAACACATCATCTCCAACTTCGAACTCCAGGTCTTTCCTTCGAGTATCGGCATAACTCTTCTGTCGACTTAGAGCAGCTTGGAGTCGTTGTTGTATTAACTTAACTTTCTCATAGGCCTCTTCTATTCAGGGTACTTTTTCTAGACCTAATATTTTCCGTTCACCCACTTCATCCCAATAGCCAGGCGTTCTGCATCTTCTTCCTATACAGTGCCTCAAATGGGGCCATCTGGATAGAGGATTGGTAGCTATTGTTGTAAGCAAACTCAATCAAGGTCACATGTTGATCCCAATTGCTACCAAAATCCATCACGCTCGCCCGTAGCATATCCTCCAAAATCTGGATCACTCGTTCGGACTGACCATCGGTTTGGAGATGATAAACCGTGCTAAAGTTCAACTTTGTTCCCAAGGCTTTCGTGCATTTGTCTCCAAAGTCAGGAAGTAAACCGAGGATCTCGATCTGAGACGATACTCACTGGAATTCCATGAAGTCTTCACTACTTCATCAATGAACATTCGGGTCAAGTTTTCCAAAGGGTAAGTCATGTTCATGGGTAGAAAATGAGCAGATTTGGTCAAGCGATCAACAATTACCCAAATAGCATCATGCCCCCTTTGGGTTCTCGGTAAACCAGAAACGAAATCCATGGTAATGTGCTCCTATTTTCACTCCGGGATTTCCAAAGGTTGCAATAGTCCTGATGGTCTCTGATGTTCGGCTTTTACCTGTTGACATGTAGGACAAATTTGAACATACTCTGCTATTTCCCTCTTCATATTATCCCAGCAATAATAGTTTCTTCAGATCTTGATACATCTTTGTACTACCCGGGTGCACAATGTACCTAGAACGATGGGCCTTATCCATGATTATTCTTTTCAGCTCTTCGTGTCTTGGGATGAAGATACAGTTTCGGAACCTCAACAGTCCCTCCGGTCTAACACTATACTCAGGTAAGGTCCCCGCTTTGGCTTTCTCTATCCTCTTTTGTAGCGTAAGATCCTTGCCTTAAGTTTCTTTGATTTGTTTTAATAATTCAGATTGTGCATTTACGTTCCCACAAATCACTTTAGAGCCAACTATTCTTGGATTGCTCTCACTAAATTGCTCCAACAAGTCCCATTCACGAATGGCCAGACTAGCCATTTGAACCTTTCTACTTAAAGCATCTGTGACAACATTAGCTTTATTTAGATGATAATTAATAGTACAATCGTAATCCTCCAATAACTCCACCCATTTACGTTGCCGCAAATTTAACTCTTTCTGAGAAAACAAATATTTCAGGTTCTTATGATCTGTATATACTTCAAAAGTGACATCATACAAATAATGTCTCCATTTCTTGAGTGTGAATACCACAGCTACTAACTCTAGGTCACATATGGGGTAATTCCTTTCACGAAGTTTTAACTTACGGGAAACGTAGGCAACTACTTGTTTCCTTCGCATTAACACACATCCCAAACCTTCCCATGAAACATCTGTGTACACACTGAAAGTTTCATTTTCATTGCGCAATGCTAGCACTGGGACTGATATTAATCGTCTCTTGAGTTCATTAAAGCTCTGTTCGCACTATTCGTCCCAATTAAACTTAACATTCTTTTGGGTTAAAGCAGTGAGTGGTGTGGCTATCTTTGAAAAATCCTTAATAAACCGCCGATAATAACCAGCTAATCCCAAGAAACTACGAACTTTCAGTGGGATTCTCAGGTCATTTCCAATTAACTACGGCTTCCACTTTGGAGGGATCTACTGCTATTCCTTCCCCCGAAATGACATGACCCAAGAATGACACTTGGTCCTTTCCAAAATTCACACTTACTAAATTTAGCATGCAACTTATTATCTCTCAGAGTTTGTAACACAATTTTTAGGTGTTGCTCGTGCTCCTCATGGGACTTTGGAAAATATCAAAATATCATCAATAAAAACTACCACAAACTGATCTAAGTATGGTCTGAAAACCCTAATGCATTAAATCCATAAAAGCCGCTGGGGCATTAGTTAACTCAAATGGTATCACTACAAATTCATAATGACCATATCGAGAGTTAAAAGCAGTTTTAGGTACATCTTCTTCCTTAATTTTCAATTGATAGTACCTTTGTCTGAGATTCACCTTGGAAAATACTACAGCGCTTTCTAATTGATCAAATAATTCATCAATATGAGGTAAAGGATACTTATTCTTTATGGTGACATTATTTAACCTCTTGATAATCAATGCAAAGTCTAAGAGTACCATCTTTCTTCTTTACAAATAACACTGGGGCTCCCCATGGTGATACACTCGACCTAACAAATCCTCTTTCTAACAAATCCTGGAGTTGGACCTTAAGTTCTTCAAGTTCTGCAGGAGACATGCGGTATGGGGTTTTAAATATTGGCGAGACTCCTGACACCAGTTCTATTCTGAATTCCACTTCTCTCTCAGGAGGTAGGGAACTTAATTCTTCAGGAAAAACATCGAGAAATTCTTTTACCACTGGCACATCCTCCAGTCTCACTTTATCTTCAGGTGCATTAATTAAATAAGTAAGGTATCCTACTGCCCCTCGGGACATCAATTTCCTAGCTTGCATGGCAGAAAGGAGATTCAAAGAAGCTAGGGTTTTCTTTACATCCAATCTTAAAATAGGTTCTCCCAGTATACTAAAATCCACCACTTTTGTCCCACAATTTAGTCGAGCACTATACCGAGTTAAACAATCCATGCCTAGTATTACATTATAATCCCGAATAGGTAAAGCTATGAAGTCTGTTAGAAATTTTCTTTCTCCTACCCGAAGCTCACAATCTTGGTAAACAAGATTAGTTGTCAGGCAATGGTCCCCAGTCGGAGTCCTCACTTCCAATTCATAAGATAATTTAACAGGTTATATCTCTAAAGCAGTCATAAATTGAGAGTTTACAAATGAATGGGTGGAACCAGGGTCTACTAGTAGTTTAGCCAGACGATGAAAAACAAGAATCATAACTTCAATAACTGCTGGCGATTCCTGGGCAGCACGCTTGTCGAAGGCATAAACGCGAGCTGGCACCTTCCGTTTATTCCCACTCTCGTTAGCTTGATTGGTTTCCTTGGGCCCAGGTTGAGCGGTGCTCGGTCCGCTAGCTATCTGTCTTGGACATTCATTGATTCGGTGGTCGCCATTGCCGCAAAGTAGACATTTACAGTTCTTCCTCCAGCAGTCATCCTCCACATGACTACCTTTACCGTAGTACCCACAGGCAACAGGAGCAGCTGATGATCGTATCTCCTTTTGCGTATCCTCCTTTTGTTCACTTCTTGGCGGAGCTCTTCTCACCAGAGCCCCTCTTGTTCTTCCGAACGGGGCACCTTGGCCAATTTTCACTCCTCCAGTTCCCCTCCCCATCTTAGGGGTTGGAGCATTTTCGGTTGAGGGTCGAGTATCGCTGGTATTTTCCCGTTTCCTTGCCTTCACCGTGCGGACCAAGGACTTGGTTTCCTCCACTTGCTGTGCTTTTTCCACTGCAGCTTCATAAGTTTCGATAGTGGCGGCGGTTAGGGCATCTTGAATTTCCAAATTTAGGCCATGAATAAATCTTCTCTTTCTCCGTCGTTCAGTGGCCACAAGTTCCGGGACATAACGAGACAGTTTAGTAAACTGAGTTTCATACTCAGTTACATTCAGTAACCCCTGCCTCAATTTAAAAAATTCATCTTCCTGCTTTTCTTGTACGCGCACGGAAATATATTTCTCCTTAAACTCCCTGGTGAAGTTGGCCCACGTCCTCGGGGTTTGGTATCTTTCCCATTTGGCATTTATTAAATTCCACCAAGGGGTGGCAGCACCTTCCAACTGGAATACGACAAATGTCATTTGCCGTTCATCCGTATACTTCAAGGCAGCACAAATTTTCTCAATGTCTTCTAACCATTTTTCAGCGATTTCGGGATTTGGGCTGCCATTGAACTTTGGGGGGTAAATTTCTAAAACCGTTCTAAGGCCATATCCTCTCCCACTGTCGGGTTTCTATGAGGACCACCAGCTTCCACTGTTGGGTTCTGCCGAGTTCCAAGTTGAGTTAGAATGTCGGTCATTCGGTTCAAGACCGCAATCATTAGGTCAGCCCCTGAAGGAGGATTTACGCTCGAAATAATGTCTTCGTCTCTGTCTTAGCGACGGGGATGTCATCTACCGCGGCCTCATCCACTCATGATTTAATATGCTATAATAACAATAATGAATTATTTCAAATTTCACGTGATAAGTGATGAGATTTAAATTTTAATGCACAAATGTAAAAGTAAACAAAAAATTCAAGTTTTATGCCAAGCAAGATCACACATATATATTTACAAGCAGTTCAAGTTACACATTTTCAAAAGTTCACGTACAAAACATGTCACACATACAAGCATAACAAAACTAGCATAAGTCTTTGTACATATTTCTATCTAGAGATTTAGTTCAACTGGACTGATCCTATCGAGCTCACGTCCATCTCTGGTTCACCCTCAGGAGGCTTCTCGGCCCCAAGAGATGGATGCGCTGCCTGTCCTGGCCCTATGCGCTGAGCCATATCTCGTACCTCATCTAGCATGTGACCTACCAGCAAACCACTCTCATCCACAAGTCGTCCAGTGTGATCCTGGACATCTGCACAGTGTGTGTGAGACGGCCATGTACATCCTGGTACTGTCCTCGAAATGCATCTGTCCTCTGCTGTTCCTCTTGAACAGCAGTCCCTAACTCTCTAATCCTCTAGGCCTGGACTCTAACTGTCTCTCTCAACTCGTGAACACGGGCTTGAGAGGTATCACTCTCATGCTCAATATGTCTGCTATCCTCTATCATTGAAAGCACGACATGATCGGGATGAGAATATGTCCTCCAACACCCACATGCGGGCTGTACTCGGCGAGCCGGGGAAAATGTACAGTAGGGATGACCCGGTCCCTCACAGTAACGAACTATCAGTCGTCTACGATGCTCATGTTGGGTCAGGGCCACATCGGCTGGCTGTAATGCCCGTGATCCCTCACCTCGACCGCTCTCTGACATACCTACATGTTTAAATAATAAATTAATTAGGTCTAAACCAGAAAACTTAATAATAACAATACTTAAATATCACACCTCAAAATCAAGCTTAGAAAATAAACTAGATCATTCCCAAATATTTTCACGTAGGTTTTCAGGCACGGGAATTGAGATTTTTATCACTCACAACTTAGGGTGATCAGGCCTAAGAGTAACTGACTCACACCCCAATTCCTACCTGACACACTAACACCTTTCAAACTAGAGACAAGATTCAAACTTAGGCTCTGATACCAACTGTGACAACCCCACCTTACCCAGAGGCGCACCAAAGGGTTTAGCGGATTGCCTACCTAGCTCTCGCCAGGATTCGAATCACGTACTTGCTCAAACATCCAAGCGTACCTAACCCATAATAAAATGCATTCATAAAGAAATACATTCATAAAATTTACTTGAAAGTGTAAATATCACAAGAGTTTGTACATCCCAAGATATAAATAATATTTACAATAAAAGCCTACACATTTAGGCTATCAAAATACATTAAACAAAACATTTACTAGGTCCAAAATCAGCTTTTCCAACTTTAGTATTTTGGGAAACCTGGTTAAAGAAAACAAATAAACGGGATGAGCTATAATAGTCCAGTGAGTACCCAAGTCATGCAACCATACCAGGAATTCATTATTTCGTGGAACAAAATAATTGACAAAGTCAACAACAGACATTATTCCTAGTGCTTTTTTTCCATGTTTTTGACATTACATGAAGTACAAAAACAAACAAGCCTTGATATTGGAAAAGTCCCTTAACTTGTTTACAAGGTTTTATAATCTCTTGGGTTTTAATTTTTCATTTCAAGCCCTATAATTTTCAAGAATATGTAAATCCAATCCTTAAAGTTTATATCCAAAATTATCATACTGTTAACTGAAAATAGCAATAATAATTTGATCTAAATGTTTTTCAACAAAAGTGCCACACACAACTTGTAAAATTTGATTTTATATCAAAATTTAGCATAATAACTTAAGATTGTGACATAAGCTACTTTTCATAAAATTTGAAATCCTAAAACAAAATTATTAGTGTTTATCAATCTCAAAATATATCAGTTCACTGATGATTTTCAATCAAACGAAAAAGAAAATTACCGAAATGGTGCTATTTGGTTTTAGAAGACACCCATAAGTGTGAGGATCTTTTACAGCTATGGCCTCATAAACTCAAAAGCCAAAGGATTTCTTCCACAGTGAAATAAAACAAGAGTTTAGGATCGAATCAAAATGTCATTTTTACAGTTGCAAACAAGAGACGAAATTGACTATCTATGAAATTTTAAAAGGACTATCTCTGAAATTTTAAACGGCTTAGAAGAACGGTTGAGAAGTTCAAGAACAATATAGAACCATTTAATAAAGTTTGACGACTTTGGCCACAGCTAAATATGAAGTTAATTGTTCTTTATGAAGATGACGGCCAATGCCAGTCTTATTCTACTGAGTTCTCAATTCAGTTTTGGGGTATCAGTAATTACAGCTGGTTGTGGGAAATCTTGCAAGCCCAAGGTGCAAGAAGGTAGTGAAGGGGGTAATGCAACAAAAATTTAAAACATTTATTACCTTAATACATGATCATTTTGATATAATATGTATGATTACAAGGGGGTTTAATGAAAATACCTCTAGCATAGATGATTTCTATGCTTATAGTAGGCAGATCCTTGGTTGATGAAGGTGTGTATCTATCACGAATAGCTTTCCAATTGTTGAACTTCTAATAGTATCCACACAAACACTATTTTCAGGAGCCCCTTGGTTTGCCTAGTCTTAGCTTTTGACTATTAGCTCTGTTGAACAATATATTCAAGAGTACAAGAGAGAGAAAGAAGACAAAAATCTGATTCCTAGAAGAGGGAGAGAGGGACAGCAAGAGAGGAAGACTTCATCCATCAATAACAATGTTACCGTGTTATTAATATCCTTTTATCACACTATATATTCCTAATTAGTCTAGGAGTGTAGTGCGTTCTTTTTGTATGACTAATTATTATTTTCTTGTTCTCTAAATATAACTTCAATAATATATATAACCTTGAAACTCTTTCAAATTATACTTTCACTTTTGCGCAAAAGATTTTTTGAGTTATATTTCAACAAGTGGCCAATTCAAAGTATACTCTCCTACTATTAGGAGTGATAAATCCTATATTGATTATTTACTATCCTTCCATGCTTCATACTTTGCCATTCTCTATCCTATGTGTTACTCTTTTACAAGTACCCAATAATAAAGTTAAAGTGTTGCAATTCACATTCAAGATATTATAGTAATCTCAAGTCTAAGGATCGCTTACACCATTGTCATTAAGAGTACTAACCATTGATAGCATAAATGGTAACTTTTGGCAAATCAATCCAATAAAATTGTTCTCTAACAAGCATCCACATATCAATGTAGGTGTCACGCAACATAGTTGATGAAATCAACTATTACTTACTATGAATAGAGACAAAGCATGTGTTAGTCTTTCCCAATTAATGATGTCCAATTTCATTAATACTACGACTAAGGATATTTAAGAATATAACTTATGTGTATCAAGAGTCTCTTCATTGTAACTCTTACAATCTCTTGTATACATTTTATATTCTATTGACTTTAAATATGATATGTAACATTTGTAAAATTTGACTCTTCTCAAAATGTTATACATGAATGAAGATGGTATACACGTTAAAAATTTAAACATGACATGTAACATTTGTTAGATTTGACCATTCTCAAAATGTTATATACGAATGATGATAATATACACGAGTTATTGTTAATAATCTTAAAATGATTATTGCAAAATTAAGTATGAAATTACCACATTGAGAATACCTTAATTTTGTTTTGTTTTAAAGAATGGGAGGGATGGAGAAGAGAGAGAAAATGAGGATGGTAGAAATTCATGTCTTACTCTACCTTTATTATCTCTGATTATCACCTTACCAAAAAAATTCTACTAAGAAAAATTCCCAAATATTGTTGGTTATCTCATTATAAAAAATAAATATGTATAAGAGCTAGGATGTTCCTCTTATCTTAAAACAATTGTTGAAAAATTTCTATGCCACATGGAAAAATAAAGCAGTCAAAATAAAATAAAAATTAAATTGCAACCAAGGGACAATATTGATCTATCTAACAAAGTTTAAGGGCTTAATGGAGTGTTCAAGAAGTGTTAAGGACTATATATGTAACCTTTTTGATAGAGTTTATAGATTTTGTACCCTGTACCATTAATATCGGTCGAAATCGATGTTTAGGTACTTGTTCATGTCAAGATGACGGTCAATGCTAAACTTATCGTTCAGAGTTATCATTTCAATTTGAGATGTTATTGATAACAACTAGCAATAGGGAGAGCAGCCATAGAAAATCGGTACGGCAAGTCCCATTTTGAACATCGATCTTTCTACGAAGAAAATTCATACTGATGTCTGTTTGAATACCGTTTAATTTGTAATCCCTCAAAAGTGAATAGTTACCTCGGGGGCGACCGAGTCAAGTGAACTTTTGTAGGCGAACACTGACCTTATGAGATGCATGAGGCCATTAGACAACAGGCTTTCATATTGCATTTTATTGACATTTCCACACAAACCGACTACTGTTGGTGAATTTGCTGGGACAATATTGAAATTTAGAGGTATACATAAAAGGTCTTTATAGTGGTATTCAATTGTCTCACATTTGGTATGTTGGAATGGCTCATAAGGGAAAAATCTTTCACTTATAATTTTTCTATCTAGAATGCCAGTAAAAAATTGTTCAGTCTATTTTTTGGTAACCTTAGCCAGAATAAAATGTCTTTTTATTTTTCAATGTTTGGTATAATCATATATTGAAAAGTTAGAATGGAATAAATTCTATACTAATTTGATTTAATTGTCTTGAATTCTTTATAAAATAATGTAAATATTTTTATTTTGTTTATTTGTGGTATGCATTATTTGTGTGCCTGCAAGAAAATTTAATATGTTTTATTTTAAAATATTAATATTCTTGTTATTAAATTAATTGAAATCTATAATTAATTTTAAACATCCTATAATCATTAGCAATATAATGAAGAATGTGAAAGAAAAAATAGTAACGAAACCAGACATTCACATTCTCTATTCATTGTATTTACATTTAACTTATAGAAAACTCAAATAAGTATTTAAGCATTTGCATAAGAGTTAAAAAGATTATATTAAACATTTTTTATAGTAAAAAGAAATTCTTTTTCTAAACATATGTTGAATTATTTGTGGTTTAAAAATGTTAGACAATGGCTAAATGAAGTTGTAAATAATCTAAAATTTTTATAAATTTTTAAAAATAAAAAATAGCAAATATATTTTGAGTTAAAAAGAATGATAGGCGATGGAGTAGAAATATTTAGGGGATAAAATTGTCTTCTATTATTTTGACTTTTTCAATTGAAGTTGGAAATAATTTTCTTAAGTTTTGTTGAGGATTGGGATTTTAAAAAAAATGTAAAATACGTATTTCTATGGGAGAGGATTTGCCAACTTATAATGTATGTATCAAATAGAGAATGAAATGGATAAGTTAAATAGGTCTTTCCATTCAATTCCTTCCTGTGTACCAATCGTGGGGTTGTATTTTAAATGACTCTATATGAGGTTTCTGCCTAGATTAAGCAAACTTTTTTTATCTAGCACGAATATGTGTTTTGTTGCAATAAATTTTTTAAATGTCTCCTAAATTTTTAATTAGCAAATTTGTATTGATCATTACACAAATTATCTTTCCCATCCTAATTACTGCTCATAGACTTCTACAATAAAAAAAAAAAAAAGAACTATGCTTGGTTAGGGATCTTGGAAGAGGATCATTGAAAATTGGGTGTTGTACTTTAATTACATATAGATTATATTAAAATTTTTAAACCATATTTGATTTATTAGAAAATAAAAGAAGAAACAAAATTTTGGGACTGATTTCATGAATAACCTAAACAGTAATTATGAGAAGGAAAATCAGTTTTATAGCATTGACACAAGGAAAGCTATGGAATTGCATAACTTTAGAGCCAGATGTAGGGTAAACTTTGTTACCCATTAATTATTACGTTTTCCATTTTGTCATTTACTTAAGGTTAGGGGGAAGACAAATTTCTATATCTTTCTAAAAGTCTGAATATAATAATTTAATAGGATGTATAAAGGTGTATACATAGAATTAGTGGCGGAGCCAAGAATTTATCTTAGGGGGATGAGTCGAGTTATGATCAGTCAAGTGAAATATATTAAAAAAATCATGTGAACATAGATCTCACAAAAGATAATTTAAAATAGAAGGAAATTACTTTATAATTAGCATATACAAAAATACTATCCTATTTACAAGCTTATTTGAGTGCACGGGATACATGAAATTGGGCATGACGACTTTTGATTTTATTAAAATCGTCGATGATTGAATTTATTTAAAAGTTTTAGCAATCTTTTTCTCAATATATATTATTATGGAGATAGTAAGAAAGTCTTCCTCTATTCTAGAATGCTCAAAATAATTTGTAATTTTCTAATTAAAAGCTAACAAGTAATTAGGAAATGTTAGTCCAAAATCTAAATAACTTATAAAGATAATGACTTGAGGGAGGCGTAGTTGATTTTTTTTTTTTTTGTTAATGTTTTGGGAGGGCAAAATATAATAATACAAAAAATTTTACGTAAAAACAAATTTTTTTTAACAAGTTGGAGGCCGCCTCCGGCACCTCCTTCCCTCCGCCCCCACATGGATTAGCATATATTCTATTTGCAATTTCGTTGAACCTAACCCTTTGTAAATGTTCAACAAAATTACAAATACCCTATTCAACCGGCTAATAGTTAACCAGTTGCCTGGTTGAATAGGATCAGGTATACAATGTAAACTAGTCCTATTTTAATTTTTAAAAATAAAAGCATAAAAAATCAGACATGGAAATTTATTTGTCTCTAAAAATATGATTAACAAAATAAATATTACAAGTTTACATTATAGAATATTTTTCTAAATTATAAAGGAAATTTTATCTTATGGACCAAAATTATAACAATAACTATTATAGATGTCAAACGCAAAAAAAAAAAAAAAAAATCTTTAAACATCCTAAATCACATCGTTGAACGTTCTAAATTGCAGAACCTTGTCATTCTTTTGTTTCTACCTTCCTTAGTTTTAGAAAAACATCAAGATTTATTCTTTAACATTGCATACATTTTAAATTTTAACATTAAAAAAATTAATTGACTTCATATTTGTGGACCCAGTTCGAGAAACCACAGTTTGTTGAAAACAAAAATTATATTATAACCTGATTTTCTCATGTAGAGGTTTTGATATTTAAATTCCAATTTGGTTACTTAATTTTATGGTTTGGACCAATTCTATTTTCCTACTTTTTGGATTTTTTTTTTTTTTTTTTTGCATACTCCTAACTACAATATGGTAAAGGTATATCTAGTTATATTAACTATAGCAAATTAAGGAATAAAAAAATTTAAAAAATAAATATATAAACCAAAGATTTTAAAACGTAGCAAGTTGCAAACAGTGGGATTCCAAGTTTGGTTATAGGTTTTCTTTAATTTGCTTGCGGGCTGTTATTTGCTTGAATCTGCAATTGCAGTCAGTTCAAATTTACACCTAAAGATTAGGGCAAAATACTCATTTTCCCCCTGTGATTTTTGAATAAACCACATAACTCCCTTCTTATTTCAAAAGCTATACATCATCCAACTGTGTTAAATGTTTTGTGTTAAATTTTCTATATAATCAAGTTTTATTTATATGCAGGCATAATTAAAATACTAGTTTCAAAAGTTGTAATCACAAAGGTGATAAAATGAAAAGTAAAAAAAAAAAAAATATATATATATATATATATATATATATATATATATATATTCTCTTGAACTACAACCTTAATGAACACATGCTATACTGTGTCTTTGAACCATAACAAGAATTGAACACAATTGAACTTGCATCCCTTCGTTTTGAAGACAATACTTGGAAATTAAGTTTTTACCTAAAATGAAACTTTTACTTTTTTGATAAATTAATCTTGTTTTTATGGATATAATAATTCACTTAAGTGTTAAATGTATGAAAATGGGGAAGGAAACTGCAAAATTTTAACCTATAATGGAAGAATTTTGAAAAACAATACCAATTGATACAAATATCTCATTGAGAACAATGAAAAGCTGAATGTCTAGTTTGAAATTATGTTCCTTTAACCCATTTAACACAAAAAAGAAACAAAAAACTCTATGTAAAATTTGTATGAAGAGGGGGGGGGGGGGGGGGGGGGAACAAATCTGTACTCATGCAACTCCAATTGAAAAGAAAAGAAAAATCCATAACATTTTTAACCCATTTATGTACTTTTAAATACGTACACATCCATATGTATATATTATGCATGATAGTACCCTTGAAGTTACGCACCTCCTGCATGTCCTAATAGTGAAATATCATAAAGAGGGAAAAAAGAAAATTCAAAAAAATTCAATAATAGAATTAAATTTCTATTTATCCACGGAGTTGTAGAGATGAAACTATCAAGGAATTTATGTGTGAAATCAAAAAGTAAAAGATTTAATAGCAAAACTAAAGAGTTTGAGTGTTGTCATGGATGAACTGGCCACCCAAATACTAATGGACATCAAGAGTTGTCCTACAAGTATATACTTCTAAACAACATAATTAAACACCATTTTAGAAAGTTCTAATAAAATAAGTTAACTTCAATCCCAAATGGAGGCCTTAGAAACGTCAAGTTTTTATTATCATTACTTTGAAGATGCAACATTACATGCTAGGAGGAGCAACACATTTCTAGAAATTAAGGCTCTATATATACAATCACGATCTTGCAGCCAATTTTCTGGACCTTTATTAATTTATTGTGAAAGGCTCATCAGGTTGCAGTACAAATCAAGTTTTCATTAGCACCATAAAGCTTGCAGCCAGGTGGTGTCATGCAACAATTGCACACCGGGGGTAGTTTTTCAGAACCCGTGGACGGGCAGGTCATGTAAGCTGCGGGAAAGCAAATCAGCGGGCAAACTTTCACTCTAGCATTTTGCACCTTGCCGGCCAATAGAATTGCTGCCATAATCCAAAGTACAAAATACACAAATCAAGAATATATATACATATACACATACATACAATTCCAAATCTTTGTTGGTTATAATTGTGAAATCATTTTTACCCTTGTAAGGGTATTTAAATCCAACCTTTGCTGATTAATTTTGCATTTAGCATTCATCGTTAGAGTACTATGCCGAGAGTTGCTTAAGCAAAGCACTATCATCCCACGTAATAAAAACAAAACAAATGCGGTACTTCTTTGCCCAAGCAATTCTTAGTTCAGTTCTCGAACAGTAAATGCAAAATGCAAAACTAATCTACAAAGGTTTTTATTTAAAAATCCCTCGTATAAGGAAAAATTTTTTTTAAAAATATCGTTACGGAAATCAGGTTAAATGTATTAAACCCCTGGAAATACTACAACTTGTACCTTTTTCTTCTTTCTTTTTTCATTTTCTCTCTTCTCTTATGGCACTAGCAACTCCCTTCCTTTGTTTTTGAACCTAAAGTAATTTTTTTTAAACTCATTTTTGCTGTAGTTTATTTATCCATAAATTTTTACTAATTAATAATTTATGCTGGTTACTTTATAAAGCATAATTAAAACACATATGTAGATAAATATTATTTTTTACATTTTTAATATCGATAATCTATTAGCCCATATTTTTATTATTTATTTGTCAATTTTGATAATAATAAAAAATAATAATAATAGATTAATTGTTAGCAGTAACTTTTTTATATATTTAAATAATTAATAAGTAGCTCAATCATGCTTTATGTATAAGTAACTTATATTTTGTTCTAATAGAAAATTTGTGAGATTAACAAATGGAAATAACAAAAAAACAAACTGCGACCGATATAATAGAATGAATTAGTGCAAATTAAAAAGTCTATTCTAAGTGTATAAATAATTGCGTAGGAAAGGAAGTAACTAGTGACATGAGAAAAAGGGAGAAGAGATAAAGGCAAAATTAAAGTGAGAAGGAAGAAGGAGAAAAGGCCAAAAAAAAAAAAAAAAAGTAAAGGAAGGAGAAAAATAATAGAAAAAAGAATGGATACCACACAGAAGCATAGCAATTACAACAATCCTGTTGATTGCCATCATTTCTTGTCCTCCAAACCTTGCCTTTTGATAACACTTGGGCTCAAGCCTTGGTATTTATAAAAGATTAAGGGTGAAAATGTGATATCTTGTCATACATTAAAAATGTTAAGAAACATGGACTAATATATAAGTTGAGTCTAAGTACTCAAGTCCAACTTGGGATATCTATTTTGGGATAGCGAGAACGGAGCCCAAAAGTTGAACTTGGCTGCTTAGACTCTGGTCGCGCGCTGGCCTATGGGCCTGGGGCGTGACAGAATTTATTCAGAGTGAACCTAGTGTGGTTTTTGCACGGGGTGAGACTGGGCTTATGGTATTGGGCCTGACTACGTAAGGAAGTAGAGGAACCAAGTATGCATGCATGTCCTCTGCAACTAAGTGGACAATCCGAATCACGCATGTATGGATTCGGTTTTGCGAGACGCAAAACCTAATAAGAAGGGGTGAATGTAATACTTCGTCCCATATTGAAAAAGTCAAATAATTTAGAACAATATATAAGTTGAGCCTAAACATTTAAATCCAACTTAGGATATCCATTTTGGACTAGCAAGGACGGAGCTCAAAAGTTAAATTTGGCTACTCAGACTCCGGTCACGCATTGGGCTTGCGGGCCCAGGGCATGATAGAAAAAGTGAGAATCATGCCTAAATTTTTAATAAGTACAACTTTTTTTTTTTTTTTTGCATGCTTTTGCCGTTCTTCATACGCCACATTTATTGACTAGACTGATATTGTTCTTCTTTTGCAACTGTACTTAATTTCTTAAAGTCAATAGCATTTGTTATTCCTAGTGCTTTTTTTTTTCAAGCCTTTGTCGTTACATACACAAAAAAACAAGCTTTGATATTGGAAAAGTCCCTTAACTTGCTTACTTGTTGTATATTATCTCTTAGGTTTTAATTTTTTGTTTTAAGCCCTATAATTTTCAATAATATGTAAAATATGGTCCAAGTTTATTTCCAATAGAGAAAATTGTAGTTTTGGTATCTAAAGTTTGAAATATCGGTACTTTCAGTCCCTAATGTTTATATGAAAGCAAATCTAGTATCAAATATTTTAATTTTTTAGCTCATTCAGTCCTATTGAGGTAGTTTTAGTCCCTAAAGTTTGAATGAAAGTAAATCTAGTATCAAGTGTTTCAATTTTTCAGCATATTACATCTTATTGACCAATTTTGCTAAAATCTTACTGAAATCCGATTTCATGATACTCATGAGCTAGTTATCAAATTTTTAAAATATATATATACTATTTGATTTGCCACCTATTCATCTTGTTTGTCTTGAATAACAATTATAAATAGTCAAACGATTTTTAAATGAATTTTTTAGAGACATTGAAGAGCAAACTTTTGTCTTCAAAGTGCTGCCTTAGAGTTTTCTTTTATGAGCGAAGAGAGAGAGTATGGGAATGAGGAGAGAGAGGGTAAAATAGCTTATTGCCTGTCTGAAGATTTGAACTTTTACCAAGTTTATTAGCTTTTTTCTATTTTATTAATTTGTTTTTGAGTAAAGACTAATTACTCAAATTAGGACCTTTAATTACAAATTATGGCAATTAAACTTTTTCCTTTTTCATTTTTTAAAATTTGGTTATTGGTAGTATCATGCGACTAGATTATGGTAAAATTTTGATAAAACCAGCCAATTAGACTAAATGTACTAAAAAAATTGAAAAATTTGATACTAGATTTGTTTTCCCAAACTTTAGGGACAAAAACTATATCGATAGGACTATATGTGCTGAAAAATTGAAATATTTAGTACTAAATTTGCTTTTGTCCAAGCTTTAAGGACTAAAATTTTAATTTTCTTTTTCCAAAATTATAATATTGTTAACTGAAAATAACAATAATAAGTTCATCTAAATGTTTTCAACAAAAGTGCCACACACAATTTGTAGAATTTGCTTTTATATTAATATTTAGGAGCTGTTCGGTTTAAATTTCTGAACCACTGTTACTATGAATATCATTAACCCTATTATGATATGGTTTTTGACAACTCTCTTAAACATGCTTAGTTTATAATGGAATGAATATCATTCCCTCCAAAAGGGTTCATGAGTTTGATAGAATAGTATTTTAGAGGAGCTTATAGAAACCCTAATTAATCACTTTTATTTCGATTAAAAGATAGTAATAATTGTTTTTTAAACATCAATACTGGGTGACATTACTACTAACATCCATCCCCTGTCTGATTCCCTCCCTGATTTCCCTAAACCAAGCACCCTCTTATGGTATAATAACTTAAGATTGTGACACAATCTACTTTTAATAAAGTTTGCAATCCTAAATTGAAATTATGAGTACTATACAGTATTATCTCATAATCTCAAAATATATCAGTTCACTACTGATTTTTGATAAAAAAAAAAATCCCAAATGGTGTTATTTCATTGTAGACGACATCCATCAAATGTGAGGATATCTTACAGCTATGGCCTCATACGTGCAGAAGTAAAGGAAATCTTACACAGTGAAGTAAACACAAAGAAGTAAACCACGATAGGGTCAATTTAAATTTTACATTTGTAAACAAGGAACCTATGGATCGATCTATCAAATTTTAAAGGGCACAATAGAATATATATTGAGAAGTTTAAGAAGAATATAGAACCATTAAATAAAGTTTGACGACTTTGGGCTTAGCTAAGTTTGAATTTAATCGTTCTTTAGGTACTTGTTAATATCTAGATGACGGCCAATGTTAATCTTAATCTACTGAGTTCTCAATTTAGTTTTGGGATATTAGTAATTACAGCTAGCCATAGGAAACCTTGTAAGTCCAAGGTCCAAACTTGGATTTTTCTCCTAAGTAAAATTTTGCGGATGTTGGTATAATATAGTCCAAACTTGGAAACCTTGTAACTCCAAGGTCCAAATCATAATATTGTGCAGTTAAGTATTGAAAATATGATAATGGGGAAGAAAACTGCAATATTTAAACCTATAAAACAATACCAATTGATATAAATATCTCATTAAGAACAATGAAAAGCTTAATGTCTACTTAGAAATTATGTTACGTTTACCCATTTAACACAAAAAAGAAAAAGATCTTTATGTAAACTTTGAATGGAGGGGAAAAAGGGAAAATCTGGATTTGTGTAACTCCAGTTGAAAAGAAAAGACAACATATTTTTCAATCGTGTATGTAGTTTAAGGTACCGTATGCATGATGGCAATACTTGAAGTTACGCATGACACATATCTTAACAGTCAAACGTCATAAAGAGGGAAAGAGAGAAAAAACAAAAGAAAATTTATAAAGATTCAATAACAGAATTAAAATTGTATTTATCCACAGAGTTGCAGAGCTGGACAATTTCTGGGCCTTTATGCGTGAAAACAGAAAATGTAAAAGATTAATAGCCAAATCAAAGAGTTTGAGCTTTCTCATGGATGAACTGGCCAACCAAAAATGGAAAGCAATAGGAATTTTTAAAAAAATCTTTGTGACAAATATCATAGAAACTGTTAATCCAGAATAACCAAAAAGAAAGATAAAGAAGATAAATCAAATGTTACTATGTATAACAAAAGATTATAAAAGCAACAACGGTTAGATCTCAGATTTTTAACATGAAAGGATGAGGAATAAAATAGCAAAAGTAAAAAAATAATAATAATAATACTTGATAAATAGAGGATCACAACATCTGCTTTTTTGGCTAACACTTTATCAAGAATAAATGTTTTGGAAACAAGTGTATGTATACATTGCATTCAACCAGCAATTTTATTTTATTCTTTTTTTGTACACCCGTATCTTAACTGACATAGCTTCCAGAATTGCAGCATCATTTATGTTTTAATTGTGTTGGATTTTGGTTTTGCTTTTATTATGATTTGCAGGTTAAGGTATTGGATTAAAGTGGCTGTTAAATTCTTGAAGGTCACAGTTTTGTAATATTATAGATGTTAGATGGAATCCCGAGACAACATTAATTGGGCCACTTTTAATTCAAAAACTTTAGAAATTTAAAAGTACTTTGAAGTTGTTTCGTGATTGCTTTTCTATAGTTCTAAAGGTAGGGTTTTTGGTTTTAAAGAGCTTTTAGCACAAGAAATAGCTTTAAAGCTTTAAAAATGTTAAAGACATTGTACTACTCTATTGACACTAAAACAAGAGTGAGCATTAAGTGCATCACGCACGCCACGTGGCACTAGAACCAATTATATATTATCAAATAATACAAAGTGTGGCCCACCTTCATTACGTGATGATAATTTATTGGTTTTATTTCGTCACTGGCAATGCACATGGTGAATTTAATACTTTTCTTTTAAAACAAAGAATATAATTATTTTTTGAAAAAAATTAAAAAACTAAATACCAATGGGCACCGAATACTAATAGATATCAAGAGCTGTCCTACAAATATGCTTCTAAACTACATAATTAAACACCATTTTAGAAAGTTCTAGTAATAAAACATCTATCAAATAAGTTCAATCCCAAATAGGGCCATAGAAACATCAAGTTTTTATTATTATACTTTGAAGATACAACGTTAAATACCAGGAGGAGCAACATATTACTACAACTTAAGGCTCCATATATATGATCACGAGCCGGCAGCCAATTTCTGGACGTTCGTTGATTTATGGTGAAAGGCTTATCAGGTTGCAGTACAAACCAGTGTTCCATCAGCACCATAAAGCTTGCAGCCAGATTGAGCCATACAACAATTGCACACTGGCTTAAGCTGTTCAGAGCCCGTGGATGGGCAGGTCATATAAGCTGCATCAAAGCAAATCTGTGGGCAAACTTTCGCACTAGCATTTTCCACCTTGTATCCCACTAGAATTGCTGCCATAATCCAAATCACAAAATACACAAATCAAGCAATTGTATATATACACACACAAAAGCGCACGCGTACACATATATATAGCTCCACAACAATGAAATATATAATCTTTTTTTGTCCTTAATAATGAGCTACAATGATATTTTTGAGATTCTTTTACCTTTGTAAGGGTATTTAAACGATTCCAAACCTTTGTAGATTAATTTTGCCTTTAGCATTAGTACTGTACCAATAATTGCTTAGGCAAAGAAGTATTATCCCATATAATAAAAACATAACAAATGTGGCACTTCTTTCCCCAAACAATTCTTGGTTCTATTCTCCAACAATAAATGAGAAATGCAAAATGCAAAATTAATCTACAAAGGTTTGGATTTATTTAAATATCCCTTATATAGGTTAAAAAATTTAATGAATATCTTTATAGAAATCAGGCTAAATGCATCAATCCCCGATTAATCGCGTAGGGAAGGAAGTAACCTAGTGATATGAGAAAAGGGAGCAAGAGACAAAGGAAAAATCTAAAGGCGACAAGGGAGAAGGAAGAAGGAGACAAGGCCCAAAAAAAAAAAAAAAAAGGAGAAAAATAACAGAAAAACGAATGCATACCACACAGAAGCATGGTCATTACAACAATCCTGTTGACTTACCATCATTTATTATCCTTCCAAAACCTTGCCTTTTGATAACACTTGGGGCTCAAACCTAGGTATTTATAAAGAATAAGTTTAATAAAGTGAGACTCATGCCTAAATTTTCAATAAGTGCACTTTTTTTCTTGCATGCTTTTGTCATTCTTCATACGCAACTTTTATTGACTATGCTGATATTGTTCTTCTTTTTCAACTGTACTTAATTTCTTAAAGTCAGCATTTGTTATTCACAGTGCATTTTTTTCCAAGGATTTGACATTACATGAAGTAAACAAACAAACAAGTTTTGATATTGGAAAAGTCGCTTGACTTTTTTTACATGGTTTACTTTATCTCTTAGATTTTAATTTTTCAAGCCATATAATTTTCAAGAATATGTAAATCCGGTCCCTAAAGTTTATTTCCAAAAAATTATCATATTGTAAACTGAACATAACAATAATAAGTTGATCTAAATGTTTTTAACAAAAGTGCCACACATAATTTGTAGAATTTGATTTTATATCAAAATTTAGTATAATAATTTGAGATTGTGACATAAGCTATTCTGAATAAAATTCAAATGTAAATTTTAATATTATACAATATTATCTCATGATCTCAAAATATATCAATTCACTGATGATTTTTGAGAAAAAAAAAATTTACCCAACTGGTGATATTTGATTTTAGAAGCCAACCATCATTGTGAGGATCTCTTGCAGCCATGGCCTCGTATATTAAGAAGTGAAATCTGACACGGTGAAGTAAACCAAGAGTTTAGGGTCAATGTCAATTTTACAGCTGTAAACAAGGAACCTATTGACCTATCTATCAAAGTTTAAAGGGCTTAATAGAATAGTTGAGAAGTTTAAGAACAATATAGAACCATTTATTAAAGTTTGACGACTTTGGGCGCGGCTAAATTTGAAGTTACGTTCTTTAGGTACTTGTTCATATCAAAATGACGGCCAATGTTAATCTTATTCTACTGAGTCCACATGCCAGTTTTTGGATATTTGTAATTACAGCTAGCTATAGGAAATCTTGTAAGTCCAAGGTCCAAAAATGGATTTTTCTTCTAAGAACAATGTTGCTGACGTTGGTTTAAATATCATTTAATGTGTAATCCTTGGTAGCCATACTCCGGATCATCGGAGTAAAGTAACCGGAGCAATGGACGGTAAGTAGGTAGGACTGGCTATGCGTTTTCACCGCACATACATTGACGGGAAATATCCACCTAAGTAATTTCCATCATTGACAACACTTAAACCCAACTATTAAGAATTTACGACCTCATCCGTAGATCCGATTCACTTAAGTATTTTCTTACATTGACAACACTTAAATCCAACCCTTAACATCTTTATATAATTATAATCCCCACATAAAGGTTAGTGTGGTGCTTTGCTTCCATATCTTCTTGGGTTTCATGTACTATAAACACAGGAACACTTCCACCAGGAGTTCCTTCGGAGTTTTTGAAAATCTTTTGTCAAATCCTCCTCCTTGAAAGGTTTGTTATGTTAATTCTGTTGTGATATGCTAATCGTAGATACATTGAAAGCATTACAGCTATGTAAAGCCCTATGAAATTTAATTAAGAAATTTAAGCCATAATTATATAGAAGAGGCACTTGCAGTTTCATAAAATTTTCAAATTGGATAAAAAAAGCTTTAAAAAAAGATATAAGCATATATCATTTTGATTTATGACAAATCAGATCCCACGTCAAAGAAGACAAGTTCATTTGCTTATATTCAACTCGCACATGAGCAATAGTATCACAAAAGCAAGATACGATAAAGTAAAATTCTGGCTCAGTCCCATAAAATTAGTGCCTATAGCAAACTCCACGACCTCTAAGTTGAGATTTGTTCCATCTAGAACTTTTGCATATAAGCAGATAAATTGCTGCAAACTATACAATTAACAAAAAAAAAACTTAGCGTATAAATCAATTATTTATAGAACTATGATCATCCGTATGATTTAAGGCATCTCAAAAAGGCCAAATGAGTAATTTTCAGATTTTTAGTAGCTATAGAATTAGCTAAGCAAAAAGCATGAACGAAAAGATAAATTCAAACCAAGATACATAAGAATCATATGAAAAGGAGAAACGGTTTAAAATTTTTTAAGTGTAAATAGTAAAGCAAAGATGATTTCTAGAAAAAGCAGTAGTATAGCAAAAAGGCTTGAATTTTGAAAGCTCTAGCAAATTGATGGTAAGATTTCTCATCAACAACAAAACTTGCACATCCAGAGAAAAGGATAATTGACTAACCTCATCAATACTAAAATCCAAATTATATCAACAAGAGAAAATAATAGAAAAGAAAAAGGAAATAGGGTATTGTTGGCCAAGAAGGCTTAGGATTTCCCTCAGATACCCTGAGAGAATATAATATTCAAGAAAAAGAATAGCTCTAACAACAATCTAGTTCCTAAATAAATATATTCTAACAATTGTTAAGTAACATTAACACTACAATGCTAAAGTATGTGAACTTTACTGGATACATTGCCCACTTTATTGATTTCTTTCAAATTTATCAATAAACAATAGCCATTAAACTTTAAGTTTTTAGTTCCACATAGCTACTTTGTCAATATGGGATCATCTATCAACATTAAGGCCTTATCTTCCATATTATTCTCACCACCTCCAAAGGAAATGTTATTCTTGATATCATTCGGAGGGCAGAGAAAAATCTCAGTTTATCAAGAATGGGCTAGATATATAGGTCCGAGACCATATGCTTTCTAAATTGCATTCAAATTTCAAAGCCTTCATAATCGCATTTCATCATTATTAATGTCACTTAATCAGTTACAATGCATAATGTAAAAGACCATTTCATTTTTATGTATATTATTTTGTTGATTTATGTGTAAGTCATGTATTTTTGGGAGAAAAATTTTACAATATACCAAATCTAGGACGATATTTCAATTTTTTTTCAGAGTTGAGTCATATTTTCATGTGTGACTTCTCACCAACTTTAATATTCACTGCAGAAAATCAACTTTTGGAGGCAAAAAAAAAAAAAAAAAAAACTGCCTGTAATGACAAAATAACTGTTAGCAAAAATAATTAACGGCATCTTTTTTGTGCTGAGAAATTGGTCGGCATAAACGCGATTGGCAATTTTGTGACACTTTTTAATTTATGTTGGTATTACTTTGCCAGCAAATTACCTTGTGCGGCAACTTCAATTTGCATATTTGATGATTGCATATATGTAGAGTTGATGTTCTTTTGATTTTAGAAATGGTAAGAATTATATTGCATCACTTCAATTGGAAGGATTGATTGGCTTGAATTTGTGGTCACCAATAATAAGAGAGTAATATACTACTAAAATTCTTAAACGCAAATTATGTTCCACGTGAGGGCCTCATCGTCCAACCTAGGGCTGTTAAAAAAGAATCGAAAAATCAAAAAATTGATAAAATTGACCCACTCCGAACCGAAAATAGAGGGTAATCGATTCGATTATTGACACCAGATCGGGTAGCAATTCACATTCTTGTGAACCGACGGGTAATCGACCCGGTCCATAGTGAAAGGTAAATTTGTCATTTTTGTATGTAGTATTGTTTTACTAATTCGTTGTTTATTTTTTGATTTATTTTATTGTTACTACTAATTTGTACTTCTATTTCATTCTTGATTGATGAACATTTGAGTATTTATTTTATTATTTAGGCGTTCATTTGACTATTTATTAAGTATTTTTTTATGGCTAATTGAAATGTGATGATGAGTTTGAAAAACTAAGCGACTATCTGTTTTTTAGTTTTTAGTTTTTTGATTGCTTTGAAAATTACAGTTCTATAATGTAATTTAACTTTAAGATCATTGATACTTGTGTTATTAGTGATTTAATGATGGTTTACAATTTTTTCTTGTTTTATTTTTTATTTTAAAAATATTGGTGAATTATGATGGATTGGGTTGGGTACCTGGCCTATTCAAACCGGAAGGTCAGGTACTCGCTACATGTGGACCGATTCACGGTTCGAAATTTTACCGAACCGGTCCTAAATTTTGTTCATAGACCGGGCACTCGGTCCTTGAACACCCCTAGTCCAACCTCCGTTTTAGTCCAGTAACTAGCTTGTAACCCTATACTCAACATCTAACTATTATAGTTTAATAAAAGAAATATTTTAATTGACAATAATTGATAAGGAAAATAAATAAGATGAAAAAGATTAGATAGTAAGAACTTACGATAAGTCATACAGAGCCTAAACCAAACATTGTATTAAATCAACATCTTTATATGAACTCTTTTGTCCAAAAGAAAAAATTTAGAATAGATTTGAAAAGTTCACTAAAAAAAAAATCAAAATTCCCGCCGGGGGGACCTAAAAACCACCACAAGGAAAAAAGAAAAAAGAAAACCATCCAAAAGTTTACCATTTTTTAAAAGAAAGACAAAGAAAGCAATCAAAATAATTGGGGGAAAAAATAATTTGTTCCATATAATCAAGTGTTATTTATTTGTAGGCACAATTAAGATATTAGTTTCAAAAGTTGAAATCACAAAGGTTGATGCGTGACGGATCGCGCGAATGTCAAGAACGCCTTGAACCTCAGGTAAATCAACTCGTTAACTATTGACAAGATTGGAACCCGTCCAAAATCACCAATACGTGGAGTTGTTGTGCCTCAAGTTTCCCAAATCTCGTTGAGTCCCTCCTTTTGGAAGCAACCTAGACCCCTACACAATAATGTGGATAGATTCCTAGTTGACGAACTAACGATTGAAATCAAACCAATTTAAAGTTAATACTAAGCGAGAATCGAACAAGTCGCCACAAGGTTGCCCTTGATAAAACTTAAGGGTAGTTCTTAATCCAAAGAACTAAGAAGGAATTCTCAGAGAGAAAACACTCAAATTTCATTAATCATCAAACTTCAATTGTGTCGTAAAAATATTCAAGACACCTTATATAAAGTTACAAAAGATAATTACTAAAAATAGCTGATACTAGTTGCATCCTATTACACAGTTCTAGCCTAAAATTAAGGATACAACTCATAACCCACTAAAAACTTGTAAATAAAAAAAATGCGTAAAGTAGATTCTGGCGCGGCCTTGGTAAGAGGTTTCAACTCGTGCTGGACAACATTCTGATGGAGGCAGTGGGGAAGGCCGCGGCACGGCCTTGGTCAGAAGCCTTTTTCCCAGCTCTTTTCCATACCAAACTCTCCCTCGGACCCTTGACCTCAGTCTTGAACTCCAAATAGCTGAATATTTGATGGATGTGAGAAATTTCCTTGACGTTAGATCATGATTTGAGTCCTTTAAACCTTCCAATTCGTGTTGGCTAATGGATATAAGTGATGAAACTCCTAAGATTGAGAAGGGCATTGCCATGCACGCATCAAAGGTGATGAGTAAAAAGTAAAAAAAAAAAAAACTATTCTCTTGAATTGCAAATTTAATGAATACCTGTCATGTTGTGTTTTTGAACCATAAGAAGAATTGAACACAACTAGACGTGCATGGCTTCATTGTGAAGAAAATATTTGGAAAGTTTTTACCTAAAATGAAACTTTCATGTTTTTGATAGCTTAATCTTGTAATTATGAATATTATGGTCCAGTTAAGTATAAACTGTATGAAAATGGGGAAGAAAACTGCAAAATTTTAACCTATAATGGAAGACTTTCGCAAGACAACACAATTGATACAAATATTTCATTAAGACCAATGAAAAACTTAATGTCTACTTAGAAATTACATTGCTTTTACCAATTTTGATAAGAGATAATTTCAACTTATTTTAGAATCAGGTTTTATGTATAATTTTAGTGTGTTTTTAGAGGTGTTATTCGAGTCGAGCCGAGCCGAGTATTTAGTGTTCGAACTCGAGCTCGTTTAATAAACGAACAGGCTCGGCTCGGCTCATTTATTAAATGAGCCAAATTTTCTGTTCAAGCTCAGCTCGTTAAAAAAACATGAAGCTCGAGCTCGGCTCGATTAACACTAAAGAGCCGAGCTCGAACAAGCTCGAATGAGCTCGGTTCGTTTAACACCAACAAACCGAGCTCAAACGAGCTTGTATGAGCTCGGCTCGTTTAACACAAGAAGTGAAAAGAGCGTTCGCGAATACAAACGAGCTCGTTTAGTTAATTAAGGTATGGAGAATAGGAGTGAAAAGACATTATTGCCTCTTGTTCGCGAACACAAACGAGCGTTCGCGAACAAGGCTCGTGTTCGCTCGTTTAATAAACGAACTCAATTTCTTGTTCGAGCTCGGCTCGTTTAGCTATACGAACGAGCCGAACTCGAGCTTTCACGAGCCGAACCGAGCTGTGTTCGCAAACAGCTCGGTTCGAATAATAGCTCTATGTGTTTTTAATATGTTTTAAATAATTTGCATATAACAATGGCTCATTTTTATAATTATGCATCAATTCAAGGATTATTTGACAATTAAGGTTATTAGTCCAAAAATTAGGGTTATGAAGCATGTTTATTCTTTTGAACAAATTAATACATAACCTGATGTGACTTCTGCAGGAAAATGATGAATAGATACAATTTGTGTCAATTGGAGCACAAGTAATATCAATTTGAAGGTTGATTCACGAGTAAGCCATTTATCTCTTAAAATTTGCAAATTTTGAAAAAATTCTCTACCTCAATTCTACAAGAATGGTTCACTATTAGAAAAAGATCTCAAGGACATGAAAGGAATAACTCAATTTTAAAAAAGACAATTGGACATTTTGGGAGTGATCCACAGACCATGATCCGAGGGTTGCCAACTCGTGGATCGACAACGACTTTCAGATTTCGGCTTGTTCAACTTGCAACTTGTTCATACATTCTTTATAGCCAAATTCAATGCTTAACTGTATCTACATTGCCCTAGGAGAATATTGCAAAGCTCAGGGCAAGATTTTTCAAGATTTAGAATCAAATTTCATTATTTTATCTTCAACTTGGAAAATGACTTGAGCTAAGATTTTTCCTATCAATAGAGACCTTCGTAGTTCATTTGTTTTATGCTTTGTTTTGTGCTTGGTTAAGTAGAAGCCATTGTTTGGTAGGAGGAACACTCATTGTACATATTTAGTGTAGGAATTCTTCTTAGTTTGTAGTAGCATATATCATATTCTTGTAACACAACTTTGAAGGAATCCTATTGTACTTCATATGTTTGAAGAAATTCAAGAACAAGTCTTGGAATCAAGTTCATCCACTAAGTGAGCAACTCTATCCTTAATATTTTCAAGTTCATTCTTGCATGTGATGTTACTTTCATATATGTGTTTAATTTTATCTTTATTATGTTAAACTGAGTTGAATCAAACTAGGTTTAAGATGAAGCTATTAATATGATTCGAATCAGTTTATGGCCAACTTTATTCTTGTTTATTCATTTACTGAGTCTTAACACTTGTTGTTGATTAGATACCAATTTCAAGTCATGTTAGTTGTTACTTGACAAGGAGACTTGCACTTAACAATTAAAAGAAGTAAATGGAACTTATATTGAATCTCACAAAAGTAGTGACTCTCATATATGGATTAATATTTAAAGCTACAGTTGTTGAGTTTAATAAACTAATGCATGCAAGACGTTACCACGAGAGTAGGAAAGCTCATGTATTAGTTGTCCTCTATTCGTAGAGAGGTCTAGCTTGGAGTATAATTAGAGTTGAATCCTAAATAATAGTAGAAACTCTTAATGGCCATAAGCTTAACTTTCATATTATGTGGATTCTTAAGCCTAGTCAACTTTGTTTATCAAGACTTTTCATTGTTTATTCACTTGAATTTGATTTACTACATACTTAGTTGAATTTCCTACCAATCCATCATCTCAAGTGTTGATTGTTTAGATAACAAAACAAGTTAGTAGTTTGGGTGATTGCTTATTCTTGTTTCCTCATTGGATCGATTTTAATACTTCCCCTATTACAATTGACCTGTACACTTGTGGAAGGGGGTATTAGGTTATAAATTTTTTAGTTGTTTGTGTGACTATTGCCTAATTTTTATAGTATCTAATCCTCACAATTAAGTCTTTGGCGCCGTTGCCGAGGAACCAAAGAAACTCAGACAATATCGAGGCAAATACAAGCTTTATTAGTCTTGATAGTTTTATTTTTCTTGTTTTAATATCTCTTGTTTGGTGTTTTGTAGGTGCCTTCTAAGTCAAGACTGAAAGAAGGTGAAATTAAGCTAGAATTTTTTTTCAAGCATTTTATCAAACACAGGGAAGGCAATTGTCAATGGAATAATTCTTGGCCTTAAAATGAATATAAGTCTAGTATTCATGGAGGTATGTCTTTTAATGATGAGTTTAAAGTGTTACAATCACAAATGGATGTATTAGAAAACATGCTAATGAATAGACTTGGTTATGATTCTAATGTAAATATTCCTTGTTGTACTATTTGTGGAGGCAATCATGCATACCTTAAAGGTGGTTTTAATGATCATGTATAATTTGGTAATAATTGCACTTACTCACCTCAATATGAAAATTATGCTCAAAATGATAATTTGGGGTGGATGGACCAATGAAATCAACCATATCAACCTACTTATGTTGAACAAAAGTCATATTGGGAAATGACAAATGAAAAACTAATAGAGAAATTAGATGATGAGTAGGAAAATGGAAGGCCTTTTTGATAGAATGAGAGAAATATTGAGCACTATGCAAGAGGATGAAAAAAAGTGAAGAAATGAAATTAACTTAGAGGCTCCATGTGTTGAAAATGCAATGAGCAATCAAGTAGAAGGATGTGAAAATGCCAATGCAAATATGCCAAAATGATCATATGAGGAAGGATTTACAAAAAATTGATGCATATTGGCCTCTTATGATCAAAGGATGATCATGTCGATAATAGTGAGCATGTTTTTTAATAAAGAACCTACTTGTAATATTGGAATATGATTGACTTCTCTACCAATGAACATATGCATGTTCATGATCAAGCAATTGAAAGCAAAAACGTGGAAAACAATGATCAAATGATAAATAATCCTACTGTTGATGAAAATGAAGCTAATTGTCGAAAAGGTGCATGCGAAATAATTTGAAAATATGGATCAATATGACTATGATTCTTTTGATTTAACTTCCAATTGTTCCATGTGTGGAGGTAATCATGAGATCTATGATTGAAGATTAATTGAACTATACTTAGATAATTATAGTGATTCATTTGATTTTTATAAAGGCATCTCTAAGCATAGTATAAGTAAAGAAAATATGGATAAAAAGGATGACATATATAGTAATTCATTACTTAGAGAACATGATTTTGAACAAGAAACGTCAATCATGGATATGCATGTGATAAAAATGTTGAACATGAGGTAATGAATTATAATGCTCAACATTTTGAATCCCCTATTTGTGAAATCATGCATAATGAATTTGAAAAAAATGCTTGATGTTGCTAGTTTTGAATATGAACAAGAAAAACTGATTAAAGAAAATACTTATATTTGTGAAAATGTTGTTGAAAATTTGGATATGAAAATTGGAAGTAAATTGCCTATTTCATCTACTTTTGAACACATGAATTTTGATGATGAACTTGTTCTTGAAAAGAAAATAGAAAAATCAAAGTAGGAGTTGATGTGCCTTATATAAATTTTGGTCATTCTTTCACGTGTGATCTTGATTTTCTTAGTATTGAGAAGATATTAACACAAGAGAGAAAGGCATAGCAATCTTGGCTATGAAAATCAAAGTGTTTCCTTATGATAGGTACAATTGCACAATAGATTACGGACTTGCAATCACTTATTTTGAGACAAAGAATGCAGTTATTCTTATTGAATCAATTAAGCACTAAAGGTAGAATACAACATTTGTGGGATACTCCAATCACATGATGTGGTTGAGAAAGAGTCTAGCTCTAGACTTTAAATGAAGTGTTTGTTAGAATGCAACCCAACATTTTTAATGTTTTTTGTGAAATTTTAGTTTGTATTGATAAGTATTATGTTATATGAAGTGTACTTGTTTTTGTTTTTTTTTTTTTTTGGGTAGGGTTTCTCAAGATGGAACATGAGATACAAGTTGGTACAAAAAGTCCAAATCATGAGTGTGCTTATAAAATCTCTTTTCCTTGTGCATTTCATACTAAGAAGATCATTTACCATGTGTAATTTGTGGTATGTGATGGGTTTTTAAAGTTGAAATTGTTAGGAGTTACTATTCATGATTTGTGAACTTTTTGAGGAAAAAGGTCATTTGAGCATTCTTTAAAAATATATGTTGTTTGACCTTGAATATAAACTTAATATGCTACATGAAACATGTGTGCAATATTAGTTTTGAATGAGCAATCAAGTTATGAAAAATATGCAAATTGAAGTTTCATGTTTAAATCATGCAAAAAGTTGATAATTTGATGCTCAAAGTACTAAACTCTTGTGTAAAAGTGTATTTTGATGATTCAAACTTGTTCCAAGTGTCCAAAAACAGGTTAGAATTGAAATTGAAGTTGCTATAGAAAAGTGGAAAAACCAATGGATAGTAACTATGAAAAATGAAGTCAAGTACCAATTCCAGAAGTAAATCTGTGGGTGCCATGCACAGATCTGACTTGGGGGTCACCTTCAAAAAGCACAACTCAATCTGTGACATAAGAATTCAGGGACCAAGCTTGTAAGCTGCAGGTTGTTGACCCACGAATCACCTTTAGGATTCGAAATTCAAGTTTGTTTTCATTGGTTTTCAATTGATTCTTTTGCAACATGTGTTATATGGTTTGTATGCATATTTTGGAGATCCAAATTCGCATTTAAACATGTTTCAAATGAGCTTTGTTCATGTTTTCTTTTCTTGTTTCAAATTACATTTTTTTGGCATCAAAGTATGAAATTTTGTTGTGAGGCATTTTGGTGTAAGTTGCTATTGTTTTTAGCTTCATCATAACATATTACATTTGCACGCATTGCTTGTCTTTCAAAATTTCACCCCCTTAAGCCACATTGCAACAAATAAGTGTTGAGGGATGGAGGATTAAGCCACATTGATACTTTTTGTGCTTAATCGCTATTCATATACTATCTAACATAGCATTCAAGTTTGATTAATTATACAAGTAAAGTGTGAAGCAAGAATGGACAACAATGGAAAAATATGGTGACGCATGGCAAAAGGACTCACAATTGGCCAAGAGCATACAATGACAGCCACACATCAACTTTTGGATTTTTAACCAAGCAAAAAGAGTACTATTAGTTTAATTTTTATTCTTATCTTTTCCTTTGCACATGGAGGGCAATATAACCTTTTAAGTGTGGGAAAAAAGGTATAAGGAGTATGTTTGGCTAAAGTTGAGGTTATTTGCAAGATGTTGTTTTTCTAAAATATGGCCAAACTTTTTCAAAAATCGCCTACATTACATGCTTTTATGCCAATGATGTGTTGAATTCTTTTACTTTTTGAAATAATTTATACAACTTTGAATGAATGTTTTCCACAAATACATAACGAAATAGTTATTATGCGATTAGGAGTTTTCTTTTTAAAAAAGAATATCTTGTCAAATGGTTGAAATTATGTCTTGATTTGACATGTTTGATAAATATTTCTCTTTTTTACTTGATTTTACACGTTAAAGTAGTATATATGGATAAAAATGTGCAATTTATGGCTTATGAACTAAGGGAGACTTATGTTATGAAGTAAGTGCCAAATGAAAATATCTTTCTATTCCAATGATTTAATTGCTTAGTAACCAGGAAATTTCATCTAAAAATGTTGATTTTCACATTAAAAGGCATTTGAATTAAGAGTATGCATAGCAAGTTAATCGAAGGTGAATTGTTGAGTAAAAAGGGATCTTCATCACAAAATGTCAATCTTTTCATCTAAAGACAATTTCACTTCTCAACTAAAGATTGAATTGTGATTAAAATAATTAAAAGTGTTAATTGACCAGGGGTTTTTGTCAACAAATATCAACCTTTGCGTCAAAAGATACTTGTAAAATTTTGTAAAGCAAAGGAATTTGATTGAGTTAGCTTTGATTTTGATATAATTACTTTCCTTTTACTTAATGTTGTAAACATTATAAGGAATTGTATAATGCCTATTTACTTAGTATTGTGGAAATGCATTTAACATTGTGGCATTTGTTATTTCAATACTTAAATCATGTTTTGATCTTAAGATTTTCTAATTGCTTGAGAACAAGCAATGATTCAAGTATGGGGAATTTTGATAAGAGATAATTTAACCTATTTTAGCATAGGGTTTATATATAATTTTACTATGTTTTTAATATCTTTCATATAAAAATGGCTTTCAATTTAAGGATTGTTACATAATTAGGATTTTAGCTTGTAAATTAGGGTTTTGAGGTAGAATTATTCTTTTGAGCAAATTAATGCACAAGTATATGTGATTTTTGCAGGAAAATGATGAATAAATACAATTTGGATCAATTAAAGCACAAGTAATATCAATTTGAAGGTTGATTCAAGAGTGTACCATTTATCACTTAAACTTGATAAATTTCAAAAATTTCTCTACATCAATTCTACCAAGAAAATTATAGTTTAGTACTGTAAAAAGGTTTCAAGAGTATGGAAGGAATAACTAAATTTTGAAAAGGGCAAAATGGTCATTTTGAGAGTAATTCGTAGAACATGATCACCGACTTTCAAATTTTGGCTGGTTCAACTTGCAACTTGTTCACACATTCTTTATAGCCAAATTCAATGTCTAATGGCACCTACATTGCCTTAGAGGAATATTGCAAAGTTCAAAGCAATATTTTTCAAGATTTGGAATCAAATTTCATCATTTCATCTTCAACTTGGAAAATGACTTGAGCTAGGATTTTTTTCCATGAATAGAGACCTTTGTAATTTATTTGTTTTATGGTTGGCTTTGTGCTTGGTTAAGTAGAAACCATAGTTTGGTAAGAGGAGCACTCTTTGTACATATTTAGTGCAAGAATTCTTCTTAGTTTGTAGTAGGTTATATCATATTCTCGTAACACAACTTTGAAGGAATGCTATTGTACTTCATATGCTTGATGAAATGCAAGAACAAGTCTTGGAGCCAACTTCATCTACTAAATGAGCAATTCCAATCTTAATTTTTTCAATTTCATTCTTGCAGGTGATGTTACTTTCACATATGTGTTTAATCTTATCTTTATTATGTTAAACTAAATTGAACCAAACTAAGTTTAAGATGAAGCTATTAATATGATTTGAATTAGTTTATAGCCAAATTTATTATTGTTTGTTTATTTACTTAGTCTCAGCACTTGTTATTGATTAGATACCAATTTCAAGTCATGTGAGCTGTTGCTTGACAAGGAGACTTGTAATTAACAACAGAAATAAGTAAATGGAACTAACGTGGTGTAGATTAGGTGTACAAAATTTAAGCAATATACACACAAAGTTCAAGTAATAAAACCTAATCTCCCAACTTTTCCCGCAAGTATACAGATTGTTGTAATATAGGAAATTAGGGTCTAATCCTACAAGGAACCAAGTGCAATTACTAGAGTTTTATCATTTGCTTTATTATCTAAGCAATGATTAATTGAGCAAGTATATGGTTTGATTAGAATTTAACTAACAAAGAAAAGCTTGTAGGAATGAAAGAACTCTTGAAGAGAAACAATTATGAATGAATTCTAGGGTAATGAATCCACTAATGACCAATATTAAGGTGTAGAAATTAATAACTTGCCAACATGAGCTTACCTTGTTTAGGAATGCAATTCCATTTGCATCAAAACTTGTTTTCAAAATGAATTGATTCAACCTACCTACTACCATTATAAAGTTGAAGTTGTTTGGATGAATTGCTTCATTAAGCTCTCCTAAGCATAACACTATTTCCATGTGCTAATACTTAAGCCCAAGCATTCATTTTCAATTATTAAGAACAAATTTAATTAAATCTAAACACTAAGATGCTTTGCATGTGATGGCCTTTCATATACAAAGGTTTAAACTTGAATAATTGAGGAAACAAATGCAAGAAATGGCAAGTTTAATTAACTACAAGTTTTAATAAGAATTCATTAGTTTCATCAAAACCCTAAAAGTAGGAATTTAGCTCAACATAGTTGCTTCTAAATCAAAACATGTGATTTGAAGACAACTAAGCATAGCAATCAAGACAAATGAAAGATACAAAGTTAAAGAAAGCTTATCCAATTGAAGAATGGTGTCAAGAACTTGTATTTCTTCCACAAGAGTTGCTACAAGAGTATTTACACAAGAATTTCTCTCAAACTCACAATATTTCTATTATGAACTAAGAGAATTCTAGCAATTATCTACAACTTCTCTAACTTAGCATACTTTAAACTCTTTACAAATGACTTCTATTTATAAGCAAGAATCCTACAAGTCATTTTCCAACTTGCAACTACATTCAATGTATTGGAATAATGAAGATATTTCTTGATGGTCTACCTTGGCATAAAAGTCCTCATTTGTGTTCCCAATGAAATCTAGAACTTGTAAAACCTTGTCTCCAACTCAAAAGCCTGAAAAAATAGTTGGAAGATAAAGCAAGTTGCAATGGTTGAAATCTGGAAGTCAGTGTCGATTCGCGGATGGATGATCTGTGGATCATGACCCGCGGATCTCAAATTATGGCTCACTTAAGTCCAATTTTCCTAAACTCTTATTCCATGTGGGTTGGTCCTTTTCCATGCATTTCTATGTATTTTTGCTGAGTTTTCCAATCTCCCAAATCTTGCACAATTAATTTTTCAATAATTCTCTAGTTTACTCAATCCACTTAGTCACTTTGAATCCACTCTAATTTTGATCCGCTTTGACTCCAATTGATCCAAATTCAGATTAAGTATGGTGAATCTGTAAATATATAAAAGAATTATGCATTAAATAGTTTAAAATAATAATTTAACATCAAAACTCTAATTCTAGAAAAAATCCTAATTTATGAAAACAAGTAATTTGATGTCAAAATTACTATAATTCTACTAGAAACATACCAAAAATACATAATAAAGTGTATAATAATATTGAAAAATTTATCACTCATCAGGAACTTATGTTGAATCTCACGAAAGTAGTAATTCTCATAGGCGGATTAAGATTTAAAGCCACAATTCATTGAGTTTAATGAATTACTGCATGCAAGACATTACCACAAGATTAGGAAAGCTCATGTATTAGTAGTTTTCTATTCGTAGAGAGATCTAGTTTGGAGTATAATTGGAATTGAGTCCTAAACAAGAGTAGAAACTCTTAATGGCCATAAGCTTAACTTTCATATTATGTAGATACTTAAGCCTTGTCAACTTTGTTTAACAAGACTCTTCATTAGTTATTCATTTGAATTTGATTTACTGCATACTTAGTTGAATTTCCTACCAATTGGAAAAGAAGATTAAAATCCTATGAAGCAATCGAGGTGGGGAATATTTTTCAATTGAATTTTTTGCCTTTCGTGAAGATAACGGCATAATACATCAAACATGTGAACCTTATACTCCTCAACAAAATGGTCTTGCTAAAAGGAAGAATAGGACATTAATTGATATGGTTGATGCAATGCTAATGCATGCTAAGTTATCCTTCAATCTTTGGGAAGAGTACTAACAACTTGTCATGTGCACAATCGACTACACTCAAAGAAGTTTAAAGTTTCATCTTATGAATTATAGAAAGGAAGGAGACCTAATTTGAATTATTTGAGGGTATGGGGCTGTCTAGCCTATTATAGAATTCCTAATTCTGAAAGGACAAAGTTAGAACCTAGGGCTATTAAATTTTCTTTGTGGGATATGCAAAAATTTCTAAGGCATATAGATTATTAGATATATACTCAAATGTGATAATAGAGTCTAAAAATGTTGAGTTCTTAGAAACTAGCTTTCTAAGTGACTCAATGAACACCACAATTACTTTATTACCAAAAAATACTGATGTAGAATCTAATTCTTCTTCAATAACCAAATGTAAGTTGATGAATCTCCTAATGAAGCTAGAAGAAGTAAAAGAGCTAGAAAAGAGAAGAAATTGGATTCAGATTTTTGTTTCTTCACAATCTATAGTCTTTTTTGGTTGAAAGAAGTAGGGATAAGGTTTTTAATAAAATACCTATAATTTTACATTTGGAAGAGGATCCTAAGACCTATAAGCAAGCTTTAGTTACTAGAGACTTTGTCTTTTGGAAAGAGGCAATTGAAGATGAGATGGATTCTCTTATGTCAAATGCAACATGGATGTCTTATTACTTACCTCCTAGTGCAAACCAATAAGATGTAAGTGGATATTCAAAAGAAAACATAACACTAATGATTCTCTATAAACCTTTAAAGCAAGACTAGTAGCTAAAGATTTTAAACAAAAGGAGGGTATTAATTATTTTGATACTTATGCTCTTGTTTCTAGAATTGCTTCTATAAGAGTACTATTTGCTTTAGCATCCATACATGACTTATTTGTTCATCAAATGGATGTAAGAACAACATTTCTAAATGGTGATTTAGACGAGAAAGTATATATTGAGTAACCTGAAGAGTTTGTACTTCCTGGCATTGAAAAGAAAGTTTGCAAGTTGATTAAATCCTTATATGGTCTGAAGTAAGCTCCTAAACAGTGGCATGAGAAATTTGATAAAATAGTTTTTTCAAATGGCTTTAGACGTAATAAGGTAGATAGGTATATCTATTCAAAGTTCACCAAAGAACCAAAGATTATGATATAATAATGTCTCTATGTAGATGACATGTTAATCATAGGAGCCAATATGTGAGGAAATAATGAAACTAATGAGTATTTAATTTCTCAATTCAAAATGAAGAATTTAGGAGAAATGGATACTATCTTAGGGATAAAAGTTAAGAAACATAGTTGGGGTAATGCATCATGTCAGTTACGTTATATTGATAGAGTATTGACCAAATTTGATTATTTTGGGAATAAAAGAAGTTAATACCTATTTGATGTTTCTAATAAACTTGTAAAAAATTCAAGAAGGTCTATTAGTCAATTAGACTATGCAAGTGCTACTGGTAGTTTGATGTATGCCATGCATTGCACTAGAGTAGATATAGCCTATGTTATTTGCAAACTTTCTAGGCACAAGTATAATCCTAGTGCTGATAATTGGAAAGCCATTGGTAGAATACTAGTATATCTTAAAAGGACATAGTCCTTTGGATTGTTCTATAACAAGTTTCCTTCGGCATTTGAAGGGTTTAGTGATGCTAGTTGGATAACTAGTGTGAAAGATGATAAATCAATATTTGGTTGGATATTTAAACTAGGTGGGAGCTATCTCATGGGCTTCAAAGAAACAAACGTGTATTACTTACTCTATAATAAGAGTTTGTTGCATTAGCAACAGTAGGCAAAGAGACAGAGTGGCTAAAAAATTTGTTAGTAGATATAGAAAATTGTGGCCACAACCAATGGCAGCCATTTCTTTGCACTGTGATATTGAAGCAACAATGTCTAGGGCATTTTGCTGGATTTATAATGGCAAATCTTGACTTGTTGCTTAAGGATATGGATACGTAAGATAGTTGATTTCAGATGGTGTCATAACAGTTGTCTACGTAAAATCTGTAAATAATCTTGCTAATCCTTTAACAAAAGGACTCTCAAAAGACATTATCAAAAATGTGGCAAGAGATATGGGACTTAGACCATTTTAATCTTGTCAATTGGTAATTGGAATCTAACCTTTATTATTGCATATCAATACTAGAGGTCTAATAGATAAGAACAAGTTATCAGTTGATTGGTAGCAAGTACTGGTATCTGCATAAGTACTTATGAAAAGTAGGTTGCCTAAATGTTATTCCTAATGAAGTAAAATGTGTTCGGTATATAGAACTAGGAAGTCAAGTTATAAGATTTCAAATGTTAACTTTACCTATATGAACACAAGAAGTGGTGCCGCTTCAATCAAAAGTTGGATGGTAAACTTTTTGTAAGTGTTCATGAATTCAAGGGGTAGCACAAGGCCATAGTACAGTGCTAAAGCTAATGGTGAATATTTAAGAGGAAAAAGTAAGATTTATGTGCATACTTATTTCAGATCATGTTATATAGGAATTGTGGTTTAAAAGCTTGAGCTTGCCATCAATTTCAACATGATTTTGAAATAATTATGCTAATAATAAGTTTAATTCAAAAGACACTTATTATATGCATAAATCTTAATGAGTTATGATATATTTCATCAGTAACTAGGGGGGAGGGATTGTTAGTAATAGTTAGTGATGAGACAATTAAATAAATCAAGTTGAGTTGTTGCAGAATTGGCCTAAAAATGTTGCAAATTTGACATGTATTGAGCCATGGCTCAAGGCTGCGGTGACTTTCTGATTGTTAATCACGGCATGAGCCACGAGTAGCGAGGCCACAGCTCAAAGATAGAAAGTTTCCATCTATGAACCACAGCATGAGCTGTGGGTAAGGAAGCCACGGCTCATGGACAGAATGTTTCTGGTCACAAGTCATGGCATTAAGCCGCAACCAGCCTCTAAAGATGAATGTTAAAAGATTTCCGGTCTACAATTTTGAAGAGTTTTCTTCAAGGTTTTTTCAACAGACACAATGCTTTGGATGGGAAGAAATCTCAATGGCCAGAAGACATGAATTCAATTCAAAATGAATATTTGAATTGAAAACGTGTCTTTTCATTTGAATGTCTTCATTTGAATAGGTATCCATTCATGAACATTTGTCTTAAAAGGACATGTACAATCAAGAAAGATGTCAGAAAACTCTATAAATATTAGAGTTCAAGACATTCAAAGTAACTTATGCCTTTTATTCTTCTTTAGTTTGTATTAATCACCATTTTATCAAACATATTGTTCTTTTAATATTCTTTGGGAGAATTTCTCTTTTTGCTCAAGGGAAATTCTAGTTTTGGCTTTGTTAATCTTGGAGGAGATTGCTATTAAACCCAAGTAGCAATATAGTGGGGGCAGATTTCTTCAAAGATAGTGTAACTACACATCAAAGCCTATTAATTTTGATTCTAGACTTTCATAGTCAATTCCTACTATTTGTATACAAATTCTCCAACAACGCGTGACACACATATCTTAACAGTCAAACGTCATAAGAGGGAAAAGAAAAAAAAAAGACAATTTATAAAGATTCAATAACAGAATTAAAATTCTATTTATCCACAAAGTTGCCGAGCTGGACAATTTCAGGGCCTTTATGCGTGAAAATAAAAAATGTAGAAGATTCAATAGCCAAATCAAAGAATTTGAGTTTGCTCGTGGATGAACTGGCCAACCAAAAATGGAAAGCAATGGGAATTTTTAAAAATCTTTGTGGCAAATATCATGGAAACTATTAATCTAGAAAAACCAAAAAGAAAAATAAAGAACATAAATCAAATGTTACTTTGTATAACAAAAGACTATAAAAGCAACAAAGGTCAGATTTCAAAATTTTAACATGATAGGATGAGGAATAATTATTTTTTTTAAAACAAAGAATACAATTACTTTTAAAAAAATTTAAAAAAAAACAAATACCATTGGGCATCGAATACTACTGGAGTATCATGAGTTGTCCGACAAGTATACTTCTAAACAACATAATTAATAACCATTTTAGAAAGTCCTAGTAATAAAACTTCTATCAAATAATTTACTTCAATCCCAAATAGGGCCTTAGAAACATCAAGCTTTTATTATTATACTTTGAAGATACAGCATTAAATGCTAGGTGGAGTAACATATTACAACAAATTAAGGCTCCATACACATAATCACGAGCTCGCAGCCAAATTTTTTGGACGTTTGTTGATTTATGGCGAAAGGCTCATCAGGTTGCAGTACAAATCAATTTTCCATGAGGACCATAAAGCTTGCAGCCAGGTTGGGCAAAACAACAATTGCACATTGGCATAAGTTGTTTAGAACCGGAGGATGGGCATGTCATATATGCTGCTAAATAGCAAATCTGTGGGCAAAGTTTCGCACTAGCATTTTCCACCTTGCATCCCACTAGAATTGCTGCCATAATCCAAAACACAAAATACACAAATCAAGAAAGTATATATGTCTATATATACGGGCGCGCATGCATATATATGTCTCACAACGATGAAAATATTTAATCCTTTTTGCTTCTTAATAATGAGCTACAAAATTTTTTTTCCTTTGTAGATTAATTTTGCATTAGCATTCATTGTTAGAGTACCATACAATAGAAACATAACTAATGTGGAACTTCTTTCCCCAAGCAATTCTTGGTTCAGCTTCTCGAACAATAAATTTGAAATGCAAGATTAATCTACAAAGATTTGGATTTATTTAAATATCCCTCATATAGATAAAAAAAATTTAAAATATATCTTTATAGAAATCAGGCTAAATGCATTAATCCCACTTTAATCGTACTACAAGTTGTACCTTTTCTTTATTTTTTTTTTCATTTGCTCGCTTCTCGTGTGGCACTAGCTACTCCCTTCCTTTGTTCGTGAACCTAAAGTAATTTTTTATATTTTTTAAACTCATATTTGTTGTAGTTTATTTATTTATATATTTTTACTAATTAATAATTTACTATTATTTTTCACTTTTCAATATTAATAATTTGTAAGCCCACATTTCTATTATTTCTTTGTCGATCCTAATAATAATAATAATGATAGATTAATTGCTAGCACTAACTTTTTTTATGCTTAAATAACTAATAAGCAGATCAATCACGCTTTTCAATATAAGTAACATATATTTTGTTGTCTATGAAAATTTGTGAGATTAACAAATCGAAATAAAAAGTAAAAACAAACTGAAACCAATATAATAGAATAGTTAGAGCAAATTAAAAAGTCTCTTCTAAGTGTATAAATAATTGCGTAAGGAAGGAAGTAACGAATGACATGAGAAAAGGGACAAGAGACAAAGGAAAAACTAAAGGGAGAAGGGAGAAGGGAGAAGGAGAAAAGGCCCAGAAAAAAAAAGGAGAAAAATAAAAGAAAAACGAATGCATACCACACAGAAGCATTGCCATCACACCAATCCTGTTGACTACCATCATTTCGTGCCTTCCAAAACCTTGCCTTTTGATAACACTTGGGGCTCAAACCTAGGTATTTATAAAGACTAAGGTTGAAAAAGTGAGTCATTCCTAAATTTTTAATAAGTACACTTTTTTTTTTCTACCTGCTTTTGCCGTTCTTCATACGCCTGTAGTGGTTGACTAGACTGATATTTTTCTTCTTTTGCAACTGTGATTAATTTCTTAAAGTCAACAGCATTTGTTACTCCTAGCGCCCCCCCCCCCCCCCGGGGGTCCCCATGTTTTTAACACTGCATGAAGTCCACAAATAAACAAGTCTCGATATTGAAAAAGTCCCTATACTTGTTTACAAGGTTTATTTTACCTCCTAGGTTTTAATTTTTTGTTTTAAGCCCTGTAGTTTTCAAGAATATGTAAATCCGGTCCTCAAAGTTTATTTCCAAAATTATCATATTGTTAACTGAAAATAACGATAATAAGTTGATCTAAATGTTTTCAACAAAAGTGCCACATACAATTTGTAGAATTTGATTTTATATCAAAATCTTGTATAATAACTTAAAATTGTGACATAAGCTACTTTTAATAAAATTTGAAATCCTAAAATGAAATTTCTAATTCTATATAGTATTATCTCATAATCTCAAAATATATGACTGATGATTTTCCAGCCAAATATTGTTATTTTATTATAGTAGACACCCATCAGGGCCACGATCTTTTGCGGCTATGACGTCATATATTCAGAAGTGAAAGGAAATGTACACGCTGAAATAAAACAAAGTTTAAGAACAACTATCTATCAAAGTTTAAAAGGCATAATAGAACAGTTGAGATGTTTAAGAACCATTTAATAAAATTTGACGGCTTTGGGCAAAAATAAATATGAAAGTAATCGATCTAAAATTTTTTTACTGAGTTCTCAGTTCAGTTTTGGGATATCAGTAATTAGAATTGGCTATAGGAAATCGTGCAAGTCCAAGGTCCAAATTTTGGTTTTTGTTTTCCTGAGAAAAATTTTAATGACTTTGGTTTGAATATCATTTAATTGGTAATCCGTGGAAAATGTTGGTGATATTGCCAAGCACAAAATTTCCTAATCATCACAATTAATTTGATTGGTGGGTCCCACCATTTATTCTTTGTGGCCCATTTACTTCCCATCCTCTCTAGACTTCTGCTCCTTTTGCCTAATTGAGGTCTTCTATTACATGTTTTGGTATTATAATTATATTACACTACTCAATGAATTGATAAGTGTATATTCACTAACGATGTCTATTAGAAGAGAAACAAATGTCATTGTTTAAAGTAATGTAATATTAGCGTAACACAACAAATGTAACAGGGAGCCCAAAACCCTTTTTGCCTATGTTCTCTCATTTTCTCTCTCATCTCCCACCAATCAAATTAATTATACCTGAAACTAACACAAATTTTTATTATGTCCTTTTTGGCTATACATCATTTATGGCCTTTCTTTGCCCGGGAAGAGTAATCGACTAGCATGTCTGGCTATTTCTAGTTGGCCCCCTCACCCATCTATGTTGCTGAGTTTCTCTATTTATCCTTTTTGAATTTTTTCTTTCAAGCATGATGTTTTATCTTTACCATGAGATCGAAAATTTGATTTTAACAACAAAATTGATTATTGTTCAATTTCTAATGTTTTCATAGAAGAATTTATACCTGAAACTAACATAATTGTTTGTGATTTTAGAAAAAAACAGGTTTAGATTAAAGTTTTTTCTTGTAATCAATATTCGATTATATAATGACAATTGTTTGTTGGGGTAAAAATAAATTTTATTTGGGCTTTTTGTGGGTTTAAAATTTGAAATTTCTATAGTGCGTCTGGATTAAAAAAGAAATTAAGTTCCCTTTTCTATTGGGTCAAGAATTTCCTTGTTCGGCAAAATTTGAATTACTGATATTCGTTAGCTTGTAGGCTCTGTGATGAAATATTGTACAACTTTTGTCTATTTGCCTATAAGGTATATTGTGATGGGATTTTGTATTAATGCAAACCATGATTAGTACAGTGGTAGATGCAGTTTTTTTCTCGAAAAGGAAAATTGTTCTTTTTTTCCCCCTGCAACTCATTCACCAAGTTTTAACTTGTAATTTATATTTTTGAACAATTTTTTTTGCATACGTCGCTATAGAGGTTGGAGGGATGGGGTGACAGCATTGGAGATAAAGAACGAAGATTGGAGATACAGGATTGAGGAGGGGGAAGGGTTGAATGGAAAAGGAAATTGGTAGGACCCATGTATAGCTTATCTTTTTTTTTTTTTTTTTTTTTGAGATCATCATAAATTCCCATTATAATGTACATTTTGCTTAACATAATTGGGTGAGCCTACTGAATTAGTACTCGTTTGAGCTCTTAGAATTTTTGCTACACACGATAAATTATGGATTCCAATCCTAAATCTGTTCCTTCTTTTTCCCTTCCCCTCCTAAATACTAAGGTTGGGGTTTGAACCCCCAACCTTAACACGGGAAGCACTTAAGAGTGCTCCTCTCACTAACCCATCAAAGCTTATCTAAATGACAAAAGTTAATTGTAGAGGCAATTCAGTCCGTTAGTGGGAATTTACTTGGCAATAACGCCAACCCTTGGAAAAAGAATAGCTATGTTCCTACAGCGTTAAAGCAACCGTTTATTTATTTATTTATTTTTTGAAATATTAAAGTAACCGTTTAGTGGAGAATATTGATCTCATGTGTTCTAATGGCCTCATACGTGCGTACGCATCTCAGGAGCTACACGAGGCCACTAGAACACATAACGTGCGCATTGATGAGGACCATTGGACACCTTGTATCCAATCCATTCTGGATAATTATGACAAAGGACAACTGCTGGTGAAATGACTAAATTATATTTGAATTTGGAGGCATACATGGAAGTCTTCATGATGTTGCTTTCGATTCTAATTGACTCCTCATCAGGTTCCTATTCAAATTGAGGTATATGTCTTTGAATTAGCAGAAATATCTGCTTTGCTGGAATTATCTGCTTCAAAACTTTGGAAGTTAAGTATTAATAGAATCAAACAAGAGCTCAACAAAATATATTTATATGTTAGTAAAAAGTGCAATGAGAATTTACTAGTTAGCAGCTTCGCTAATTTTTGTATACAATGTCAAAAATGCAATGAGAATTTACTAGTTAGCAACTTCTCTAATTTTTGTATACATTGTCTTCTATCAAGTCATAGTGTGACATGTACCTTATAACTTACGGTAAAGAGGGAAAACGTATTAGTCGTAGTTTGTAATGTGGAGTATTGGATATTTGTCATACGTGGACAGGCAATAAGCATACCAATGCTTTTATAAGTTCTTGTCTTTTTCGCTTAACAAATCTAACTCAAACATTAGTTTGGAGGGAATATTTGGTAGGAAGGCAACACTTTTAATGTGGATTTGTTCAATATAATACAATTGGAATGCCTTAGTGCTTGGAAAATTAATTAATTATTTATTTTTAATATGACAGTTCTAACTAATAGACAGAACTATTTAGATTATGTCCATTAATTTTTAACTGTCAAGTACCACTTTAGACATAACTATTCAGACGAAAGTTGTCTTTGCCTTTAAATATGGAGTTGAAAAATGATGCTGGCCAATGGTGTGAGAATGATCTGGACATCAAGAACACAATTTCAACATATTTTGGGAACTTGTTTACTTCTTCTAATCCTTCAGAGGAATGTATTCAAACTGTATTGGAACGTGTAAGGAGTAGAATAACCATGGATATGAACGCAACCCTAAGAATACCTTATGAAGCAGCTGAGGTAACTACTGCCTTGTCTCAAATGCATCCATATAAATCATCGGGTCTAGATGGCACGAGTCCTATTGTTTATCAAAAGCATTGGCATATTGTAGGAAAGAGTGTCATTTGTACACTTTTAAATTTTCTAAATAAAGGACAACTTGCCAAAAGCCTTAATTTTAGTCATATTGTCCTGATTCCCAAGTGTCAATTGCCAGAATCTATAACCCAATTTCGCTCAATTGGCCTTTGCAATGTAATCTATAAGTTAGCTTCAAAAGTTCTGGTTAACAGACCATGAGCAATTCTTTTTTTAATAATATCTAAATCCCAAACTGCTTTTGTCCCAGCACATTTAATTACAGAAAATATCTCGTGGCCTATGAACTTTACCATTTCTTAAAAACCAAAGGCAAAAAAGTCCAGGGGCTTATGTCAATCAAAGTTGGACATGAGCAAAGCCCACGCTAGAGTGGAATGGGTTTTCATTTGCAAGTTAATGCAAAAATTGGTTTTCCATCAAAACTTCATTGACCTAGTCTTTACTTGCATCTCGATTGTATCCTCTTTTTTTGTTTTTGTTTTTTTTTAACTCAATGGTGTGGAATTTGGTAGACTATCTCCTAGTTAGGGCATCCCACAAGAGGATCATTTATCTTTTTATATTTTCCTTCTTTGTACATAAGCTTTTCCAATTTGATACAGGAGGCACAAGTATGTCAAAAAAATACAAGGGATCAAAGTCAGCGTTCAAGCTCCGCCGATTTCTCATATCTTGTTTGCTGATGACACATTGCTGTTTGGAAAAGCCACAATTGAAGAAGCTAGGACCTTTGTGCAAATCCTAAAGCTATACGCATCTGCCTCAGGCCAAAAGATAAATTTGGAGAAATCGGCAGTGGTCTTTAGTAAAAACACTCCAGAGGAAGTTCACGAGGAGATACCATCAATTTTGAATATAACCATTGCGGAGTCACACGACAAATATTCGGGATTGCCATCAGTAATTGGGAGATCAAAAGCAGAAATCTTTGTATCAATTCGTGTTAGAATCGTAGCAAGGCGTAATGGGTGGAAGGAACAACGCCTATCTAGAGCTGGTAAGGAAGTGCTCTTGAAAGCAGTCATTCAAGCCATACCATCCTATACTATGTCTTGCTTCAAATTACCTAACCAGCTCCTCCACAATATAGAATCGTTAATGGCAAAGTTCAGGTGGAGTAACAAAGCAACTAGTAGATCCATACATTGGGATAGGTGGGCGAACTTGGGTGTTGCAAAAACAGAGGGTGGCATGGGATTTAGGAAGATTCGAGCATTCAATCTAGCTATGCTTGGTAAGCAAGCTTGGAGGATTTTAACAAGCCCAGAATCTACGTTGGCAAAGGTAAGCAAAGCAAAATATTTCCCGAGAGGAGACTTGTTCGATGCTCAATTGGGAAATCGTCCATGCTTAACATGGAGAGGTATTTATGAAAGGGTGATTCAGTTAGGATGTAGGCTTAGAGTAGGTTCAGGCAGAACCATTTGTATTTGGAATAGTCCTTGGATTCCAAGATTGCACACTTTCAAAGTCGTAACCATGGTTCAATGTCGCGGTCTCGGTCGCGGTCGCGGCGCGTATCGTTCCTACATCGGACTCGGCGTCTCGGTCGCGGTCTCGGTGAGACGCACATTTTAAATCAATTTCTATTCCTAAAAATTATAATAATCATTCAAAATATAAAAAAAAGTATGCTACACAAAAGTAACCAAAAAAATAAGTAAATAAAATCTCTAAAATATGTCATTATTATTGATATAAAAAAACAATCTATATCTTTAAAAAGGAATCACATTAAACAAAATGTAAAGAATTGAAAATATGTCTAATATTATTTTGAATGTTCACCTATCAATAACAATAACATATATATATATATATATATATATATATACACATATGAAAAATATATAAAAATAAAACATTATAAAAACAACAAACAATAATATACCCATATCAAGGATAATATATATATACACACAAACGCGTGTATATATATGTGCGTGTGTGTATTACAATAATAATACATATAAAAATCCTAGAATATAATATATATATATATATCATAACAATAATATATATACATATTTAAAATATATAAAAAATAAAACATTATAAAAAAATAATAATACACACATAATCATAACAATAACATATATATATACATATGAAAAATATATAAAAATAAAACATTATAAAAACAACAAACAATAATATACACATATCAAGGATAATATATATATACACAAACGCGTGTATATATATGTACGTGTGTGTATTACAATAATAATACATATACGAAATCCAGAATATAATATATATATATATCATAACAATAATATATATACATATGAAAAATATATAAAAAATAAAACATTATAAAAAAACAATAATACACACATAATCATAACAATAACATATATATTATGTGTGTGTGAATATAATATATATATCATGACAATAATATATATACATATGAAAAATATATAAAAAAACATTATAAAAACAAACAAATAATACACACACACACATATATATTATGTGTGTGTGTGTATTACAATAATAATACATATACAAATCTAAAACATAATATATATATATCATAAAAATAATATATATGCATACGAAAAATATATAAAAAATAAAACATTATAAAAACAAAAAACCATATATAAGTAAAAGGAAAACTAACTTGAAATTTTGCTTGAGGGAGGCAAAATCGATTTCCAAAGAGCTACCTGTGGGATGCTTTGAAGTTTTGTGGTTTATAAGATAAGAAATTTGATATGTTTGGCTTACTAGATGTGGCCTTTATATAGAAAAAAAATTTGATGATAGATTACAAAAAAAAAGGCTGTTCAAATTGTTAAAAAAATCACCGCGCAAAACGCGCATTTTTTTAAAATAAAAAGCGGACACCGCGCGTATTGCACGGGTGTTATTAAAAAAGGCATCGCGCACAATGCGCGGGTGCTTTTATTGTTAAAAAAAAGCACACCGTGCGCATTGCACTAGTGCTTTAATTATTTAAAAAAGCACACCCCACGCATCGCGCGGGTGCTTTTATATTAAAAAAAAAAGGCGCCCCTCGCGCCTGGCGCGAGGTGCTTACAACACAAAAACAAAAGCAGCAGTCGTCCTCCTCTATTTTCCTCTTCTCCACTCAAACCCAACTGGTAAGTGACCGCAGCCATCGCCGCCGCCGCCGGAACGCTCCCTCGCTTGTCATCATCACCGAAGCATTGCTCTCAACTCAACCTCAACCACCATCCCATGGAAACCCAAGCAAATTGCCGCAACAATAAACAATAAATAACCCCCAAATCAACTGTTTTACCATCCAAAAATCAACCTCAAAGCTTGGAAATCAATCGGATCAAGCCCAGGAAGAAGTTTCAGCTGTCTCGGAGTGATACCAAAACAGTATCGGACCACTAGGCTCCGATCCGATTCCGACTCGTCCGAGTTGTCGGCGACCATCCGGTTCCGACTCGTAACACCAAAGAATACCCTCCATCCTGAAGCAAAATATCTCAACTTATCCATCCAGAGTACTCAGTATTTGGATATAATTGATAACATTTTTTGGCGTGAGGAAGCCGAGATTATTAAAGCTATCCCACTTGGAAGGATTAATGATAGTGAGGATATTTGGATGGGGCATTTCACGCGGCATGGAGTGTACACAGTCAATAGTGCATATAGAGCCATAGTGGAAGCTGGTTCCATCAATGAATGTCACAAAGCTGCCACGATTTCAGATAGTAATCAGAAAGATAAATGGAGGAACCTTTGGAACCTCTCAATCCCAAACAAAGTCAAGCAGTTTTTGCGGCATCTATTGAAGAATTTCTTACCTACAATGCTCAACCTCCATAGAAGAAAAGTGCTAGTTGACATTCAATGTTCATTGTGTGGCTACCTTCAAGAGGATAATCTGCATTTGTTCTTTCATTGTCCAGTAGCTCATCAGGTTTGGGCTCACCTTACAAGTAAGGTTGAAGCTCTAACTCACCCTAATCCTATTCGCTTGATTTGGAATATGCTGAATCAATGGGAAAGGACTGATTACAAACTTTTTGCGATTCTCTGCTGGACTATTTGGAATACAAGGAATACAAAAATCCATGAGCAATTTAATGCAGACCCTTTGACAATGGTGAGAAGAGGTTACTCTTTCTAGGAGGACTATCGGCCGGCTACAACTAGTGAGGTGATGACAGAAAGAGTGCAGCCAATAGGACGATGGTCTCCTCCTCCTTTAGACCAGGTGAAATTAAACTTCGATGCAGCTATTCTAGTAAAAGTCAAGTAGGTAGGTGTGGGAGTTGTTGCACGTAACTCATCAGGTGAGTGTTTAGCAGCATGCACACAAGTTTTCTGTGGCATAGTGGATCGTCAACATGCTGAGCTTCTCACACTTATGGTGGCTATCAAGCTTTATGGAAGCTTGAACATAGTAGCGGCTGTGAACATTATCAACAAAGCCAAGTCTATGGAGCCTGATTCGTCACATTTGGGAAGCTTAATGGATCAGATTAGAGTTGAACTGAGAACTTTTCCACTAGTATGGGTACTTTGGACAAATAGAAAGAAAAATAAGGTAGCCCACTGTCTGGCTCTGTATGCTAAACAATGTACTACAATTGCTATATGGCAAGCAGGACCTCCAAATTTCATTGTATCAATGCTCCTAGCAGACGTCTCTACTACTTCACATTAATGAAAGTTGTTTTCTTATCAAAAAAAAAAAAAAATTTGTGGTTTCATCTAAGTTTGTTGTATCTTAGAGATAATTTGCCTTAAACGATCAGAGACAAATAACACCTTAAGAACAGTAAAATCACACCTCAAAGTCTCCTGTTTTCATTGAATTTCTCAATTTTCGTTAGACAAAAGGTAATGTAGGTAGATAATATGGACATCAATTTAGCAAAGTGTAATGAAAAGTGATGCAACAAGTCCTAGAAAAAAGCATTGTGGATTGAGTCGTTCGTTATCTCTGTTTACCATATTGTTGGATTACAATTATGTTCACAGTGAAGTTGAATATCGAAAAATGACTTGTTATTATAGACAAATATAATGAGAAGACAATAAGTTGGCATGAAATCTGTAATGTCAATTTGTAAAGGAATCAAGCATATTGCAGGTAGGAGAGTTATGAAACGAACTCTACTAGGAACCATTCTTTGGTGGTTAAACTTCGAGGAAGTTTGTCTTGTGGCATTCAACGCAAAATGATTATCCAAAACACAAAAAGAGAGAAAAACACATTAATTTTGGATAGAATCTTTTTGTCTGGCGTTGGGGGATAAGCTGCAATACCAAGAAGTTTAACGACTAAGTAACAAAGCATAGTAACATCTAATTAATTTATAGAGTGGGATAATTCCTCATAAATGAACCTTTAAAACTTTCTCTTTTTTTGGTTGATCATCAACTATATTCATTACAATGTTTCCAGACTTTGGGATAAGGCTTCCAAATTGGTATTGAGATGTAATTTCCAGACTTTTGCCACATACAATTGAGGTGTGGTACTCAATCCTAAACTACTTTTTTCCCCTCTCCTCTTTCTAAATGCCAAGGCTGGGATTCAAGCCCCCAACCTTGGCAGATAACTTTAAGGGTGTTCCCCTACCTTTAAACTTAAGGTGCACTAGTTTTGTATCCCATTGGTCAATCACTTACTAGGCCTTTGGTTCACACCCTAAAATCAGTTTCGAAATTGAAATCATTAATTTTGGATTTGGAATGAAACCGTTCATTTCAATATGTTTATTTGATTCAGTACTTGGAATGGGTATCATTACTAAATTGTTGTTTGGTTCACAAGCTCTTTCGAATGGGACTTGAATTCTAGATTGCCATGGCTCCTCTTTGGCAAGATTTCTAAAGGTAGTAGCATCTATAAAAAGTTATAAACAACTGGTAGTTTTCGAAACAAAAACTACCAATTGTTTGTCTTTTCAAAACAAAAGATACAAACAACTGGTAGTTTCCATTATGACTAGTCTCGTGAACTATGTTCATGAAATAGGTGCTTGCTTTATTGAAACAAAAACTACCAATTTTTTATGTCTTTTAGAAAAAAAAGCTAAAAATAGTTGGTAGTTTGTGTTGTAGATTGTCTATTGACTAAACCGCATTCATATTTTGACCTAAAAGTAATCTTTTTTTTCATATTTTAACCAAAAAAAAAATATTTTCTGATCCTCCTTATCTTTTGGCCTAAAACCCTGTGTTTTTAAACTCGGATCAGAACAGAACGGTTGATCAAACTGGTTGGACCAAAAACCAACCAGGTCTTTTGTCCGAGTCAAGTTAAAAACCAGTTAAACTCAGTCAAAAACTGAGTTTGACTAGAAAAAATCGAAAACCTAAAAGAACCCTGGCCTTGGCTCGCTGCATCTTCATTACTGTTTGCCTCTAACACGTATTGTTGGTGGGCCCAGTGAGTGAACATCAAATGGTGCTAAATCATCAATATTTGATTTGCTCTCTCGAATTACACGAAGCTGATCACATCCTCTGCCCACTCAAAATGGGCACGGGACCTTGCAAGTAGACTCCGTGCTAATTTGGACAAGTTAGGGCGGGTGTAACTAGACAGTGAAGATATATAATTGGTCAGTGAAGATATGTAACTCGTTAGTGAAGATTTGTAACCATTGTTCACTCAAAACAACGTCGTTTTTTAGCTTCAAATTTGGCCAGCGTGGCCTAATCTCAACTGTGTATTGCTGGTTATTTAATTTGGACCGTGAACTTGTTGCAAATGGAAATTATGAGGGCCCATGGCCACTTAAAATATGTTGGTCACATTAAAAAGCCCAATGACTAACTTCTTTGACCAATTAAAATCCTAGCAAATTTTATTTGATTTATTATTTTTTGGGAAAAATTATTCGATTTTATTATTGATACTCTAAAGATGCCAAAGTCAAATCCATCAAAAAAAAGAATTAAAAATTAAAAGATGTTTATCTTTCAAGAGGAGACGAGTTTTGTTATTAAAGAACTTAAAAATTTTTAATATTTTTAGCTTGCTATGATTTTTTTAGACTCGTTGATATATATGATGTATTTATGACGTCATAAGATTCGACCCCTAGTCTATCCCTAGTCAAGCCCATTGAACCCTGACCCCTAAATTAAACCGAGTCCATATTCCGTTCGAGTCTGAAAACATAGCTAAAAACTACAAATCTATCAATCTTTATCAACTATTAAGTGAAAGATGCAACTAGGTCCAATTCCCTCCACCCAATCCCATATTAAGTTGTTACAATTCCTTCCCGACTACAACAAAGCCAGCATGCTTCAAAAAAAAAAAAAAGAAGAAGAAGAAGAAAATAAAAGAAGAAAAGTGAAGAACAAAAACAAAAGGGAGAGAGAAAAACAAAAAAAGGAAAGGAGAGCTGAGGTGAGGCGACTTTCACTGGCGAGGCAAGAAACAATGCCAAAATAAATTTAGGAAGGTGTGAGAAATGGAGGAGTTTTGGAGAGTGTGAGAAGTGGAAGTGGGAGAAAGGAATGAAGGGTGGAAGAGTAAGGAGGGAGGGAATCACATTTGGGCTTTTTAGAAAACTCTTCAAGTGGTGTGGGAATTGGGGAAACCTAGGGACTACTTGGTTGGAGAGAATCAGAATGAATCCCTTAGAGACTACTTGGTTGGAGGGAATCAGAATCATTTCTAAAAATTTTAGAATTCCCAATTCATGACCAAATTGGAGGGAATGAGAATCATTTCTGAAAATTTTTGTAACTTTGATTTCTCAATTGTTTTGTTGTGAAGGAAACTTGATAAACCATTATTAGACATCATCTTTTGTTTGTATTTGATGATTCAGGATCATAAGGTCTTCAAAAGTGAGGGTAGTAGGTTTGAAAAATAAGAGTTGCTATGTGCATACATATATATAAGTATTCATGTCTAATTATTTTATTTTTTATGTCAAGCAAGAAATGAAATTTAATTAAATTTCATTCCGATTCTAAATCAAACCAAGCAAAGATATTGGAATAAAAAATTTCATTCTAATTCCGAAGTGAATGATTCCAATTTCTCTCTACGAACCAAGCACCCCCTAAAATTTTTGGAGTGTCATTCTTAAATTCCAATTCCAAATCTTGTAAACCAAATGCTCCCACATGGAGTTTATTCCCATACCTAATTGTGATTTCTATAATCCAAACACCCCGTTAATATCTACATCAAAATCTTTTATTGCGACAAGGGTAACATATTCAAAATTCACCTAAGTAGTAAGTTCGAGATATGCTACTCGATAATACATTGGCTTCTTGCTTGCATTTAATCTCCTAACCTATAAAAACCACATTGATAGAAATAAATTTTAAAATATCATCTCAATTAACATTGTATTTAAATGGATTAACATCACACTACAAAAAACGGAGGCTATGGAGGCATTTTTTAACCCTTGTAGAGGCGGTTTTAACCCCCTCTACAAAGTTTGAGGCAGTTAGGAAAACCGCCTCCGTTGCGACCGGCTCTACAAAGTAGAGGCGGTTTTCCTAAGCGCCGGGGTAGCATGTAAACTAGAGGCGGTTTTGTTCATCTCGTAGTGGTGGTCAAAACCGCCTCTATTTAAATGTAGAGGCAGTTTAAACCGCCCCTACAAACAGTTTGAAATGCCCCCAATCGTAAAGTAGGGGCGTTTTAAACCGCCCCTACTAACAATTTCAAACTGTCATCAACGGCAGATATAGAGGCGGTTTGGACCGCCCCTAAGGTGATAAAAATAATTCAGTTAGGGGCGTTTTAAACCGCCCCTATTGACAGTTTGAAATGCCCCCAACGCTGGTCTAGGGGCGTTTTAAACTGCCTCTAAAGATAGAAGCGATTTGAATATCCCCTATGAGATTAAAAATAATTCAGCTAGGGGCGTTCTAAACCACCCCTATAGGAAGTTTGTAATTTCTCTATATTTTTCCAATGACAAATTTAGAGGCGGGTTAAACCGCCCCTACAGGGTTATTTTTGGTAAAAAAATAATGCGACTAGGGGCGTTTGCAACTGCCCCAACATGAAGTTTGAAATGCACCCATATTTACCCAACGGCAAAATTAGAGGCGAGTTCAACCGCTCCTATTGGGTTATTTTCGGTAAAAATAAATCCAACTTGGGATGTTTGCAACCACCCCTACGAGCAATTTACCCAAAGGCAAAATTGGAGACAATTTAGAATTGAACCTAAGGGAAAGCTCTGAAAGTTCAAATGTTTAAAATTTCATCATCAAATAATTAAGCTAATTATGCTATACATATATATATTGTATATACGTATATATATGTAAAAAAGAAAACCAAATTAACCATGTACTTTCATTACGATCTTAAAAATTTGTACAAAAAAATCATGTCATATCACCATTTAGAATGTCTACAAAAATAGCAAATTTTAATGTCTAGTAATAATTGTCTCTAGCATCAACAAAAATACATATTTGCTATATTTTTCATGCATAAGATCATCTGGATTTTGCTTGGAACCATGTACAAAAATAGTCAAACTCGCAGTCAATCAATTAGGAGATTGATTATCTGGCCTTTCCTCTTCAACTTGATAAAAAAAGATGAAAATCAATTATAACAACACTAAACAAATAAAAACAAAGCATCCAAAATGCATCAATCCAACCATATGACATAAGCACAAGTAATAAGATTGGTTTTAAACATACAGTCAAGCATGAATTGTCTGCTGTGTCTACCTAAATTCGTATTGCTAATAATGATTGAAACCAAAGCATCCTGATTCAGATCATTCAATACAGAATAATTAAACTCATAACATTTGTACTATTTAATGCCTTCAACAACACAAAATTTCCAGAAGGAAAAAACCACAATTAACAATTATAAGTACTTTTCACATTTTTCAGGTCTATTCCCAGTTGATTAACCTCATTAACATACATTCATTATGAGAATCAAAGTTAGATTAATAACAAAATGACTTGCCAAAATAAAACAAAATTAGAATTCAAAAGATCAAGTTTTTATTTACAGTTTACTACATAGCATTATGGCTTCAAAATATGAATTTGAAGCTAACCCGTAACCAATTTAATTATTTATCACCCAATTATGATCCAACCCCCAAGTTTCGATCCCACAAAGAACATAAGTCAAGTATTACATACAACCAAACAACAATTGCCCCAATTCTACACTAATAACCTGATTAAATTGACAATCAAAATGCCATAACATAATTAACATATAAAAACAAGCATCAAAAGAACAAAACTTCAATAACTCAATCCTTTAGATTGTAACAAAAGAAAATAAACCCACAAAAGCATGGAAAATGTATAACAGATTGAATCCACATCGATATTCGTCAAAGAATTTGTGTCTTTTAACTCTATAAGCATTTAATTAATAAGAAAAAACTCACCTGAAGAATAAGCGATTTTCTTCTTCACTTATATGCCTGATATGTGGCTCCACCAATGGTTACATGCAGCAACTTATAAAACAAACAGTAAAAATAATTAATCTCAGAAGCAAAAAGATTGAATAATGCAAACACATGAAACTCTATTAAAGTGAAAAATCTCAATGTAATCCACAATGTAAAAAACACAACACAAAAACGTGAAAAAACTACAACTCAAGAATAATGCAAACACATGAAACTCTATTAAAGTGAAAAATCTCAATTGTCCAAATCTTTAGTATACGAAGATATAATAAAATTTAATAATTATCCTCAAAATGATAACAAAGTTCTCTTCTAATAACATAGCAATCGCCAACATAATAACTCCAATAGCATCCAATGAGTAGGCCAATAGAATTATGACTTCTATAACATCAAATTCATCTTAATCTTCAGCATTTACAACCTATATCTGATAACCTTATTAATATATTATAACATAATATTGCAACAAACTACAAATGCAATAAAAAGAGTTTCACATGTATTACAAATTCAGCTTCACTAACCAACTATACATGTATCATTCAAGTAATATACACAAAATCACACTCAATTACTAGTTAAATCATCATAAAAAAATATTACCAAATTTAATTACAAGTGACTACTAGTATATGTAAAAAATAAGTCTCTACATGTTAACTCTAGAGCAAGACATTCAACATTTAATCTCTAGTGACGGATAAGAACATGGGGCCTTCTAAGCTATTAATGGCTATAGACAATAGTTTCAAGTATTTTTGTACAAATAGTGTTCATGAAGATTTAGGCAAACTCGAAGGATTTATTTCTTTATTTAAACTAAACTTTCTGTGAAGAATGCTACAACTACTAAACCTCTATTATAAAGTTGAAACACATCAAAGAAATTTGTCAAAAGATCTAATCTACCAAAGTCATGCATCTAAGATTTTTTTTTAATTAACAGTTAAATACTTAACATCTTTCTAGCCATCTAAAACTTCAATCGATATATTTATTAGGTTTTATGCATGATTTACAGTAATTTGATTCACTGTTCCAAATTGCATTGATTACTTGAATTAATTAAAGAGCATCATGAGTCACTTAGATCCACCAAGTGAATTGCAACTACCAAATAATATCCAGCCAATTGAAAATAAAAAAAAAGTTCAACTACATTAGTCCTTGTATGAGTTGTAATTTTATACCACATAATGTGAACTAGGACTATTAAAGTTTTCCTTCCTCTCTTAATAAGTTTGATAAGCAACAGGACCAATGTTTTGCTTCTTCCACATGTGGTAAATACATCCAAAATTCTCCAAATGATAAGTTTCGAGTTTACTAACTCTAAACATATTTAATCTATCATATTGTAGTTTGTATAACACACTATTTCAAGTTACATTGAATTCGTGGCCTGTTCATTCCTGATTGGGACAAGGCTTGACGGAATTGTTTACATACATGTCTATTTCTTTATTATTGTTTCTTTGTTATAAGATTATGAAAGTGATCATTTAGGTACTAAATCAAAATCAATGCCCACAAAATATTTAGAACTTGGTTTCTCTTTCTCCTTATTTACACAAGAGACAGAAATAGTTGCGCAAACTGTATAAAACCACAAAGACAATGTGAACCCCAGTTAACACATTTAATGAACATGGAGAAAAAAATTATAATGGGCATGCATAGCATAATTTGCACTCTTTTAATTGTTAGACTAACATTGGACCTCATCCATCTTATGCCTATGATTTTAGACAATGCATTATGAATATGGACAAGATGTTAACAATGATCAAAACAATCACAGTAAGTTAATCAAAAAAGCCGTAGAAAAATATGAATTTTGAAAGGAATAAATATGCAAACTTTACCGGTTGTTAATCTTACAGGACAAACAACTACAAAACACAATAAGAAATGCCCACGTCACAAATAATGATGAATGGAATGAACAGCATGCTTAATACTAGAAATCGGTGATGAAAAGTTTGGACGATAGCCACTTTATTCCCTTTTCCCCAAATTGGCAACCATTAATAAAAACCCTGAATACTAGTCCATCCAATTTTCATGTAATATTGCAATGAAATCAAAAGGAAGGAAATTCAATTCATTAACAATAAACTAAAAAAACTCACAACTTTACAATATCATATCAATCTAATCCATTACACTCTCAACAAATTGATATCATCCTTTAGTCATACACATTCAAGTATAAAATCATAAATCAAGAAATTCCAATTAGGAATAGAGATGGGAAGAAAGAATTGACCTCTTAGAATATGGAAATTTGGAGATCGCACACTAGTTGTGTAGCCGGTAGATCCGATCCTAGACTGCCTTGTTGAAGTATACGATTTCTCTTTCTTTTTTTTTTTTTTGGTTCAAATGTAGGAGAGAGGGGATAGATCAGCGGTTCAGAGAAGATGAGAGAAGTTTTCCCAAAAAAATGATAATAGAACTCTTTTAATTATTTAAAGCGCACGGGTGAGCGCTAAACTGAAAGCAAGTGAAAAAAAAATCTAAATGGAGCGCTAAATTTTTTAAGAAACATGACGTTTTATTATGCTAATGGAACCTTTTCAAAAAGTGACACAACACATATCTAATTTAACATTTATCTTTAAAGTGTTCCAAAATATGTGTTCTAATAAGTACTTTTTGTTGTAGTGTGATGTGTGTGAGCAAAAACTTTTTTTAATTCAGTGTTCACGAGATTGACTTAAAAAAAATGAGACAAGAAAATATATGATTATTGTCATTATTATAAAACATGTGCAGAGCTACTAAAATTGAATGGAAGCTTTTATTTTCCAAGTTTTCCAGTTTCTTTAGAAATATCCATAATCATAACTAAACATGTATTTTTTTGGGTGTATAGATTCCCAACGGGTTGGGAGCACTTTCTGGATTAATTCAGCTTGCACTCTATGCTTATTATTTCTGCAGTACAAATTGGGATGAGGAGGACAAGTTATCTAGCATTCAACTCTCTGACAATGCTGCTCGAGTTTAAAAAGGATGTAAAGAGAGAATAATTTATTTTTTGTTAGTTTTTAAGTAGAGAAAATGTAGATTTGAGGAGAAATAGAATTTCATTGACCTTATAATACTATCAAGTCTTTTCTTAATATAGTTTGCTTTCTTTTCAGTTGCTAATCCGATGTTTGGTGCTTTTATTAGCTTGTTTGGTCATACAGAAGTTTTATATGTAAGGAATACTTGTATTATGCATTAAACTTTGGAAAATTTTTAAATTCGTGACAAGTATTGAGTTGATATAAAATGAATTTCAGCATGGAAAAATTTAGTTTCAAGCGTTCTAACAAGATAAGACATTAGGAAGTCGTCTCATATAAGAAATACTTGTAGCAATTATTCCTACATAGGTCAAGAATAATAGAGGAGATGCAGCTGTCTCCACAGAAAAACATTCGACTATTCCAACTACATAGGACAGCATAGTATTATGACTGCATATACATCCAGTAATCCATATATATATTTTGAGCTCGGAATAGCCCGTGGTTGGTCCAGAAAAGGGCAGGAATAGCATGAGGCACTCATAAAAAATTGTTCTTCTTTTTTAAAATTATTTACACAATGTACAGTGTTGCATTTTTTTTTTTTTGGGAAGAACATGAACATAGTCCTTTGGTTTTACCGAGTATTTGAATAATCATTAACCAAATTTGAAAAAGAATGATCCATGGTAAAAATTTTGGTGTACAACCACTACTTGATTTAGTTCGGAAATGAAACATAATTTATCTATGTTCTATTATAAAATGTGGTATCAATAGAAAAATACTAATATAACGACAATTAGTGATCGACAATATAAATTGAATTTGGCAAAAAAAATTAAAGCAATCCAATTGGAAGCAATCCAATAATACCAAAGCTGTTTTAATAAAGACAAAAGAAAAAACATAAATTGTCTAATAAAAAGCATCAAAGCTTAGACATTAAAAATATGATTCCATGCAAATTATCAAATTTATAATTTTGAATTAAAAAGGGACAAGGAAAATAACCTAGAGATCGTGGAGCTTGATGTAGTCCTGGATATTGTTGACGGCATCGGAGTGGGACAATTGGAAGATGCCGAGAAATTTGTTGAGCAGGGGAAACAGGAGGCAATTTGAAAATCCCCAAGTTGGGATTCAGGAGGTGTCTGAAACTAACTCTCCGAATTTGGCTTCAGCTTCAGCTTTGGCTTGACTTGGAGCGAGCAACAGCAGTGGTGGACATGGTAGTTGGGTGCTTCTTCTTGACAGTGGCAGCGGCTACAGCAGAGGACCACGAAGACAATGAAGGATCGGTGGTGGTAGCAGCCTTGGCAAGCTTGGAGTAAACCTTTAAAGCACCTAAAAATCTATTTGAGGTTCTGCAATTAAGGTAACGACTTGTGTTGCAGAAAGCCCCTTTTGAGAGCTACGAACCTAAACATCCTCAACTTCATATTTGCTCACAACAAACACACGGAGAAAGGCTCGGGTTGCTTAATAAAAAAAAAAAGAAAAATTCTGGAAAGTGAAAAGGGGAAAAAGGAAGAAATTAGAAGGACGCCTCAATCTGATAGTTAATGGCGACGGGAAAAGAAATGGGCATCAAAGATCAAACCTAGGGAATAATCGAGAAAACAAGAAAGAAGAGAAAACTAGAGAATAATCGAGAAAAGAAGAAAGAAGAGGAAACTAGATGCTTGCTACTTGAGAAAGAATGAAAAATCATAGGGAAATTAGGGCGCGGGATGGAGATGACGGCGCGGGAGAGGGATTGTGGGAAATTTTTGTGTTTACCGCTTAATTTAGGGGCTGAATTATTAAAACCACCTCTAATAACCCGCCTCAACTGTAAAATTCCTTAATGCGGTTTTAAAAAATGCCTCAAAATAGGGGCATAATGAGATTCCCGTGTTTTTTAGAGGCGGTTTTATAAACCCCCTCTATAAAACCGCCTCCGTAGCTTTCTTTTTTTGTAGTGTCAGCTATAACATATTTTGCGAAATGATTTTGAGATTGTTTCCCCTTTTTTTGGCCTAAATCCACTTTGCACCTTTAACTTATACCATATTCTCACTTTGCACTCTAAACTTTAATTTTGGATAGATTGCACCTTGAATTGTCCAAAATATTCTATTTAAGTCTAATCATAAACAGTGTCAACCAAACTAACGGAAGTTAGGCACGTGCTTGCAACGATTAGACTTAAATAGAATGTTTTGACCAATTTAGGACGTAATCTATCCAAAATTGACGATGTCAACAATTTTACTTAAAAGAACGTTGTACATACATGCCTGAGTTATGTTAGTTTGGTTGACGCCATTAAAAATTGGACTTAAATGAAATGTTTTGGACAATTGAGGTGTAGTCTGTCCAAAATTAAAGTTTAAGGTGCAAAATGAGAATTTGGTATAAGTTAGGGGGTGCAAAGTGGTTTTAGCCTCTCTTTTTTTTTTTTTTTTTTTGGCAAAGTTTAACTTTTTCATTAAAATAGAAAGATAGCTTTGACATCAATTTCTAGTATGTAAAGTCACACTATTTTATCGCAATAATGTACAACTAAGAGCTTGAATGTCGTAGACTGAAAATTCTCTAAATGTACAATAGCTAGCTTCCAGTTTTCTCGTGTCCAAGAATGTGTTTCCATGAAATAATGACAGCATGTACAACTTCAATGATTACAAATATTGCTCTAACTCCTAATTGATGGAGACCCTCATTTCTAGCCATCCAGATTTGGTATACAATCATTGTTAAAACTAATTTTCTGGTCTGGTCACCAAAGGAATTCAATGACCAGTTATCAAAAATCCATTGCAGTTCCTCAAAAAATATTTTCTTGTTCTTCTTCCAGATTTGTTGATATTTTCTTCTGCGTCTTCTCATAATCATGGTAATGTGGTTATATTCTTCGTCTTTGTAAACTTAAATACCTTGGCTCTTAAATTTTCCTAATCAACCAACAGCGTTACATGTATGACCAGCCTTTTGGCCTTCACACAACTTACAAAAGTATGCAACCTTAATTTGAGAGAATTTCAACGTTGTAGTCTCGTCTGTTCATTAATGGAATTTAGAAAAATTAAGGTAAACCGGCCAGAGGCTTGAAAATCTAGAATTTTGCTGATAATTTTCTGCATTACCAAAGAAATCTGGCAAAATGATGACCTTCTACTGTATACTCTGTTCAGAAAAGATCCAAATGCTGTCTGAACAGAGTATACAGTAGAAGGTCATCATTTTGCCAGATTTCTTTGGTAATGCAGAAAATTATCAGCAAAATTCTAGATTTTCAAGCCTCTGGCCGGTTTACCTTAATTTTTCTAAATTCCATTAATGAACAGACGAGACTACAACGTTGAAATTCTCTCAAATTAAGGTTGCATACTTTTGTAAGTCGTCTGAAGGCCAAAAGGCTGGTCATACATGTAACGGTGTTGGTTGATTAGGAAAATTTAAGAGCCAAGGTATTTAAGTTTACAAAGACGAAGAATATAACCACATTACCATGATTATGAGGAGACGCAGAAGAAAAGGTCAACAGATCTGAGCAAGTCAAACTACTGTTATGAAAAAGAAACGAAGCATAAGTTTTCAATTTCATGTTTCTTATTTTTCTAAATTTGATGAAAAAAGAATTGATTCAAGAGATTGAAATCATCATTCCAATATGGGAATATTTGGAATACTCTCGCTATCCTTTCAAATTGTGGCCGTGTGTTGAAAAGCATGGGGATACGCATTTGTGTGGTGGAAACAGGAATTGCAATGGGGCAGGTGTCTGGCCAGGGATGGAAAGAGTACATGCGAGAAAATTTTTCTCCTCAGGGTCGATTTGATTGGATGTAAAATCTATTTTTAGAAAATTACTTTTTTAGAAAAATATTTTATATGGAAAAATTATTTTCTCTACAGTTTTTTAGTGTTTAGACGATAATGTAAAAATCATTTGAAATAGATTTTTTATTATTTTTAATATTACTCAGATGAGTTTAAAAGGCTAATAACAATTCAGTTTATACTTGACAAGTAATTAGAGTCAAGTAGAAATTATTTTGTTTATAATTAAAAAAATATAACAATATGGTAAAGTATGTATAACTAAAGACATATTATAGTGCGACACAAAATGAAGAGAAAATAAGTGGATAAAAATTAAAAATAAATATCAGTTTGCTAAATGAAAGTTAAAAAAGTAAGTACTTAATGTTTAACATCACTCTTGAACTCTCCAGAAAATAATTTACACTCGTTATGTCCTCAAGTTTTTTTCAATCAGAGGGAGAAAAATTGAAAAATATTTTATACAAAAAAAATATTCTCCAATGTTTGGCACGAAGAATAATTTTAAAATTATTTTTCACACTCGTTAAGTTCGTAAGTTGTTTGTAGTCATGGGACACTACAAGAAAATTGTCATTTTGTAACAAGTTGTCACAGAAACCTAAAAAGTCGTCACTATAAGCTACAGTAACGACTTTTTCAACTGTCACAAGATTGTTACAGATTCTATGTCACTAAAGGATCATTGTGACGACCTTAAGAGAGTCGTCACAGAAGCACAATATTCAGTGACAAGAAAAATGTCGTCACTAACTGTTAATATTTTGTGACGACTTTTTTTGTCACTAATTCACTTGCAATTTTGTCATAAATACACAAAAAGTCATCACAAATATTTCTCAACTGTGACGACTTATGCTTGTCACTATATTACTGTTCATCAGTGACAAGAATTCTTGTCACTGATGGAACTTGCAACTAGTGACAACATTAGGAGTGTTGTCACAAAAGCATAGTATTTAGTGATGACAAAGAAGTCGTCACTAATAATTTTGTTCAGTAGTGACAAGATTTCTTGTCACTGATGGAAGTTGCAGTGAGTAACAACATTAAGAGTGTTGTCACAAAAACATGGTATCCTAATATTTCCATAAAGACCTGTTTCGATGCATTTGCAACCAACACACCAAAATTATAGCTTCATTAATGCCACAATGAATAGTGAATAAAGAGCAATGAAGTTTCAAATATATGTATTCTCATAAACATCTGTAAATCCATCAAAAAATACATTAACAATAATATTTACAAAGCTCACATCAACTCAAGTATCAGTAGCCATTATTCATCATAAATCCATCAAAACATACATCAACCATAATAGTTTACAAAGCCCACATTAATTCAAGTATTAGTAGCCACTATCCATCCAAAAGAAAGTAGTACATTTCAGGTAAAAAGCAAAATGTAAAGCAACAATATCTTCAAACTCCTCAAATTGAGCATGGGGCTCAAAGAAACCAATACCATCAAAAAGAGATTGAATCCTGGAACTATAATTGATGTTGCGGAGCATCTTGTCAGCAATTTTCTTAAACTTGGCATCATGCTCCTCAACAATGAATAGAAGTGATCGGTTGTACTGCTTCAGATCTTCCCACATTGATCTAATCAAGAAAAGAAAGGACTATAAATAGTCACTGATCTGGATGAGAATAAAAAATTATGTCCCATTTAAACTTGAAGATTTTACTAAAAAAATACATGCAAAACTGATGATGGTAGAGCCTAAAGTATGTGTAATAAAGAAGTTGTCTCCATGTTTATAATCTTAATTTTCATTATCCATTTGGTCTAAGATTTCTGCTGATTTAGAGGTATCTTTTGCAGATTATGGGGTTATTCATTTTTATAGTCATTTTCACTTTAGATGGCATTGAGCTATGCCCTTCAGTATTTGTGAAGATTTTCTGCAAAAAGCAATGGAAATCTTAGAATTTTGGATTCCTCAAGACAAATTAATAAAGGTTATGGTTCAAGGCAAATTTGTTCATTGATAATAGAAAAAATTTGCTAAAGTCCTTGGATTAGCAATATTTTGTTTGTCAAAATTAGCAATACAATTAGAAGATAGTTACCTAATTCCACAATTGTCTCTGATGCTATACTCAAAATGTGGATGAGTTATGAGGAACTCAAAATGTATAAAGAGGCAAAAAGATACCCATAGACTTACAGTTGTCTCCCAATACTTGAATCAGACAGTACTTTTGCAAGAGTGTGCAAGACACATGTTGCAAGTGGTTAGTAACTATTTTACTAAAATGCGGATGCCAATGCGATGCCCCCTTAAGCTACAAGGTTGGTAAACTGTTAATAAGGTGGCCATATTCTAGGAATGGTTACAGAGATAATTAATTAAAATCCGTAGCAAGCATGGTTATAAAAAGGATCAGTTACCTATTCCATGTCCAAGAATTCTCATGTCATCTGCAATTACTATAATAAAAGTTAGAAAACTGGATCTACTTTGCCCAATTCTGCCAACTTTTCACAATCAGATGAGTAAAAGGAACAAAAATCCATGTTTAGAAAAGTTTCACTTTACATACATAACTTTTATTCAAATACTTTTTTATCATGAATCAGACTGTCTTCAAACATACAGTTCTACTCACATTGTGAATGAAATATACAAAACCATATATGATGCTTGAACTAAAGGATTAGAATGTTTTTGGTACAGTATACTTTATTTTAGTACTTTTCATTATACCTATCTGCCTGAAATTAACTTATAGTTAATGTCACTTTTTCCTTATTATATTATATCCTATATATGATGATGCCAATATCATCAAAAAAAAACTAGAGAGGCCACCAGGGCACTTCCAATTAGTGTATGTTTAGGCGTGCAAAATGCATGGAGCACACAAACTTATGCTCCGTCATTCTAAATATACTGGATGAACCTTTCATTCATAGTTTGTCATTTCATTTTCAAATGCAATTAAGCATAAAGTGCTTAAAATGCCGACGATAGCATTTCATCATACTTAAACTCAAGAATGAACCCAACCGTCTTTTACAATGCACAATTCAACTCAAGAAGATTTACTTGACAAATATGCAATCAATAAACTAAACTTATGGGTGACCACTCCATGGTATCCATTGTATGGTGCTTAAAGTCTTTATGATTAGCATTATTTAGCTACACACCGTTAGATTCATTTGAGCAAGAACTAATGAACCAGGAGTTACTACAAAGAGTGTTGCTTTACATTTTCACCAATTTTCTGAAATTCATTCTTGGACAAAATAGTTATGATAACTTAAGTTTTTTCTACTGGCTTATCAGCAATCAATCAAACCAGAGTTACATATGCAAAAAAGAATGAAACTCACAATTACCATTGCCCAAGTAGAGTTTCAAACTAAATCCAAAAAGCAATAACAGAAACAGAAGATATTACTTTAACTTCCCGGGTACTAGTATCATCAGACAACGGAGGCCGCACTCTACAAAAGACCCAAATGATCCCCTTTAATTCCTATATCAGCATAAGATTAACCACTGAAAACTGGAAAGAAGATTAAAGGGAAATGGTATTAAACAAAAAGACAGCAAGTTTACAAAGTGTAGTCCAATTCAATTTCTTTTATGAAACATGTATCGCTACTATTTAAATTCATTACACTGTTATGTGGCAGAAGAAATGAAAAAACTCTTAATTAAAAACTGTCAATCAGTTTGTAAACTTGTCTAGCCAAATCAAAAGTACCATGTTCAAACCACAGCAAGCAAACACAAGGTTAAACATAAAGTTATACAAAGATATTTACCTGAAATTTACGCAAATGTACAACAGAAGGCACTCTTCTTTGCCTCTTTCTCTTTACCAACGAACAAACATTTATAACATCCAACCTAATGCAATATAGAATCCAAAGCTAAGTACATATTATTTGTAAAGCTACATAATCTGCAACAACCTGGATAAAAACTTACTCTTGCATAACTTAAAACTAGTTTTACAAACACGGTTTTTTCCATTTAATTTTTGTTTTTTTGTGTTTGGGGCAGCTAACTGTTACTACTCCTATAAGTACTAAGGATGATAGAAATTTGTGAAAATAAAATTTTCATCCGAAAATTATCAAGTACTGGTATATCTATTATCTAGGTTGTACCGAATCTAGTACTAGCATTTCTTCCCCACCAAAATTTTACCAATAACATATATCCAACATCCTCTGGCATCACAACTCCGACTACCAAAAAGAGGAAAGCTGAATGTTCGCATCTGACTATAACAGCAATTGCATCTTAGGCCTTTGAAAAGGTAATAAATATTTGAACTTCTCAGTCCAACTTGGTGATGTAACTCCATATTGATACTAATATATGTATATAAAATTAGGGTAGCTGTCACTTATAAATTGAGAAACCTGTTTGGCGCCTAGGTGATGTTGTAAACTAAAAGAAGATCTCTAGCCTTTGAGAGTTCTCCCAACGCCTTCAAGAATCGAAAATGTTGTCTTTAGAGACCTAGCTGACGATCCTCGTGCGGTGGAAGCACCTTATCTTTCTCAGGCATCATCGACACATTCACAGGAGCCGACTGTTGCACCTTCCTCACTGGCATCGACTGTGAAGTAGTAGTTCTGCTGCAGGCTTCGGAATTGAAGGAATCGCTCAGCGACATCATTTTTGGGCTATTTGACGAATAAGGGATTTTGTGCTTTTCTATGGGAAAAAGATTAATCCTATAAACTGAAAGAAGCTTAGATCGACAGAAACCGATGAAGAGGAGGTTAGAAAAGAACTTCAGTTTACTTTCTGGGGGAGGGAGCTATGGAGGAATCGAAGAAGAGAAAAAGGAGGAAAGAGGGAAGTATCGCATTTGGACTTTGGGAAAGGGAGGGAAGGAGGGAATTAAGATTTTGATGAAATTTTGGTATAGCAGAAAGGCGGGAAATTAAGATTTTCTCACAAAATGATTCATTATTTAGAAAAAAAAGTACTAATATACAATATAATAGTTTAAATTTTTGTAAGCTTTATAAGATAGAGAAATTTTTTATGACACAAAAAATTAATTTAATATAAAAATCTATAGTTTGAAAGTTTACTTAGCACGACAAATGATTTGATCGAACATTAATGTAGACTAGGGTTGTAAACGAACCGAATCGAACTGAACTTTAGAGTTGTCGAACTGAATTCAAAAATTTGAAACTCGGATTCGGATTCGAGTTCAAGTCGATACGAGCTTAAAATCAAGGCTTGGGTTTGATTCGATTTTGTACTTGATAGGCTTGGATTCGATTCGAAAGCTCGAGTTTTTTTTATTTTTAAAATTTTTGTATTATTTTTTTATTTTTCTAAAAAAATTAGTATTAATTTTTTATTTCTTTAATTTTTGTATTAATTTATTAATAAAATATATATTTTATATAAATAATTATTATATACTAAATAAAAAATTATTAAAAAAAATTTCAAGCCGAACTCGAGCCAAATATATGTGAACTCGAATTCGATTCGATAACATAATCGAATCTTTTTTGTATTCGAGCTCGATTCGAGCTCATAAAAATTCAAATCCGAATCGAGCCCTGAACTATTCGTTAAGGGCTCGATTCGTTTACAGCTTAATGTAGACTTCGTGAGAATTAGAAAAGGCCGAATAAATAGAGATATTAACTAAAGCAATCCTAGAACTAAGTAACAATTTGGCACCAACTCATAATTTAATAAATTTTGATAATTAGAAAATATGTATATCATTGTTGATATCTTACTATCTGGTAGTTTTTCTTTTTGTAACTATCAACAATTTTTTTTAAAAAAAATCTATTTTACTTAAAAATAAAATTGTCCACAACCCATATATTTAGTAGACAATTAAAGACTAACTTTGCATTATCTAACTAAATTTATATATCATTCTCTAAAGCGCACCCTATCATTACAAGTTAGTTATTAACGAGGCTAACACTGGTGTCGCGCCCCATTTTTCGAAAGGGAAAATAAAATAAAATAAGTGTGTCGAGTCAGGAAAAAGGGAAAGGAAAAATTAAATGTGATTTTATGGTTATCGGAAAAAAGAGTGTACGTTTTTGTAAAAATAATTTTTAGAAAATACTTTATAAAAGATAATTTGATAAAATGTGACAAACAAATGTTGTATTTTGAAAAAAAAAAACAAAAGAAAAGGGCCTAAAGTGGGACTTTGAAAATGCGACGGCTTTTGGCCCCGAAAATAGAGTCTAAAAAGGGTTTTCTAGTGAAAAAGGAGTCGCCACTTGGTATTGAGTTTTGGTGTACCAAGTCATCCGAAAATATTTTATAAAAGGTAAGAAAATTAAAATGATTTATTTAAAGAAATGATTTTTTGGTAGAATATAGGAAAACAAGAAAAAACCCTTTTAGACGACTCCAGGTCTTTGAAAACGAGAAAAAGAGTTCGGGAGTCACAGTTGAAGAAAGGGAAGGCAAAGGCTCGCACCTAAGGCACCCCTTTCAACCTAGCCGAAACTAGTTGCGAGGTTTAGTCTGAAATTTTCCTAATGTAACCCTAAAATTTTATCGCATTTGGATGCAACTATATGAATGCAAATCTAGTCCTAAAAATGGGTATCGTTAAGGGACAAAATGTTCCATTGAGGTTTAGTCGGAATTATCGCATTAATTGCGAAATCCGAGTCTAGACCTTGATGGAGTCACGAGTGTAGATGCAAAAATAGAATGCAAAATAAAAGAAAAATAGTAATATAGATAGTAAGTGAACAAAGAAAGTGGGAATGCAACATAACGAGTAGGGGAGACGAATGGACTCGTGACTAACTGTTCCTACTCACGGAGGGGGGAACGACATGTACGCCATCGCTTCCCACGTGAGTAGATGACTATTTCTAGTCAAATCACACAAATGACCTAAAATTCTATGTGTAGTGGAATCTAAATATTATGCACTAAAATAAATGTTAAAATAGATAATAAATGATAGAGTATGTATATATATAAATCATACAAAATGGAAAACGGCCTAAAACAAAAAATGTGTGTGAAATAGCATGGAATGAACACGCAAAAAATGATCCTAATACTAAACTGACCTAAAGGCCTAGCATTGGACTAGCCTATTTTCTAAAAATTCTCCGCTAGCGTTGGACTAGCGAAGAAACCAAAATTAATCACAACTAGCGTTGGACTAGTGTGACGACGATACACACATATATAATAATAAAGCAAATAAATAAATAAAGCATAGGTTGAAGCAATAATCACATAAAAGCACATAATAGCACATAGGAGTACATAACGTATAAGCATGATATTCTAGATGCAAAGTCCTAAAGAAAAGCAAATAAAACACATAAGCACATAGCACACATAGCACACAAAGCCTAACTATTACACCGGAGAAGCCTACTTACAATCTAAAATGGAAAATGAATAAAAGATATCCTATCTAATCTATCTATTACACTTTCTATCTAAATACATAGGCTTTGATTAAATAGATAAAACATAAACTATCTATTACATTAACTATCTAAATACAAAAAATTTTGCTAAAAAGAATATTACCTATCTATTACATTTCTTTGAATAATTACAAAATTAAATTCAAGTAAATAATATGACATAACTAAATACTCACACATGAATAAAAATTATAAAAAAAGACATACATAAAAAAACATATAGAAAAACACATAGGAGCACATATGAGCACATAAAGAGACATTGGAAGGGTAATCGAGGTACCTCTCATTCGTAAACCCGGTATAAATTGCTACTAAAATGAACAAACATGTCAAAATTACCACTATTTAATAAATCAATCACTAATTGAATAATTTTCTACCGATCACTATGAACTTACTATGATAATTCAAACAATCATAGCAATAATGAGCAAAATAAGAGAAAGAAAATAATGATAATAACAATTAATTATTTAGGAAGAAAAATGAAAATTGTTTAAGTCAAAAAATAAATAAGCAAATAGATAAATAAAGCAAAACAACAAAATAAAATAAAAATAAAATAAATAATAATAATAATAATAATAATAGAAGATAAAACACAATAATACATACATTGAAATTTTAACACCTCAAATAAGAATTATTAAAATAACTAAAAGGAAAATAGAGAAACTAATTTGAACATTAATTAGACTAACAAGACCCAATTTTAGAACATTAATTATAAGTTTGATAAAAATAAATAAAGAAAATGTAAAAAGAAATAATTTAAAGCTTTGAGGACTTAACTGATTTTAATTAATATTTTTTTTGGCAAAATAAAATATTATAAGATTTGGATTAAAAGTGGAAATTTAAGCAGTATTCTAAAGTGAAAAATGTAATTTGCAATAAGTAAAAAGGTAAAATTATAATTTTAAACCCTACTTACGGTAATGACATAGTTTACAATGAATTTAAAGGCTAAAACATAATTTTCAGCAACTATAATGCCCAAAAACAAAAATTCCAGCAATAAATAAAAGACTAAAATACAATTTCTAACAATTAATGGAGGTCTTAAAACAAATTTCAGCAACAAAAAGGACCAAAATATAAATTTCAGCAACAATAGGGGGCCAAAAATAAAATTCCAGCAAGTGTAATAACTCAAATAAAATTCCGGCAAGGTTGGAAGGGATAAAAATGAAATTCCAGCAAGTATTCTAAGGCAAAAAATAGGATTTCCAGCAATGTATAAGGGCCAAGATGCAATTTTCAGCAACAATAGGGGGCAAAAAATAAAATTCCAGCAAGTGTAATAACTCAAATAAAATTCCAGCAAGGTTGGGAGGGATAAAAATGAAATTCCAGCAAGTATTCTAAGGCAAAAATAGGATTTCCAGCAATGTATAAGGGCCAAGATGCAATTTTCAGCAACAATAGGGGGTCAAAAATAAAATTCCAGCAAGTGTAATAACTCAAATAAAATTCCAGCAAGGTTGGGAGGGATAAAAATGAAATTCCAGCAAGTATTCTAAGGCAAAAATAGAATTTCCAGCAATGTATAAGGGCCAAGATGCAATTTTCAGCAACATTTAAAGCCTAAAGTACAATAACAGCAAGCTTGGGAGGTAAAATTGCAATTTTCATAAATATCAGAGGGTAAAAATGCAATTCCAGCAAAATCTAGGGGTCAAAATGTAATTACCGAGAAATATAGGGGTCAAAAATAGAAATTGAAAAGTGCAGGGGCAAAAATTATAAATATCTAAAAGTTGGGGGACCTAAATGCAATTAATCGGGACCTAATTGCAAAGAAAATTAAATTATGGGGGTAAATCTACAATAAACAGAAACTTAAATGCACGAATTATAAATACCCAGGGCCATAGTGACATTAATGAAAGTATAAGGACTATAAAATAAATATCTATTATTAATTTAAAATAAATTGAAAAACTAAACTAATCGAAACTACGTCAAAACGACGTAGTTTTGAATGAAACTACGTCAAAACGACGTAGTTTCACTAAAACTAAAATTTTTTTTTTAACCGGTTTTAGTTTTTCTTTTCCCTTCTTTTTTTTTTCTTTCTTTTCTTCCTTTTCTCTACCAGATTACCCCTTTTTTTTTCTTCTCTTTTTCTTTCTTTCTTCTTCTTTTCTTTCTTCTTTCTCCCCTGGTTCTTCTTCCCCCCCCCCGATTCTCTCTGTCTCACTCTCGATCTCTCGCTGCCCCTCTCTATCTCTCTCTTCTCTCGGATTCCCTCTCCCAGTCTATCGCTCTCAGTCCGTCCCTCCGGTTCTCTCTCCTCTCTCTCGGCTTTCTTCTTCTTCCCATAAAATCCCGAACCAATCCCTCACAAATTTACATAATCAAACCCAATTTCAGATAATTAAAAGCTAAAATAAAATGGGAAGAGTGTTGAAGTTTTACCTGGTTTTGGGGAGGGGAAATGAGGGCGATAGTGGTGGCGCCGTTCGTCGATGGTGGGCTGCGGTGGAAGTTTGGGTTGTTGGTTTTGCAGGCAAATAAGGCGGTGCGAGATAGCTCAAAACAGATGGTTCTGGTGGTGTTGGTGCGACTGTGATGCTGTTTTCGGTGAGGTTGCCGGCGATGCTCAGGTGTGGACTAATGGATGTGGGAATTACTGTGTGTTGTGTGTCTGTGGTGTGTGCAGGTGCGACAGTATTGTGATGGCGTGAATGTGCAGGCGTGTATTTGATGCGTGTTTGTGGTGCTTGTGCAGATGTGTGTAGTGTGTGTGTTTGTTGTGTGTTCTGTGTGTGGTGGTATTGTGTATGCAGGGGTGTGTGATGTGTGTGAAGTGGTGTTTGATATGCAAGTGTGTGTTTGGTCCGGTTGTGTGTGATGTTGTGTGTGCGTTTGTGTGTGTGTGTGATGTTTGAACTGGTATGTATGTGCAAGTGTGTGTGGTGTGTGAAGGTGCAGGTATGTGAAAAATAGTGTGTTTTGTGCTTGTGCAATGTGTGTTGTGCGTGTGTGTGCAAGTGAGAGTGAGGGAGACCGAGAGAGGGAGGATGAGTGTTGCCTGCAGGTGTGTATTGTGGCTGTGTGTTTTTTGGTGCAGGGGAGGGGAGGCCGAGAAAGTGAGAGGTGAAGCTGCAGGTGAGTGTCTGTGTGTCTGTGTATGTGTTTGTGGATGTGAATTTGTGCTTCTGGAGGGGGAGAGGAGGCAGAGAGGGGAGTGAGGGTGTGCGTCTGTGATGTCTGTGAGTCTGTGTAGGTGCAGAGGGAGTGGGGGAAAGCTGAGGGTGATGGAGAGGTGTGTGTGTCTGTGGTGTGAAGGTGCAGAGGGAGTCAGGGAAAAATGCAGGGAAGTGAGTGTATTTGTGCGTGTTTGAGCTGTGTTTTTGTGGAGAGGTGAGGAAGTGCAGAGAGTGAATTTGTGAGTGTCTGTGTGTTTTGGAGAGTGCAGGTGTGTGATGTGATTAAACAAAGTGTGGTTAGGAGATTGGTATGGAGATGGAGTTTGCAGAAGCTGCTGCTGTTCTCTTTTTTTTTTTTTTTTTAGGAAGAAAACAAAGCAAAACAGAAAAATAAGAATAAAAAATAAAAAATACAAATAAAAATTACTTGAACTCTTTTTAAATTATACATTAAAACTGAAATACAATATCATAAGAAGGAAAAAGAACAATTCAGTGTAACCAAAAAAAAAGTTAATTCTAGATTAGAAAAATATAATTTAAAATAAATAATAAATGGTCTTTAAAATAAATAAATAAATAAATTATGAAAATTTTCTTTACATAAAATTTATGAAATGCACACACACATAATTCTCATAAAGAAAAATTTTAGATAAATAAATAAGAAATGCATTGGAAAACGCGACCTAAATATAGCAAAGTTATAAAATTTATGAGAATTAATAAATGACATCACAAGAATTTTTTTTTTTACACAACATATATTATCACATAAAGCACATATAGTATAATTTTCACTCAAAAATTTTAAGATTAACGCATTCTTGGGAAATGTGCCCTTAATAAATAAAAGACAAAAATTAAATAAATACTAAACGACCTCTAAAAATTATGAGATTTTTGCAGAAAATTTATGAATATACAAAATGCATATAGAAATTTTTCACTTGGAAAATTCTCGTAAAAAAGAGTGCATTGAAAAACGTGCCATTAAGTTTAAAATACTAAAATTTTAAATAAATAATAAATGACTCCAAAAAATCATAAAAATTATAGATAATGATAAAAATAGTAAAATTGTATATTTAGGAAATAAAAATAAAATAAAATAATATTTACATTGTGAAATTACCATTTTGCCCCTGATGTAACGAATTAGACAGAATACGCGAAAATTGTACCCCCGAAAAATGAAAAATACCCCCTAAAATAAAGTAACACACATATTTTTACCAAAGGTGTGTCAAAATTTGGTGTCTACAACTGGTAGAATTAAAAACTCTGGTAATTCATTAAAAAATGCATATCTATCATGATCAATGTTCTTCCTATACTCGCATGTTTAAATATTATAATAAATGCTCTAATTTCACATTTTAATTTCTCAATTAAAAAATAAAAATATAAAATAACTTTACATTGTCAATTTTATTCCATTTATGACATAAAAATGTCTTCTACAAAAAAATGTGTCATAATAATTGTTTTTTCTTGTAGTGGGAGTGGAGAAGTTGAATGTTAGATTGTAGTGGAGAAGATAAGCTGTGTAAGAGTGGAGTAAATGGGAGACAATGTTAGGTGGATAGAGAGAGGAGTGAAGTTGTGTTTGGAAATTTGGTAAATTTACATACATACATCATGCTTACATACATACACACACATGCTCACACACACATATATGTGTATATACACACACATGTTACGTGTGTGCACATGCACACACCTGTGTGTATTTAGATATGTATGTATGTTTGTTATACACACACACACACACATAACTATACATACATACATACATATACATATACATATGCATATACATATATCAACATCTATATGTATACATATACGTATATGTATACGTGTATACATATACGTAAATACATATCCATCCAAATGAAGCCTAAGAGTTTGTAAGTTAACAGTTCTTTTTTTAAAAATTAAAAAAATGATATATAGATTCAACATTTATTAATTTTCTTACTATTTATAATACATTTAATCATGCTTAATTTATGTTCAAAACTTTATGATTTATTTGATTAGAATTCAATAACCAGTGTCGTTATGAGGATGATAATCACATTAATTGTAATGCTTTCATTTATAGTGCTTTATTTTATGAAGTAGCTACAGGCTTATTTTCTTTCATTGTGGGGCTAAATTGCAAAACATAGGGTGCCATAGTATAATAAATAAAAATTAGTTTATCATATATAGGGTCCAATTGCAAAAGACAAGGTGCCACAGGTGGACATAATGAAATTGGTTTACCATACATGGGGCCAACTTGCAAAACATAGGGTGCCATAGTAGAATTAACGAAATTGATTTATCATATCTGAGGCTAAATTGCAAAAATTAGGGTTGTATAAGTGGAATTACTGAACATGTCCTTTAGACATTGATGACTACTTGTCATCATTGAAGTGTGTCAATTGTGATGACCAAACCATGTTGTCAGTTATGACGAGTCTACTTAAACTCATCTGTGACGGCACTAATGTCGTCACTAAAGAAAGTCAACTATGACGACCAATCCATATTGTCACTAATAACGAGCCTACTTGAGCACATCTATGACGACATCAAAAGTTGTCACTAAAGTGTATCAACAGTGAAAAGTATAACGTTGTCACTAACGATGAGTCCACTTGAACTCATCTGTGACAACACGAATGCCGTCACTGAAGTGATTCAACTGTGACAACATACACATGTTGTCACTAATAACGGGTCTAGTTAAACTCATTTGTGACGACATCAAAAGTCAGTCACTGAAAGTCTGTCAATAGTGACAAGTATATTGTTGTCACTAACAATGAGTCTACTTGAACTCATCTATGACGACACCAAAGTCGTCACTGAAGTGATTCAACTGTGACTACTAATCCATGTTGTCACTAATAACGAGCCTACTTGAGGCACATCTATGACGACATCAAAAGTCGTTACTGAAATGTATCAACAGTGGACAAGTATAATGTTGTCACCAACGATGAGTCCACTTGAACTTATCTGTGACGATACTAATGTCGTCAGTAAATTGATTCAACTGTGATGACATACATATGTTGTCACTAAGAATGAGTCTGGTTGAACTAATCTGCGACGACATCAAAAGTCTTCACTGAAGTCTATAAACAGTGGTAAGTATAATGTTGTCACTAACAACGAGTTTACTTGAACTCGTCTATGAAAACACCAAAGTCGTCACTGAAATGATTCAATTGTGACGACATAAACATGTTGTCACTAATAACGAAGCTCATCTGTGACGACATCAAAAGTTGTCACAGAAAGTCTCATTTTAGTGATAACTTTTTTTTATGTTGTCACAAAACTAATTTCCTACTATACTATGACTTCCACGCCACACCATTTTGTGACAGCTGATTTTATGTTATCACTAATGACGAGTGTAAGTTAGGTCATCTGTGATGACATCAAATGTCTTCACTAAAGTATATCAACTATGACAAAATTTTTTGTTCTCATTGAGGTTGTTGTCACAAAAAGTCATTTTTCTTGTAGTGAGGAAAATTGTAGGAAAATTTTTTCTAGTGTTTGGCACCAAGAATAGTTTTAAAAATATTTTCTAAGAATATATTTTTAATTCAACCAAACAGAACCCTAAACGCGGGAGGATGGAGAAGGCCACCTTTGGCTCGACCCTGCATAAAATGTTGTGTGTGTACTAGTGTATTCATGTTACTATTTCCAACCTTATGTTAAAGCTTGAATGGCTTTTCTTAATCTTTTATTTTGGTTGAATGAATTGTCTATGTGTTTATATACTTATAACAAATGAATTTTGTGAAACAAAAGTTAAAAAGGAAGTATCCACCTCGGCTTGGAATTGTGGGGAAAACTGCGTAGGGGCATAATAGGAAATTTTTGGTTGGACTAGGTTTACAGGTGGGTGTAGAGCCGTTGGTTCTTAAGTAGCCATCTATTCCGATCAATTTAATAGACAAAAGTTTTTATATAATCAAAAAACTCTTTTACAATAACCATGATGTTATAAAACTAATACTAATATGATATTGGATCTATGGAAACTATACTAAGAAATATAAAAACGAATAAACAAAAGTAGAGAGAAAGCAGACAAGAGAGAGATTCTTTAATTACTCAAATGAGTTCTATGTGTTTGATACAAGAGGGAATGACCCCTATTTATAGGAGCGTACAGAAGCGTTTAGATTATATCAAATAACTATGAGATAATGATAAGATATCATCGATAACTAAAGATAGTGATAAACTATTATCCAACTGAGAGATAGCGATAGACTATTATCTAATTAAAAAATAACGATAGAGTTTTATCACTTAAGGATTTGAGATAATGATAGATATTCACCATCATTATCTAACTATCTCATAACATATGATTAAGAATTTACTTTTCTCTTTTATTTTTTGAGGAGAGTGGGTAACAAAAAAATTTTGGGGAAATTCAAACGTATTGTAGCAAATCAATCGGCCCCTCCTATTTCGTTCCCGCTTCCACAACCTTCTTCTGCACCCTTCAATTTTTTTTTCTATTTTGTTCTAAAACTAGGACTAGATTTCTTTCAACTTGGTGAGTTAAACAATAGATCTGTTTGCATTACAGATTGGTGGAACATATACAAGCAAGTTTCCAAAATACCAATATCCTTGTTTATTTACATGATGTTTACTTAAAAAAATAATTTACATGTTTGCCTAGAAATTTTTCTTTGTTTCAATTGATTTTCATTTTTGACCTCAACATAATCGACATGCAAGATGGGAAACTCTTTATATACAAAACTTTTACAAACACCACAAGATATGTTAGTTTTTCAAAGGAATAAAAAAGAAAGAATCAAACAGAGCAAAGATTCACAATGTGGGAGTTTAATTAGTTGCTGAAATAATTTTACCTAGCTTGCAATATGGCTCCTTAGTAATGTGTTTAGTGTGTGGAAAATTTGACATTATATAATTGGAACATTTATTTTGATGGCAGCTTTGCTTATAGTCAAGCTATGTCAAATTTTTTTTTTTTTTTTTTATGTTCAAAGTTGCGAGGATACTATTTTCTGCATTTCAATGATGAAGATGTTGATAATTTGGGGGAAAAAACAACCATTGATAGTAAAAATGATTGTACAAATTCACTCATTCAAGAATTGGTGCATTAACTGTTGAATAAAGTTGTGAATTTAGAAGCCTATAATTTATATTGTGCTTATGCTTATCCAGTTGGATATAGTGTTTGAAGAGGGAAGCAAAATTGCTATCAGGGACAAAACTTATTGGAACAAAATCATATTTTTGTTCCAAGCAAGGATCAAAGTCTGAAAAAGAAGGCATTGAATTGGAAACTAGAATAGAATGCATGGCCATGGTTAACTTCAAAATTGATAAAGATAGTCATTGGCAATTGAATAATTTTGTTAGGGATCATAATCATGAACTTGCAGAGGATTATGAGAAACATCTTTTACGGTCTACTAGGAATGTTACAAAGGATAAAGGTACAACTTTGGTCCCAGTGGTTGAATCTAGAATAGCCATATTAAATGCTTATTCTTGTTTGAAAGATGAAAGTGGTGGAGTTGCTACCATAGGATTTACAAAAAAAAAAGATGCATATAATTAAATTGATAAAGAAAGAAGATCAAATATTCAAAAGGGTGATGCACAGAGCCTGGTGAATCATTTCATAGCTAAGATGAATGAAAAAGGAATGTGTTATTGGAATGTAGAGTTTGAAGATAGTGGTCGAATGATGAACTTTTTTTTTAAGGGATAGAAGATCATGCATAGACTATGATCTCTTCGAGAATGTTGTAGTGTTTGGAGTTACTTACTGAAAAATTGTCATGACTTAGGGTGCACCATTTATTGGTGTTAATCATCATTAGCAGACCATATCTCTTGGATGTGCTTTTCTGTCAAATGAGAAAGCTGCTACTTTGAGTGGGCTTTTATAACATTCTTGGAATCAATAGATACCAAACCCCCCAAAACAAATGACGGATCAAGCTCAAGCTATCATGAATACCGTTAGGGTATGTTCCCTAACGGTTGCCTTCGATGCTTGTGGCATTTCTCATAATGCCCATCTTATCTACCTAATTTTAAGACTGCTAGATTCCAAGATTTGTTTTATCACTACAAGAAAAAAGGGCATTAGTGACGACTATTTTCAATGACAACATAATCTTGTCACTAAAGAACAATTTCAGTGACAACAAAAATCTTGTCACAATTGTTCAATGTCTGCAGTGACAACATCAAAATGTCATTGCTGGTGGCATCCTGTCATCTGGCGCCAATTTGTATTATTGACAAGCTTCAAAATTCGTCACTAAATACACATTTTATAGTGATAACATTTTTCAAGTTGTCACTGATAATGTGTGTAAGAGATTAGTGACAATAGGTATTGTCACTCAATATAATAACACATTAGTGACAACGCTTCTCTTCACTAAAAATCTGCCTATTTGTGACAATTAAAACACGTTCTCACTAAAACTCAATTTTTTTTTTTGAGAACTTTTGAATGTTATCACTGAAATATTTCTATGGTATTAGTGACAACATTTATTGTCACTAAATTTTAACAATTTCCGACGTCAATAACTTGTCACTAAATATGGACATTTTTATATAAATTATTACAAAGGTATTAGTGACAACATATGTTGTCACTCAATAAATAACAATTTTCAACAACATCAATAGTTTGTCACTAAATATGGACACTTTTAATAAATTTGTTACAAAGGTATTAGTGACAACACGTGTTGTCACTGAATAATTAACAATTTCTAACAACATCAACACCTTGTCACTAAACATGGACATTTTTTAAATCAGTTATTACAAAAGGGATTAGTGATAACAAGTGTTATCATTGAATAGTTAACAATTTTTGACAACAAAAACAAGTTGTCACGAAATATGCACATTTTTAAACAAAATATAAAAGTTATGTCCAATGTATTAGTGACGACACAAGTTGTCACTAACATACAATATTTTATGACAACAACAATATGTTGTCACTAAAAATCACACTTTCTCTGACAATAAATGGTAGTTGTCACTAAACTATATTGATAACTTTAGTGACAACATTTATTGTCATAGATATTCCGTCCTTTTCTAACAACTTTCTTTTATTGTCACTAAAATATGTATGGGTAGGAGTGACAACAAATGTTGTCACTCAATAGCTACCATTTTCTGAAAAAAAAAAAAAGTAGTCACTAGATATTGACATTTTAAAAACAAATTATACCTAACGTATTAGTGACAACTTAAGTTGTCACTAAACATATAACATTGGTGACAACCGGAATCTGTTGTCACAAAAAATGCTTTCTCTGACAACATGTCGAATTTGTCACTAAAATGTATGACCTTAGTGACAACATATGTTGTCACAGATCCTTGGCCTTTTCTCCCAACTTTCTTGTGTTTTGAATAAAGTATGTGTGAGGCATTAGTGACAACCTATGTTGTCATTGAATAGTTAGCATTTTCTGATAAGAAGAAGTTGTCACTAAAACATATTTTCTCTAACAACTTTGACAAGTTGTCACTAAACTATATTTGTAGATTACATTAGTGACAAGAAACATTGTCATAGAAACTATGTAAGCGAAGTTATAATACACACAAACACACACACACACATACAAGTGCACACATGAATATATATAATACAAATCAATGCGTATATATATACATTGTGTATGCACACAAGTGTGTGTTTGTGTGATACATGCCTATTTCACAGTCTCCATCCTCAGATTCTCGGTCTCATATGCCAGCATTTTCACAAATTCAGAGTCTTTAAGATATCGTTATTGAACCCAATAAATTTTTATAAAAATAAATAACGTAATCTATAAGCAAAATAAAAATGAAAACCCAATGGGTTATATATTGACTGAAAACAAACATCGTTAAATTTGGACGCGAAGAAAAATAAAATTCTTTAAAATTATTTAAATTCGAATGAAAATATAAGAACAATCATAAAACAAAATTGACCATTTATTTTATCCAGTAGTCTAAATATACTTTAGTTGATTGTTTATTCTTTGGATTTTTGGCAATTGAGTCATGCATCTCTAAGCATGCTATGATGAAAAATGAATTTCAACACAAAATTTTCCAAAAATTAGGACACGATTAATAGTTCTTGTTATATTTCCCTTTATAGTTTTGAGAAAATTTTTGATCATCTATAATAATTAAAGGTCTAGATCGGATCGGACTCGACCTATACCCGTTAAAAGCTTGTACACTGACAACATACGTAGGCCTGCCAATGGTCCAAATTTAGACTCAGTCTGACCCGAAGCCGTTTTCCCTTAATAAAATCGGAATTGACACACACACACACATGTATTTTACCCTTTGAAAAAATCAATACCTCATAACTAATAATTATAGAATACATAAATATTTCACACTTTTAAATCCTAACCTGAACTAAATCAGAATTAAAATTTTAAATTCGGAACTGACCTATTAGCACCCCTATGAAATTGTTAATGTTTACTGCTAAAAAAGAAAAAAAAAACCTTTGAAAAAAGCCAAATGATTTTCAGGTAGTAAGTTATGACTTTCCAAAAATTTTTGCCAAAATCCCTCCCAACCATTTTTCACCAAAAATCAAAATTCCCTCTTCAAGCCAATCAGTCCCTACCAATTTTCCAATCCCAAATTCTATGCCCAATTCTTCTTTCTCTCTACCATATTTCCCTCCCTATCTTCATATCTATTCCAAATTGTTCACCCCCCATCATTAATTTACATGAAAATTCAAATAAGCAAACTGATAGGTATCATGGAAGGCCTATTGAAGCCGCTCTTGATAGTCATTGGAGAATTCATAGTTCAAGGAGTCATCCAACCTTCATGCGTGTATTGATGGATTTGCTTAAGGTGGATCATGACTTTTTGAGGAGGAAATTGGGCTTAAAGATCATTTATTGGCTTTAGATCAAGCATATTTTCAAAGAAGGCTTTAAGTTCAAAAGGTTCAAAATGTCCATGATGGTCCAAATAGGCTGGCTTTTGTTGTGGTTGTGGATCAAGTTTGTTTTTAAAGAGAGAACAAGTCCAATTGAAGCCCACAAGAGGACAGCCAGCCCAAGACATATATTTGGACAAATTTTCTTTTATTTTTATTTTATTTGGATGAATTTTTAGTATTTTAAGTCACTAAATCATATTTTGTTAAGTATTCTACTTATGTTAGATTTAGAGTTTTGGTAGTTTACTTTAGTTAAGCTTCTAGACTTTTCTTTACAAGAGTTTGTAAGCCTATAAAAGGCTAGGTACTGTTCATCCGAATTTGAATCAAGTCATTGTGTGATTAATAATATTGAGTTTCTCTTTTAGAGAGTTCTTCTTTGGTTCTTGGATTAGAACTATTCTTGGTCTTATCGAGTGATCTCGTGGCGACCATACAACTAGCTTAGGATTATTCAAAGGGTTTGATTTAGGTCCAATTAGTTTAATTCCAACTAGATTGTTTCCTTTGATAGGTAGAGGTCTAGCAATTATTCTAAGGAATTGAATTCAACAAGCTTGAATCAATTCAAGGCAAACCAACCTGATTTCTTCTTAATTGCTTGGAACGATTTCCTTGAGGTTAAGACATTCAAGTTGTTCAAGCAACATCTTTTGGCTTGATTGTGTTGGACAAATTCCATCAAGGTCAATTTCATTGAGTTGTTTAAACTGATTTTCAAGAGTTCTAGGCTGTTCACAATTCCGTGCGTATCACAAACAAGACCCCTAAATTGTTCACCTCCCTCGTTTTGAAATCACCGGCCCACTTTGATTGATGCCGGTGGTCTTCTTGCCTGATGCCACCACTTTTGTGCTGGTTTTCTCCTCTTGTTTCGCTAATTTTGTCTATGATATTCTCTTCAACAAAGCTTTGGCAGAGATCAGTTGTAGCTAGGTGAACCATTTGCCCCATTACCGATACCATACTCCTCTCTTGAATTTCGTGGGCTACGGGGATGAGCAATAACAGCTCCAAAGGTTTGTGAATGTTGAAGAAGAGGTGGGGAACCTTTGTTTCTGCAAAAATTGTAACTGGAATAATGCCTAACTAAGGTTAATGTGGGTTATAGAGCTGAGGAGGAGAAGGAGGACTGAAGCCCTAAACTGAAAATGTAAGTTAATTTTCTTCACATTTATATTCTAGTACTATAGTTTCCTTTTGATTTGCTCCTTGTTCTTCTCTATTGAAAGATTTGATCTTGCAACTAAGGCATGGAAGTTAGACGTTGGTAAGGAACTTTAGTTAGTCTCAAGTGTTAGCTATTGAGAAACCCAAAAGAACAAAAAGAAGAATTTTTTTGTTTCCTTTTTTATTGTTTTGGTTTGAGGAAAGGAAAGGATTTGGTACTCAGACGATGTAGTACCAGACCAAAACAAGGATTTCATTATCATTGCCATGTCCACACAAAGCTGCACATAAGCTTTAGCAATTTTATATGTATATAAAACTGGACCATCAACAATTTTACTATTGTTCAAAGAATTCTCACAACATATTAATTCGTCATCGGCTATAAGAGCATCATAACTTGCCATTGCAGGATCATCTATCAATTCTTGACCAATGCCTCCATCGAATGCAGAAATGCACTCTTTGAGAACTAGAATTAATGATGTTTTTGTTGCTTTGTAGAAATGCAGAAATGTTTTTAAGAATTGAATCTGTCACTTTGAAGCTTTGCAACTTTATTGAAATCAGTTTCCTTAATATTTTTTGTGAAAGTAAATTAATTATTTTAATACAAGTATGTCCTTTCTTTCCTACAAAAAGCTCATCTTTTGGAGAAGATAATAGGTGTGATGAAGAAAGAAATGAATTTTCTACTGTTCCAGTGAGGCTAGACTGCAAAAGTATGCAACAAACTGGGAACAAACCTGGTGTTAGGGTCTAAAGTTTTTCCCATTTGATCCTTAAAACGAGCAAATTGTGCAAATTTTTGACAACTAAACAAAATCTATAAAAATTGCATAAGCCAAATTGGTTGATAAGTCCAATTTGTTTGCTTACACAGGCTTAACAGAATGTCAGAATAAAGAAGAGAAAGAGAGAAGATATAGTAAGTATTAGACATTTATTTGTAAATAAAGCCTAAATTTCAGTTCTTGGATTGTTTATTTGTTTGTTCAATTTTTAACACTTGTTTTTGCTTGGCCAACTTAAACAAGTCATTTAGTTGCTACTTGACATTGAGAAATGCATGTAACAATGGAAAATGAACAAATAATGCTTAAGACTTTCATATGAAAATAATGGATGCTTAAGTGGATCAATATAATTCATAAATTCATAATGTTTCATCATCAGAATAGTTGAAATCTTGTCATTTCATAGAGAAATCTAGTTGTGACACACATGGAATTGGTATCTAAACAAAGCAAGATAATACTTAGTAGGTCATTCATGCTTGGTTTGTTAGTGGAATCTATGTTCTAGGCTTCTTCTTTGAATTCTACAAAAATTCTCTATCATAAATCTACTCTATTGAAGGGACCACCTACCACACTTAATTTCATTTGTATTTAGATAATAAAACTTGGTGAAAAAGCTTTAGTAGTTGCACGTATTTGATTCCTCGTGGGATTCGACACCTAATACTCCAAATACTACAACTGACTCGTGCACTTGCGGAATAAGTTGGGAGATTAGGTTTTTATTACTTGATTTGTGTGTTTTGTTTATAATTGTTATACCTAATCTACACAACAGTCACATGCCCAGCTGATTTAATAGCTTGGAAGGAATTTGACAAAATTTATGAATCTTTTTGTGCTGATCCACGAAATGTGAGGTTCGAACTTGCAAGTGATGGTTTTAATCCCTTTGGAAATATAAGTAATACATATAGCATATGGCCTGTGATACTTGTTCCCTATAATTTGCCACCTTGGAAATGTTTGAAAGATCCATTCTTCTTGTTATCAATGATTATTCCTGGTCCTAAATGCCCTAGAAATAAAAATTGATATTTTTTTTCAACCTCTAATTGATGAGTCAAATGAGTTATGGTCTTCAGGTATTGAGACATATGATGCTTCGATTGGAGAGATGTTCCTTTTTAGCTTATGGCTATCTATCAGGGTGGAGTACAAACGGTTCTTATGCGTGTCCTATTTGTTTACATGACACTACTAGTGTTTATTTAAAACATGGAAATAAGTGTTGTTACATGGGACATTGACGATTTTTACTGCCTGATCATAAATGGTGGAGAGAAAAGAAGGCTTTTAATGGTGAGAGAGATCTTAGGCAACCTGTTCACATTTTGTCCAATGAAGAAATATCGCAGCAACTTCGACGTAGTGAACAAGTTGAGTTTGGAAAGGCACCTAATGTGCTTAAACAGAAGAAAAGAAAGCGTAGGGAGAGCAGTGCAAATTGGTCCAAGATAAGCATATTTTTTGAACTGCCATATTGGAGTACGAACAGAATGCAATGCAACTTGAATGTCATGCATGTTGTGAAGAATGTGGCTGAAAGTCTCTTGGCAACATTGATGAGCACTGGTTAGAAAAACAAGGACACTTTAAATGCTAGGAGAGATTTGAAGGAAATGGGTATAAAGGAAGATTTGCATCTCCAACAACAGGATGGCGATTCATACATAATGCTAGCTGTATGCTACACTTTATCACATGAGGAAAAGCAAAAATGTATCAATTTTTAAGCTCAATCAAATTTCCAGATGGATTTTCCTCCATTATAACTTGATGTGTTAAGAAAACTCAAAGTCAAATTTCAGGCATGAAGAGTCATGATTATTATGTATTCTTACAACAATTAATTCCACTAGTAGTACAAGGAATGCTACCAAAGAAAGTTTCTCAAATATTAGTAGGGCTCAACAATTTTTGTAGAAAAATTTGCTGCAAAACTCTACATTTGGATACGTTGGAAATACAGGAAAAGAATATTGCTTTAATACTAAGCAAGCTTGAAAAAATATTTCCTCCTTCTTTTTTGACATAAAGGTCCATTTACCTGTTGAAGCAAAAATTAATGGTCTAGTAGAATACCGATGGATGTTTCCATTTGAGAGGTAAAAAAAATATTTCTTTTTTGGGAAGTAATTGTTTGATTTTATTAGACAAATTATAAGATTTAGTATTATTCACTTAATTTTCTAAACATAGGAAAATAGGTCAATACAAACGATATGTGCATAATAGGGCTCGGCCAGAAGGGTGCATCGCAGAGCGTTACTTGGATGATGAATGTCTTACATTCATTTCTAGGTACTTGAGAAATGTTCCAACAAGGTCTAATCATATGGAACGAAATACAGAGAGCGTTGAAGCCTCCAGGGAGTTGCCCGACCTTTTGGGGCAACAATGCTTGGTTGTTTGGCTGATGATGAATTGAGAATGGTTCACCTATACATCTTCAAGAATTGTGAAGAGATAGACGAGAACATAAAGTAGGCAACCTTTACATGTTGACATCGTCAAAGTTTTAATTTTTTTTACCTTTATATTTGTTAATTATACGTTATGTCTAATGAACTAATATTGTTTGTATAGGAAGCATGAGGAAATTTTACAAAAGCAAATTTACCTAATGTCCAACAGCAACAAGATTTAGAATTTCAAAAAGGGTTTAATGAACGTGTAAGTATATGTAAGCATAACTTAAATTTGTCAATTCTCGTAAAACTCATAAGTTGGTTAATAAACTACTAGTTGATTGTTATTTTACATAGGTTTCTCAATTGCATGCACTTGGGAGAGGCCATGATGAACTCTTGTCATTGGCCAAAGGACTTGATGTTCGAGTCAATAGATACCATAGTTGTAATGTTAACGGGTATAGGTTCCACATCAAGGATCGTCAGGAAGAAAAGAAAACACAAACTAGTGCCGTCATGGTTAAGGGGGAGCATGATAATGAAGAGATAAGTTTCTATAGTATACTCATTGATATCTTAGAGGTGGAATACCCACTTGGTCAAAATTGAATGGTATTGTTCAAATGTGACTGGTTGGATTTAAGAAATAGTTCAGGAATCAAGTTTGACAAGCAGTGGAACATGACTAGCGTTAATATGTCAAAGAAATGATGTATCGACCAACCATATATATTGGCACCCCAAGTTGCACAAGTTTTTTATCTCAAAACTTGGTGGCCATTGGCATATAGTAGAAATGATCAGTCCTTGTGGATCAGATGATGTGCTTGAGAAAAGTGAGATGAGGCTTATCAAGACGATGATGTCAACGATTTTATTGGTGTACAACAAGATGATGAGTTGCAGTCTTTAAGATGAGGGGATGCATTAGTAGATGAGAGGATTGAACCTAATACTTTAATTTCCAAAAATTTGACCAAAAGTGCACGAGGGATAGATGATAACTTCATTGATGACGAAGACATTGAGTTAGCGACGCTACAGGATCAGCAAGCAGAGCCACGACCCAACAAAGCTTGGAAGGGGAAAGCTGTGTCTGGAGAGTAATCTAAAATAGATGACTCAGCGTTAGGCAGTTTGAAAAGAACCTGTCAGGACCCGGTTTGATCAAGATTCTTGAAGGGATTTCCTTGCAAGGGCCCTCAGGAGGACAACATTTGTAAGGGACGTTTAACGTGGACTCTGGTAAAGAAATTTCTTTAGTTTCGGTTACTGGTGAAAGGCCAAAAGGGGCTAAACAAATGCGGTTAGTTCATTTTTCAGCCTTAAAGTCATGCCAAAGACATACAACTTATGTCTCGCTTGCATTAAGAGCTGAAGCCAGGGAAAGTTCGAGTCAGCCCGTGGTCAATCATTGGCTGCTGGGAGGCAGAGACTATTCTGAGGATAGATGGTCGAATGTTTGTCCTGTCGAAGGGAATGCTTATCCTCTTGACGTTCATGACATGATTCTCGAATAGCGCATGTCACTACGAACAAACTGGGATTTTTCCTGCAACAATAACGGGAGGGAATCCTTTAGAACCTATGATGGCATAGGAATCACATTAGCGGACTTTTGACAGTTGGTGAATAATGTCATGCAAGACTTAGTTGAAGGGCGTGAGCAGCCAGCTTATAGGAAGCTTTATCTTGATTGGATCAACCATACATACGCTTTCCCTCGTGAATTCAAGTTCTCCAAGTTCACTAAGTTCTCTAGGGAAAATCGTCAATCCACAGTCGAAGATATTGGGCGCTTTGTCATCCAGTGTGGCAAAGCAGCCAAAATGATTTTCTAAAGCTTCGCCTATTTCCTCACTTACTCATGGGGGCAGCATTTGAGTGGTATACTCATTTGGCACCAAATACAGTTGAAGAATGCGAACAAATGGAGGAACTTTTTCATCAATAGTTTCATTCGCCTCTATCTGAGTTGAGATTCACTGATGTCACCCGCATGACAAAAAAGGTTGGCGAAATAACCAGCCAGTTTCTGAAGCGTTTTAAGGCTGCCCGAATGAGATGCAATTCTCGATTCCCTGGAGAAGAGTTTGTCAATGCAGCCATGATGAGGATGAAGAATTTTGAAACAGTTAAACATTTTGAAGCGAAGAAATTTCGAGACCTTGCTGAGCTTATTGGAAGGGTTCAGCGGTCTGAACGCATACAAGAGCGCGAGATGGAGGTCACCAGAAGAGAATCACATGGTCTAGCAATAAGAGACCCTAATTATAGCGTCTCGATGGTGCATAATGGAGAACCCCAGGGTATCAAGACTTAGGAGGCTGATGCGGCAGAAATAATGAGTGATAGGTCATTCACGTATCGAGATTTATCCCTTCTCTGGTACATCAGCCATTGCTGATTGCAGTTTTTCAAACAACAAGAAAAGGGTGCCAGAACCTCCAAGGAAGTACAGCTTTGTTATCTCAAATTTGGAAGAGATATTTGATTACTTATAACAAGATGGTCAAGTAAAATATCTGAAAAGATACCATCATTCGAAAGCAGAGAAATTGGCTGGAAAGGAGTTTTGTAAGTATCACGGATCTTTTTTCTATTCAACTAATAATTGCCTAGTATTTAGATATTATGTCCAATGGCCTATCGAAAAAGGACTGTTCAAGTTTGCTGAACAGTTAAAGTTGCCGATGGAAATAGAGAAGAACCCATTCCAGCATTTGGCAGATGTGAATGTGATTAATATCGGCAAAATTTCAAACGTTGGTGTAGAACTCAGACAAATGGTGTCAAGAAGTGTTCTGAGGTGCAAATGTGTGAAAGTTGTGTCCATCGAAAGTACCATATTGATCGATTATTGGTGGAAATCGGTGAGTGCAAGAGTGAAGTCAGGCTTAGCGAGAGTTGCAAACCTTTCCAGGCAAAGGAGATGACTATTATGGTAAGTGAAAAACTTCAAATCTGGGTGTACCAGAAACAAATGGGAACTAGTTTTCCTATGGCAGAGACGAGAAACAACAGGTTGCCCTAAATACAGATGGACAAAAGCAGAGGCGGTCACCTCCTAGGCGAAGTGTTAAGGATAGGTTGGGGGAGTGGAGCACACTTTTTGTTGAGGGATTTGTGATGACCCTAGCTGGTGGGCCTACCATGAGACAGAAAATTGATTTGGGGAACGAAGAATCGACCGACCAAGGTCATCAAGTAAGAGCAGTGAAACCAACGCTTGCTAATTCTACTCACTGGCAATTAGCTAAACACCTAGAATTCCCAAATCGTGTTGATCCACGCCAGATGACAAGAACATAGAAGCGGTGTTGGCAAAGATGCAACAATATGGTGCAACAGTTGTCTAAAGCAAAGGGCTTATGGAAGAAAGAGATGGAAGCCAAAAGGGAAAAGTCTGTATGCGAAGCCGTCTAGCTATATATGGAAGTCAACATGATTATAGCTTTGCCTGCATCATTTTTTCTACAAGAGGATCAACAAGTAGAGTTTGAGCCCATAATTGACGAAGATCAGGAGCAAAGTGTTATGGAGATAGAGCTAGCTAACTCAGTGCCACCTCCATTGCCAGCTCAAGGAGAGATCCATGTTGTGAAAAGCCTGAGAGGCCCGGATGAGATTATGATAACTAAACTAAACGATGCAATAAGTCGTATTTGCATTCACTTTTCATTCAGGTGCACATTGAAGGCATACTAGTGGCACAGGTTCTCGTAGATAATGGAGCCGCAGTGAATATCCTATCGGTTTCCATGCTGAGAAAGAATAGCAAGACGAGCAACGACTTGATTCCTCCTGTGGTCACGGTCAGCAATTTCGCCGGCAGTACTATCAATACCTGGGAAATCTTGCCGTTAGAAGTAGTAGTGGGTCTGAGTACAATTAATACCTCATTTTTTGTTGTGAATACATCGTCAACATATAATGTCTGCTTGGGAAAGATTGGATTTACTTATCAAAATGTATCCCATCCTCTTTACACCAAACTTTTTTTCATATGGAATGGTGGTGATGCTGAGGTCATTCGTGCAGATGCCAAGCCTTTTGCTACTAAAATGAGCACAGTAGAAGTTGTGTATTATTGTGACAATGTTGCTCTAACATTTTTGGACCGAGCCAGGCCGATCAAAGGAGGGAATGAGGCTAAGGAGCTGAATGCTCTGGAGATTTTAACTTTGGTTCCTTGCAACGAGATAGGTAGGCTGTGTAACATTAATGAGCGGTTTAAGGGCGAGCCTGGAGGTGTTCATCATGAAAAGACCATCTCAAAGCAACAAGGCTGAGGCAAATCTAGTAATCGGCCATACACGAGTGAAGGAACAAAACTACCACCAGTTGCTGCAATGAATAGTGGAGTATGTACAAGACCAATCACTATCGATGGAGGAAAATAGGGGGCCAGAATGGGCTGACGTAGTTGCAGGAATGACGTACCAGAGACATTTCAACTTGCTACCTTAGCTAAATTATCGACTCCTCCAGTAAGAATGGATGACATTAGAATTGAAACTAAAGATCTGATCGTAGAAGTAAACCTTGAGACTCCTACACAGCCAAAGCCCACTTATATAAGCGGGCGGTTGACTCCGTCGCAGCAAGATCAGTTGTTGGATATTCTAAGGGAGTTTAAAGAGTGTTTTGCCTAGGAATATTCTAAAATGCCTGGATAAGCCGTTGGATAGTTAAACACCGTATCCCATTGAAGTCGGGATATCAACCATACAGGCAGCCACCTAGACAATTTCGAAACAAGTTATTTCCAAAGTCAAAAATGAAATCGAAAGGCTACTACTAGTAGATTTTGTTGAAGTAGTTGTGTATACTGAATGAATTTTTAATGTTGTGCCTGTAATAAAAAAGAATGGCAAGATTAGAGTATGCATCGACTTTAAGAATCTGAATTTAGCTTCCCCAAAAGATGAATATCCAATGCCAGTCACCAACCTATTGATAGATGCGTCGGCATGCAATGAGATGATGATGTTTGTGGATGGCAATGTAGAGTATAATCAAATTTTCATTGCAAAGGAGGATGTACCGAAGACGACATTTCGGTATTGTAGTTCATTGGGTATCTATCAATGGAAGGTCATGCCTTTCGAATTAAAGAACACTGGGATACCATACCAATGGGCAATGAACTACATGTTTCATGACTGTATCGGCCAGTTCATGGAGATATATATCGATGATATAATCGTGAAGTTATTTGGTTTCAGGGAGCATAATACGTAACAGCTATGTTTGAAAGGATGCAGTTGTATCAACTGAAACTTAATCCTTTAAAGTGCGCGTTTGTCGTGTTCGTCGGAGTTTTTCTCGGTTTCCTAGTACATAAGAAGGGAATTGAGGCTAAGCAAAATAAAGCTGAAGCCATCAGGAAGGCTTGACCGCTGAGCAACAAAAGGGAGCTCTAGTAGTTCATTGGGAAAGTTAATTTCTTAAGGAGGTTCATTGGAAATTTGGGCGATAAAGTACAAGTTTTCTTACCCTATTAAAGTTGAAGCATAATAAGCAATTTGTCTGGAAACATGAGCATCATGCAGCATTTGATACACTCAAAAATTACCTTGTTAATCTACCAGTATTGGTTCTCCCGAGTCGCACAAAGTCACTAACGTTGTACCTTTCAGCAGTCGAAGGGATCATAAGTTGTCTCCTAGCACAAGATAATGAGGAAGGAAAGGAGTGAGTTGTGTACTATTTGAGTCGTTTGCTTACCCCTATAGAGTGCCAGTATCGGCTAATAGAAAAATTATGTTTATTTTTGTATTTTGCAACTAAGAGACTGAGACATTACATGTTACCCGTAATAGTACATGTAATTTCTAAGGTTGATCTTGTTCGTTATTTGGTGAACTGGTCGACTCTTAGCAGCCGACTTGATAGGTGGGCACTATACTTGATAGAATATCAGTTCTAGTATGTGTCTCAGGTAGCCATCAAAGGACGAGCGCTGGCAGATTTTGTGGTCGATCATGCCCAAGCCTAGACCAAGAAGTCAAACAGGAGGCGCAAGAAGCAATTTTCGGAGTAGAAAAAATGTTGTTTGATGGTTCAACAGCAGTTGCTGTGGGTGGAGCCAGAGTGCTGATTGAAGCCCTAGATAGACGAATGTATCATTACACTTTCAAATTAACATTTGATTGCTCTAATAACCAAGCAAAGTATGAGACCCTGATTATTAGATTGGAAGTACTGGTCAAATTGAAAGCAGAAAAGGTGGAGGCGTTTGGGGATTCCGTGTTAGTGATTAATCAAATTTTAAAAGGGTATCAATGCAATAATCAAACGTTGGCATGATATTTATTGGCAGTTAACAAGCTGGTTGAGTGCCTTCTAGATGTGCGCTTTTGTCACTCTCACAAGAGAATAATCGCAGGGCCAACGAGCTGGCCCAAATAGCATCTGAGATAATGTTAGAGTGTAGGAAGTTGGCAACCAGCGTCACAGTGTTTCGAAGGATCATACCATCATATCTTGACTGTACTGGAGGTGTCGCGCCCCATTTTTCGAAAATAAATAGAAGGTGTAAAGAAGATGTCGGGAAAAGGGAAAAGAAAGTATTAAATGTAATGTTGTGGTTATTAAAAAAAACGTGTAAATTTTTTGTAAAAACTAATTTTTTGAAAATGCTTTGTAAAAGATGATTCGATAAAATGTGACAAAACAAATGCTTTACTTTAAAAAATAAAAGAAAAAGGGCCTAAAATGGGACTTTTGAAATGCGACGATTTTTGGGCCCGAAAATAGAGTCTAAAAAGGGTTTTTTAGTGAAAAAGGAGTCGCCACTTGATATTGAGTTTTGGTGTACCAAGTCACCCGAAAATATTTTATAAAAGGTAAGAAAATTAAGAATGATTCATTTAAAGAAATGATTTTGGCAAAATATAGGAAAAACAAGAAAAACCCTTTTAGACGACTCCAGGTCTTTGAAAACAAGAGAAAAAGGTTCGGGAGTCACAGTTGAAGAAAGGGAAGGCAAAGGCTCGTGCCTAAGGCACCCTTTCAACCTAGCCGAAACTAGTTGCGAGGTTTAGTCTAAATTTTCCTAATATAACCCTAAGATTTTATCACATTTGGATGCAACTATATGAATGCAAATCTAATCCTAAAAAATGGATATCGATAAGGGACGAAATATTCCATTGAGGTTTGGTCGGGATTATCGCATTAATTGCGAAACTCGAGTCTAGACCTCGATGGAGTCACGAGTATAGATGCAAAATGAAATGCAAAAGAAAGGAAAATAGTAATATAGGTAGTAAATGATCAAAGAGAGTAGGAATGCAACATAACGGGTACGGGGAACTAATAAACTCGTGACTAACTGTTTCTACTCACGGAGGGGGGAACGACATGTACGCCATCGCTTCCCACGTGAGTAGATTGACTATTTCTAGTCAAATCATACAAATGACCTAAAATTCTATGTGTAGTGGAATCTAAAATGTATGCACCTAAGGTAGATGTTAAAATAGATAATAAAGTGATAAAGTATATAAAAAAACTCATACGAAAATGGAAAAAGCCTAAAAGATAAAATGTGTGTGAAATGTCATGAAATGCATACAAAAAATATTCCTAATGCTAAAATGACCTAAAGGCTTAGCATTGGACTAGCCTATTTTCTATAAGTTCTCCGCTAGCGTTGGACTAGAGAAGAAATCGGAATTAACCACAACTAGCTTTGGACTAGTGTGGCGACGATACACATATATAATTAAAGCAAGTAAATAAATAAAGCATGTATTAAACAATAAATCACATAAAAGCAAATAATAGCAAGTAGGAGCACATAACACATAAGCATGATATTCTAGATGCAAAATCCTAAAGAAAGCGAATAAAACACATAAGCATGTAACACACGTAGCACACATAAGCCTAACTATTACACCGGAGAATAACCTAATTGCAGTCTAAAATAACCTATCTAACCTATCTATTACATTTTCTATCTAAATACATAGGCTTTGATTTTTTTTTTTTTTTTAATAGATAACACATAAACTATCTATTACATTAACTATCTAAGTACAAAAATTTTTACTAAATAGAATATTACCTATCTATTACATTTTTTTTTTGAATAATCAACAATTAAATTCGAGTAAATAATATGACATAAATAAATAAACACTCTCACATGGATAAAAATTATAAGCACAAAAGCACGTAGAAAAACACATAGGAGCACGTAGGAGCACATAAAAGAAATATTGGAAGGGTAATCGAGGTACCTCTCATTCGTAAACCCGGTATAAATGGCTACTAAAATGAACAAACTTAATCAAGGTATCATTATTTAAATAAATAAACCATTAATTAAATTATTCTAGAGCAATCACTATAAACATGCTAATGATAATTCAAACAATTGTAGCAATGATAAACAAAAATAGAAAAAAATAATGATAATAATAATTAATTATTTAGGAAGAAAAAGGAAAATTATTTAAGTAAAGATAAGTAAGTAGATAAATAAATAAAGTAGAACAACAAAAATAACATAAAAATAAAAATAAAATAAATAATAATAATAATAATAATAATAATAGAAGATAAAACATAATAATACATACATTGAAATTTTAACACCTCAAATAATAATTGTTAAAATAACTAGAAGAAAATAGAGAAACTAATTTGAACATTAATTAGACTAACAAGACCCAATTTTAGAATATTAATTATAAGTTTGATAAAATAAATAAAAAAAATGTAAAAAGAGATAATTTAAAGCTTTGAGGACTTAATTAATTCTAATTAATACTTTTTTTTTTTTTGGCAAAAATAAAATATTATAGGATTTGGATTAAAAGTGGAAATTTAGGCAATATTCTAAAGTAAAAAATGTAATTTATGAGGAACAAAAGGATAAAATTATAATTTCAAACCCCAATTAAGGTAATGACATAGTTTACAATGAATTTAAAGGCCAAAATATAATTTTCAGCGAGTATAATGCCCAAAAATAAAAAATTCCAGCAATACTTAAGTCCAAGAATATAATTTCAGCAAAGTCATTAAACAATACCTAATTTACAGCAATGTCTAGGGTCAAATTATAATTTTCAGCTATATAAAAGGGCCAAAAATAAAAATTCCAGCAACTACAGTATAAAATACAAATTCCAGCAACAAATAAAGGCTAAAACATAATTCTAACAATTAATGGAGGTCTTAAAACAAATTCCAGCAACATAAAGGACCAAAAATATAAATTCCAGCAACAATAAGGGGCCAAAAATAAAATTCCAGCAAGTTTGGGGACAAAAATGCAAAAATTCCAGCAATGTGAGGGACCAAATTGCAAATTCCAGCCACATTTAAAGCCTAAAATATAATAATAGCAAGCTTGGGAGGCAAAATTGCAATTTCAGAAAAATTATAGGGGTTAAAATGTAATTACCGAAAAATATAGGGTCAAAAATGGAAATTAAAAAACGCAGGGGCCAAAATTATAATTATCTAAAAGTTGAGGGACCTAAATGCAATTAATCGGGACCTAATTGCAAAGAAAATTAAATTATAGGGGCCAATCTACAATAAACATAAATTTAAATGCACAAATAAAAAATTATCGGGGCCACAGTAGCATTAATGAAAGTACAAGGACTATAAAATAAATAACTATTATTAATTAAAAATAAATTAAAAAACTAAACTAATCAAAACGACGTAGTTTTGAGTGAAACTACGTCAAAACGACGTAGTTTCACCAAAACATTTTTTTTTTTTTTTTTTTTCGGCTGATTTCGGTTTTTTTTTTTTTTTTTTTTTTTCAGATTTCCTTTTATTTTTTTCTTTCCTTTTTCTCTCTCTTTTTCTTTTCTCTCTTTTTCTTTTCTCTCTTTTCTTCTTTCCTTTTCTTTCTTTTCCCTCTTTTCTTTTTCTCCGATCCCCTTCTGCTTCCCCCCCCGATTCCCTTCTGATCTTCTCTTCTTCTTCTCTTCTTCTTCCTCCTTTCTTCTCTTCTTCCTTTCTTCTCTTCTTCCCTTTTCTTCTTCTTCTTTTCTTCCCTTTTCTTTTCCCCGATCCCCTTCCTTCTTCCCTTTTCTCTTCCTTTTCCCCCGATCTGCTATCCCACCTTTTTTTTTTATTTAATTTTTTTTTTCGTTTCTCTCTCTCTCAGGTCTCTCTCTCTCTCTCTCTCTCTCTCTCTCTCTCTCTCTCTCTCTCTCTCTCTCGGCCGGACGTTTTTCAGTTTTCCCCTTTTTTTTTTTTTTTTTTTTTTAATTTTCTATTTCAATGATAAATGAAAAAAAATGAAAACAATAGGAAGAATTTTACCTGGAATAGAAGCTTTTGTGTATTGCTGTTGCTGTTGTCGTTGTTTGTTGTCTGTTGATTGATTTTTTTTTTTTTTTTTTTTTCGAAACTTGCAGGTGTGTGTTGTGCGTGTGTTTTTGTGAATGCAGGGGATTGTGTAATGTGTGTGAATTGTGAGAACCAAGAGTGCAGGTGTGTTGTGCGTGTGTTTGTGTTTTAATCTGCAGGTGTGTTCTTGTGTATGTTTTGAGAAGTGCAGGTGTGTTCTTGGTGGTGTCTCTGCAGGGGAGGGGTCGAGAGAAGGAAGTGAGTGTGTTGTGTGTTCTTGTATCTGTGTGTTTGTGCTTGTTTGTGAGTGAATGGTGTGTGCCGTGGGTTTGTGAGGCTTGTGTGTGTTCTGTGTATGTGAGTGAATGGTGTGTGCCGTGAGTTTGTGAGGCTTGTGTGTGTTCTGTGTATGTGAGAGCTGAGAGTGCAGGTGTGTGTTGTGTGTGTTTTGCAGGGGAGGGGTTGAGAGAAGGAAGTGAGGTGTGTGCGTTGTGTTTCTGTGATGCGCAGGGGAAGGGGAGGGGAAAGAAATGCAGGTGTGTGTGAGTGTTGTGTGTCTGTCTGATTGGCTGTGTGTGTGTTTCTGTGCGTGCAATTGTGAATGCAGGTGAGTGTGTGCGTTTGTGTATGTAATGTGTGTCTGTGTGATTGCAGGGAGAGGGAGGGGAAAGAAATGCAGGTGTGTGTGAGTGTTGTGTGTCTGTCTGATTGCAGGGAGAGGGAGGGGAAAGAAATGCAGGTGTGTGTGAGTGTTTGTGTATGTAATGTGTGTGTGTGTGTGTGAGCTGGTTCTGTTGATTGCAGGGAGAGGGAGGGGAAAGAAATGCAGGTGTAGGAATTGGGAAGAAAATCAATCTCTCCAAATCCCCTCAAATCTGCTGAAATGCAGGGGAGTTGGAGAGAATTGTGATGATGGCATGGGGCTGCTCTGATGGCAGCCCCCATGCTGCTACAGTAGCAGCAGGCTGCAAACGCAGCCTGCTCTCTCTTTTTTTTTTTTTTTTTTTTTTTTTTTTTTTTTTGAGGAGGAAAATGAAGGAAAACAAAAAATGAAATAGAATAAAAATAAAAATAAAAATATTAGAGTCTCTAAAATTACCAAGAAAGATACTGGAATTTATAGTTATAAAACGGATAAATAAAATTTACTACAAAATTTAAAAATTAACATATCATTAAAATGTGCGATTAATAGAAAAATAAAAAATAAAAATAACAAATAATAATAACAAAGTATTAAAATAAATATTAAAAATTTCTAAAAATCATGAAATTTATACGGGAAATTCATGAATATATGAGCTATGCATAAATAAATTCACTTGAAAAAATTCTCATAAAAGGAATGCATTGGGAAACGTGCCATTAATAAACAAAAAGATAAAAATTAAATAAATACTAAACGACCTCTAAAAATTATGAGATTTTTACAGAAAATTTATGAGTATTCAAAATGCATATATAAAAATTTTTCACTTGAAAATTCTCATAAAAATAGCACATTGGAAAACGTGCCAATAGACTTAAAATGCTAAAATTTTAAATAAATATTAGATGACTCCTAAAAATTATTAAAATTATAAATAATGATAAAAATAGTAAAATCATGTATTTAGGAAATAAAATAAAATAAACTAATATTTACATAGTGAAATTACCATTTTGCCCCTGACACGACAAATTAGACGTAATATACACAAAAATTATAATTAGCCTCTGAAAATCACAATAACCCCTAAATAAAGTAATACGCATATTTTTTTATAAAATGTGTGTCAAAAATTTGGTGTCTACAGGAGGCTTAGGGGTTTGTACTCTCAACGTGGGAGAAGAGGAAGATTAGAGACAACCAATTAAGCTGTTTTTAGAGAACCTAAGTGTGGTTACCTCCAGGAAAGTAAGGATGGGTGCAATCCACTATAGATTGCTTAATGACATTTTATGTAGGAAGGATAAATCTGAGTTGTACCTCAGATGTTTGAGTAAGCCAGAGGCTTACTTAGCAATGTTAAAGGTGCATGAAGGCACGTGCAGTGCACATCAGGCCGGGCAAAAGATGTTCTGGATTCTATATTGGCATAGATTCTACTGGCTGATGATGATGAAAGATTGTATAGTATTTGAAAGGGGTTGCAAGGAGTGCCAGATGCATGGACCTATACAACGAGCTTCGGCCCGAGATATGGAGGTTATAGTGAAACTATGGCCGTCAAGATGTTGGGAAATTGATATAATGGCATGATTATGCCACCTTCATCGAAACAACATTCATATATAATTATAGTCACAGATTATTTCACGAAGTGGGTCGAAGCAATCCTGCTCTGGGAGGCTGTTCAAAAAACAGTTACCAACTTTGTCAAAGAGAACATCGTCCATAGATTCGGCATCCCTAAGTTAATTATCATTGACCAAGCTCGTTACTTTTTAAAAGGAGAGTTAGTCACTTTCACAGAAAGTTACAAGTTTAGGGTAACATACTCTAACCCTTATTTCGCTCAAAGTAGTGGCCAAGCAGAGTCAATCAATAAAGTCCTTAAGGGAATCATAGCAAAGATGATCGAAGATAAGCCTAGGGCATAGCATGAACATTTGTCGAAAGCCTTGTGGGCCTATCGATTGTCATATAAGACTAGCATTGGGATGACTCCATATGAATTAGTATATGGTCAAGAGGCTGTGATACCAGCCAAAATAGTGGTTGGGGGACTCCGGTTGGCTAGACAACATGGGCTAGAAACAGAAGAGTATTAGTAGGCAATGATTGCAGAATTAGATGATTTGAAAGAGAAATGGCTGCAAGCTTTAGATCATATTGAAGCTAACAAGAGGCGAGTGGCAGCTATGTACAACAAGAGTGTCTAGCATAAGAGTTTTAGTCCAAGTGAAAAGGTGTTAAAAGTGATCCTCCCAGTTGGCAAAAAACATCCCAAGTTTGGAAAGTGGAGCTCAAACTGGAAGGGACCCTTTGTAATGCACGTGGACTTAGGTAAAGGGGCTTATAGGCTAAGCAATTTGCAAGGTGAAGTCTTCAACAAGTCTATCAATGGTATCTACCTTAAGAGGTTTAATGTCTCACAATGGGATATTTTGTCCCCGGAGAAACAAGAAATCATTTTCCAAACTGCTCAACGAAAGCAAAGCTAAAACAAATGAGTATTTATGGGGCCGTGTACAAAGCTGGCCAATGTTAAATTATTACATTAAAGAAAGAAATTGTTTAAGGCCGAGACATATTGGCTAGCAACACAAATATTCAAAGAGAGGAGGTTCCTTTACTGAAACCTAAAACAGAGCTACTAGGAGCAGTTGCAGATGGCCCTTTGGAGAATGCCGGACCAATAGGAGTGACTAGTATAGGGTGAAGGATACGTAGCTTGTGGTTAACAGATTCATCCATTCCACCCAGAATCACTCTCAAAGGAGGACTTGCGTAATGACATGCGTTCTTCTTGAGCATTAAGTCCTTCCAGCTCAATAACACTTGCGTAGTGACAGCGACTAGTCAATTCCTAGTCACTTTTTGAATGTCTAAGCGTAGCGCACATTTTCTAGCCTCTTCTCCAATTAGTTTCTTTGTCATGCCAAGCTAGAAATCTTATTCTCCACTTCAAGTCAGTTGGTCCCCTAGCTTTTGATATTCCATGTCCTTGGCCTCCTTAAGTTTCTCAAATTCTCTGCAGCTGGCTAAGGCCAGCCTAAAGGCTTAGAAAAGGACCTAGCTCTCTTGGAAAGAGAATTCATAAAGTGGTAAGTAGCTTCGCAGATTCAAGGAGTAATAGTTTGGCTGCTTCCGCTTTCAGAAGAATGTTGAAGACTAATATGAGCTCTGTGGGGTCACGACCGAATATGCCTTCCAGTGGACCATGCAAAGAGGTACGGATGATGTGCTTGTTGTGGGCCACTGTGGAGGGAGTTACTGAAGTGTCTGCAGATTCAGCAGGAGTTGGAGAAGGTTTAGAGGTGAAAGCTCGCCTGATGCGAGCAATCAGTTCATACACTGAAACAGAACAAGAATCTCTGCCGAGAAAGCCCTGTAAGGAGAAACAGAAAACATCAAGTTAGCAGGACACCAGGGTTTCAATTCAAGAAGAGAGATTGAATAGGAAGACAAACTGATTCAGTTGGGGTTTTCACAGGTGGCTGAGAAGTAGGTGTATTTTCAAGTGTTGCGACGACCAGGATTGAGGAATTGGCTAGAATGCTATCCTAAACAGGAGAGTGAGCGACAAATTCGCCTGGAGTTTTTTATTTTGGGGCATGGGTCAGACTGTCATCAGAATTCTCCGGAGAAGGATACAGGGGTGGATTATACAGCTGGCTGTGTTTCACGATCACATGTTTAAACCTTTTAGGATGTGGTTGCACTGGTGGAAGAACCACGCGGTAGAGTCTAGTAAGGACTATCTGGTCTATCTCCTCTTTCTCACTGTCTAGATCGATGGCGATGGATTCTTCAGGTGCTAAGGCTTCAACTGTTTCAAAGGAAATCAAGTTAAAACAACCAAAGAGGCAGTTAAAAGAGAAAATTCAAATACCTCGAGGCTCAATAGGATCGTTGATAATGCGCAAGATGCCTAGAGAAAGTCCGCGGTCATCAGCAATTGTGAAGTAGACGGTTTGGGTTATTGAATTTGGTACATTTTGCTCATTAGGAACATACAAGTCAGCAATAGCAAAATAGGCCAATGGTGCAGGTGGCAGAGGCCTCGTATGAAGCTGGAAATATTATTCAAAAGGAATTATGTAAGGGTTTCCAGGCTAATATTTTTGAAAGTATTGCCGCAGGTAACGCTCACATTTGGCATTCTTTTTCTATTGATTGATCTTGGCGACTTCCTGTAAGATCTCGGCGCATCGACGAGAGTCCCATTTTAGCCAATAATAGTTCTCAAAGGAAAGGATTTCAGAGTAGTACTTACTCTGCGATGGGGTTGGCATCTTTCTTTTTGCACTGCCCTGAGAAGTCAAAAGGTAATCAGTTAGAACATCAGCAGACAGAGCAAAATAAAAGTTCTTATAATTGGCCATCCATGCAATAAAGTCATCATGAACGGCGAATTGAAGAGGTAAAGTTTGTCATTCGAAACAGAGTCAGCAAGGTTCATGCTCTTTGTAGTAGATTCATATTTGGCAAGATCACTACACCCCCTCTTTTCTAGAATTTGATGGTTTGGCCCAGGAAGATTCTCCAAAGGAATGGTCACTCCAGGAATAGCTTGGAGAAGCCCAAATTGGCAAGTGACGTATTAAGAGTAATAAATCTCCACTCTCTCTTTTACTAACTTTGGACTGGTGGTAGAGATGTGTTGAGTGCCAAAGCTCAGATGGCGATGCATCAGGTACAAACCCCATACTGCTTGTCTTTCTTTGCCTTCAACAGGGGTAAGGATAGTAGCTTCAAAGGAAGGTGGAACCAATGAGGAGCCAATCAATGACTCCATATGACAACAAAATCTGGAGCTTCGCTATCTTCATAAAATACTCAGAAGTATTGACTAAAGAGCAATGCTGGTGTTAGTTAATTAGTAAAGAGTAGGCCAAGAGTTAATAGGTCATCCATCAGAACCAGCCCAAGTGGGCACAACGAAGACAATAGCATTGCAACCAGATATGCAAAACCCAAAGAGCACTTTTGGGGCATTGTTAGATGCATAGCTTAGGCAGGCCCTAATAAATGAGAAATAACATAGCAAGGGCCAGGGCCAATTCTTCATTAGCTGCCAAAGCAGCAGTAATATGCAGGTGCTCTTGGGTGACTTGAAGAGACGAAAACCCAAAAATGTATCGACATAACCAAACAGAAGGAAATTTTTGTGTTCTGAATCATTTACAAATTATTTCAAGCGAGAGGAGAAAGAATGGTTAAGGAAATAACTGTAGGACTTGGAGCGACGGCTATCTGGACTAAAATCTACTTGATCTTGAACCCGGACTAAGGAGAAATTAGCAGGAGTCCTATGCAGTCGGAGGCAAGTGATGGCGCTAATGTCCATGATTATGGGGGTCATGGGTCCCACAGAGAAAAGAAAGTAGTTAATACTGGCATTCCAAAAACAGCGCACGGCAGAGAACAGTTCGAAGTTGGCAGGGATAGGGTTTTGGTAGAATTCTATCGCATCTGCGATTCCTGCTTTTGTCTAGACCGTCTGATAGCCGGATCGCAGTTTGGTAGTCTAAGCGACTAAGCGAGAATGAACGGTCATGCGTTCATTCCAAGGCCATGAATGAAGATGGCTAACCACCTCTTTGAACGAGGAGGGATCTTCCAATGGGATCAACTCTCGAGGAAATCTGTTATCAGTACGACCAATGGGAAAGACTTTGATGAGGTGGGAATCGTATTTGGGGAATTAGGGGCCCAATGCAATAGAAGAAAAGTTTTGAAGAAGTGCCTAGTCTATAGGAGCCAGTGATGCCAAGGATTTGGCAGAAGAAGAAGAAGGTCTGGACGCCATGATCAGAAGCGGCCAAAAGAAGAGAAGAGCTTTTCAAAATGTTTCCAGAAAGAAGGATGAGGCCTCGAAAGTTGTAAATGCCAAAATCGATTGTTGAAGCAAAAGTTGAAGCCATAAAGACACATTGTTCTTGAGAAGTGAGAGTAATGATGATCAACTAAAAGGTCTAACGTTGAAAATGGAAGCAATAACTCTTGGGAAAAGAGGATAATGATGATTAGGTACAAGAGAAGATCCTAGAGATCATTGATAGCTGTAATCAGACGAGCCGTCAGGTGAGAAGCTAGGAAATTTAATGCTTTGAAATTTGAAAAGGGAGAGAGGAAATTTAAGACGGTTCAAGATTTGAACAAGAACTAACACCACCATAGATGGATTAATGACAAACCTTTTAGTGGTCTATTCAAAGTCAAGCAATCCATCGATTTTAGTCATCGACGCATCGCCTGAGGGGGGCAAATGTTGGGGAATAATGCAATCGACCTCCGGTCGACCATGAGCTGCCCAAAGGGGAATTCAGAAGTTTGACCTAGTCAAGAGCGGTTGAAAGATTTTCGGCACTCCACGATTGGGATTGGCCCACCACGAGGGGAGTTACACATGTGGAGTGAAAATGACTAAGTGGGCTAGCAAACATGGGAAAACTGCTGAACATAATGTGAGGCTCCAATTAACTGCTAGTTTGGAGGGAAACTTTGCCTATAAATAGTCTAAGGTGTTTTGAAGAGAAAGGAGAAGAAATGCTCAAGAATACATTTACACTTCAGAACTTCCCTTCTAGTTTTTCCAATTTTTATTTAGTTTTTCGTAGAATAGCCATCCTAGTTTTAAACTTGCCCATGTTATTTTAGTTTTTCATATTAGGATCGTTCAATCTTTGCTAGAATCTTTAGCGTAGCTATGCAATTCCAGTGTTCAATATTGTACATATTTCCCTTTAATGCATTACTCAGTTTCCACGTCTCATTTTTCTTTACTTGCTAAAATAATTTAATCATAGTTTTGGCCATTCCAACAACTTGTAGAACGACGGTTCAAGTCCTTAGAGCTGTCCAAGGAGGGATGAACAGCAATCGACCTAAAGGTCAGGATCGACTGACGCACCTTGCCAACCATTTCCATCCGATAGATATCTCATTCTCGATATCAATCGAGTGGCACGCCTACGAACACAACGACCAGGCTAATCGACCTTAGAGATTGCTTTCCTGCATTTTTCTTTACTTGCTAAAATAATTAGATCATAGTTTTGGCCATTCGCAACAACTCATAGAGCGACGATTTAAGTCCTTGGAGCTGTCCAAGGCAGGACGAACAGCAGTCGACCTAAAGGTCAGGATCGACCGGTGCACTATTCCAACCGTTTCCATCCGACACACATCTCATTTTCAGTATTGACCGAGTGGCATGCCTACAAACACAACGACCAGGCCAATCAACCAAAGATTGCTTTGTTGCCGATTTTGTGTGCAAACAAGTAATGTAGAAAATTATGCAGCAAAATTATAGATTTTCATGCCTTTGATAGTCTTACGATTACCTTAATGTTTCTAAATTTCATTAATATCCCCTCGACACTAAACGTTGAAAATTCTCACAAAATTATAGATTTTCATGCCTTTGATAGTCTTACGGTTTACCTTAATTTTTCTAAATTTCATTAATAACCCGTCGAGACTAAACGTTGAAAATTCTCTTAAATTAAGGTTGCATACGTTCACAAGTCATGAAAGGGCCAAAAGGATGGGAAAAAAATGTAATGCTGTTGGTTGACTAGGAAAGAGCCATGTTAATTTCTTCAAAAATGAAGAATGTGATCACATTACTATGATTATTAGAAGGTCAAGAAGTCAGTGACAACAACTGAATTTATCTTGATGATATTAAAATTTAAGGAACTTTTAGAACCGTCCATTCACGGCGTTCTCTTTCTCATTGGCCAAACAACTGAGAAAGAAAATGCATTTGGAATACTTGACAACAACAAAGCCAAAATTGGTTTTCTAGGAGTATTATGCACAATAGTTCATGTTGTTTTCTTGCCTCCGATTTTCTTCTATCATGAAAGGAAAAAAATGGCATGCATGAAGGAAATTGTGACAGCAAGAACTAAATCCATTTCTGACATAGAAAATAAGACCTTTTGATCATGGGCCAAATTCATTTCCCACTTGTGTTACATAATTCCAGAAAAAAAAAAAAGAGGAGGAAAATGCTTGACTCTTAAATGCATAACAAAAGATCAACAAATTTGTCCAAGTTCAACTACTGTTATGAAAATGTAAGGAAGCATAAGATTTTAGTTTCATGTTTCTTAATTTTTAAAATTTATGAAAAGAGAATTGAATCCAAGAGATTAAAAGCATTATTCTAGTATGTGAATATTTGGAATACACAGTCTCTTTTCAAATTGTAGTAAAATTAATAAACCAAGCTAATAGTAATTAGTTTAAATAATAGTAGTGCCATATATCTTGTTTTTATTGGTTAGTTTATTCCAACCGTTTTGTATTCAGTCATGGAGTTTAGTATAAAACTTTATTTTCAAGTAATAGTCTTGTAGCCTCACGTTATTTTTTTAGAATGAGTAAATTCTTTGACCTCTCCATTATATTCTTTGTGGTTTTTGCTCTAAATTGCTGTGAGTTTTACTTATCTAATTAATTTGGATCCATCAGATGGTATGAGAACTATGGTAATTACAGCCATCACACCACCAAAACTTCAAAAATAGGGCAGAGTATAATTTTTAAGAAAACAAATGAGAATCCATCTGCAGGCACATGAGTTAGATCAATATGTTCATGAACAAACTAGTGATGATGTTGATCAACAGGCTATAAAGGACGATAGCATGGCATTATCTCAAATTCATTAGGAATTTAATATATCAATTTTTCAAAAATTTGCCACAGCAAACACAACAAAAAATGGCTTAGGATATTTTAGATAGAATGGGTCCAACAAAATAATTTGATAATGTTAAAGAGGAAACTAGACTTGCAAGGATGGGAAAACTTGAATTAGCAAAATCATATTTTTCCCACTTGTCAAAGATTAAGAATGAGATGGAGCTCAAGAAACATGAACTGACTAATGGAATATTTGTTGAGAAACTTTTCAATATTTTACCCATACATTTTGATCAGGCAGTGGCAGCTATTCAAGAAATGAAATTTGATCACGTAGTAACAGTAATTTAAGAAACTAAGAATTTATCTGTTCTGAAAATTAAATATTTGCAGCCTCATTAATTCTACATGGATAAAGAATTAACGGAAAGACAGAGGATACACTAGCTGCAGTGGAGGAGTACAAACACAGTTGAGTTTAAAGGCTATACATGGGACCCAGTGAGCAAAAAAATCTCTCATAAAAAAAAAAAAAAAAAATCGAGTCTACACAGCAAAGGTCGTTACAATAACAACGGGGAAGAGGTAGATGGAATCTTGATCGTAGTAAGGGCAATAATTTTAATTTTAGAGGCAATTCTGGTAGCAACAAAAGTGAAGGTTTGAATATGACATCGGATATAATTTTAATTAAAATAATGCTAGCTAGAGAGTTAAGTGTTATAATAACAGAAAATTTGGGCGCAAAAAAATTTAATGTCAATCTAGCAGTAGGCAGTCTCTACACAATAGTGAAAATTCAAGGAATTTATTATTAGTGTAGAGAGCTTAAAGACAAAACTTTTATATTTTTCAATCTCTTGGTCCTTTTCTTCTTTATTGCAGCTGGAGTTCTTATGTTTTTTGATGAAGCCGAGTTCTTATATTCTTGCAGAAGCCGAAACTCTTCGTAGTCATAGTTTCCTACAACCTAAAATGTCACAGTGTTCCCAAATTAGCTAGTTGCACTGGATGAATACTTTGGACCTTATGAGGGTTCCTCAACCAGAAAATCTGCTAAAGAATAATCATTATTAGCTAGCCTTGAAGGCTATTTTTGGAGGCTATTTTTTCTCTTGTGCCCCTAATACTGGGAGAAGTCATGTTCACTGTCCTAGCTGACCTACTAGGCATAAGGGATTCCGTATTGGAATATTTAGCTCTTATTTGCACTTGGCAACAAGGCAGACCTACTAGGCATAGGGGATTCCGTATTGGAATATTTAGCTCTTATTTGCACCTGGCAATGAGGTGTTACAAGTTCCATTTAAGACAAATTGACGCCCTGATTAAGGGTGTAAAAACGAAGGGACAAGATTGATCCAACAAAACTAAATTTGAATTAAAAATATGATGTCATTTTAAAATAAAATGTGATTACGACACATTTCAGTAGAGTTACACCATAATTTGGCAGAGTTACCCATTTTATCTGACCTGTTACACAAACTCCAAATTATCCGAAATAGCAACGGCCCAATTTGTGAGGCCCCGAATCCTTTGCATTTTGTCTCTATTGCCTAATTCTATTGGAGCCTATTATTCCTTTCTTATCTTACTAGTAATAAAGAGATAACACGTCTTACTAATAGGTATTTAAAAAAAAATACCAACAATTTATTCGAAAAAAGTACACACAAATGTTTTTAAATAAAAACAAATTATTATGTTATCTTATCTGATTAAATTATAGCTATAATTATTTTAAAAGCACACACATAAAGTGTGCCGTAGTCACTGGTATTGATAATCTCACAGTAGATTTACCTCCAATTGTTTAGTCAAATCTTTAAGGGATGATTTCACATACCTCCCCTGAGGTTTGCTATGCACTCACCTCCCTCAGGCTTTAAAAATTACACTTACACCCCCTATATTTAAATATTTTATAACAAAATAGGTCTATTTTGATAATGTAACCCAAAAACACCAACCAAACACCTTAAAATATTCTTAATTGCTTTTAAAAAAGATAAATAATTCTTAAAAAAATTGATTAATTATTCATAAAAATATCAAAAGGATATAAATTCTTACATCGAATTTTCAATATACTCCAAATACTACTTCTCTAAAACTCAGTTATTTGACTAATCTAAATGAATTTACTTTATCTATCAAAATTTTACAAATAAATATAATAACAACAAAGAGATGACTAACATAAAAGTATTTACGGATATTTTAAGGTGTTTGGCCGGTGTTTTTGAGTTACATTATCAAAATGGACTTGTTTTGTTATAAAAAAATATAAACACAGAGGGTATAAGTGTAATTTTTAAAACCTGAGGAGAGATGAGTGCAATTATGACAAACTTAGGGGAGGTATGTGAAATTATCCCAATCTTTAATTTATCCTTGACAATTTGTGAAAAAAACATTTTCCTCCTACCTAAGTTCTATGTTATTCTTAAACATAAATTGATCTTTATATTGAGAATTACAAGGTCTTCTAGAATTTTGATGATTATTTTGCACATTGATTTCCATGCTAGGTTTTTTGTGTAGACATGAGTATTTATTGGTTGAATCTTCATGGGTTTGCTAGATATTATATATATAAGCTCAAATGTCTATCCAATTTCTTAGTGTCCAACTTTGTTTAAGGTAAAATTACGTCATATCATACAGTTTTATATTGATACGATATAGTTTTATATTAGATATAATTGAGCATAATGAAAAAAAAAATTTGGATAGAGGACCTAAAGTGTATATATAGGTAGTTTAAATGTTTGGTAGTCAGTCATTTGACCAAACTACAGATGATGTTAATCTAATAGCCCAAAGAAAGAAATAATACTATTAAAGACTGTAACTTGATATCAGGTTACAGATGAATCTTAACTATACAAGGACTATTCTTAACGATAAACTCTTGATTGGTAACTAGTAGTACTATTCTATTAAATAAATACTTATCAGTCCACACTTTATTTTGCTTGTTGCAATCTAGACTCTATTCTTACATCTCAATATAAAACTTCATTTTCTTCCCCCTCGCCCCAAAGGGAGGGGGGGGGGGACTTTTTTTACTGACATTTCCATTACTAGATTTTATATTTCATTTTAAATTAGAGTTTGGAATTTGGGGTTTAGGGTTCAAGGTTTAAGGTTTAATGCTTAGGGTTTTAATTAAATAAAAAAAATTCCAGTGGCTTTCGGGCTTTTTATTCGTCAAGAGTGATTGCAGTGATGCTTTGGTTATTTATTTGATTGACTTTGAACTTATTGTTGTTTAGTAAATTAGAACAACATGAGACTCTTTCAAATTAAGTTACATTAGTAGTAATCCAAAGGAATACTTTTTTGTTTGGAAGTTAGGATCATATTGGACTATTTTGAAATTAGGTTAAGTTAGTATTAATTCAGAAAAAAATTGATTGTCTTAAGCATCTGTGATACAATGTATCGATCATAGCATCTTTGATGCTACCATTGCTCTGAACCAAAAAATTGAAAATAAAAATAGAACCACGGGCCGTGATATTGGGTTCTTGCGAGTGTCAAAATTGGTGTTGGAATCCACGCTGTTGAGGGAATTTCTTCAATTTTAAATTAACTAAGAGTGGCAAGTTTTATATTATAAATGTGCTCAACAGTCGAGCCCGTGTGAAGCCACTATCTTCGATTGGCTACTATTTCGCATTTGCAAGAAAAAATTGAAAAAACTAAAAAAATCTGATCACTTTTCAATAGAAAGCAACGGCCAAGAAGCATCATGTTACAGGCTTGCACAAGAAAAATCACAAATATATTACATTTATTTCTTATTTTCAGCTTAATAGAATATCACGCGACTAAAAAAGTAATTAAAGAAGTGTATCCATTCTTAATTTCCATCGTGATTATTATTATAGTACTAGTAAGTATTCATTGCACACCCGAAAAAATAAACAGAAATCTTGAGCCCGATTACCGCCTCCTCAAGAATGGTGTAGTTGTTGCTTTGGTTAATGGATTAGGGGAATTGATGAATCATAGGATTAACAGTGAATATCATCAACCCTTCCTTGCAGTCATCCCCATTTCCCTCTCTGCTAGCAAAGTAGTTTGGCCTAACCCGAGTAAGCACATATGAAAAGCCATTTCCACTTTCTTGTTTAGGATCTGCCAACAGAGTTGCTCCCCTAAAATCACATGTTAAGAAGCTGTAAAGGTTCGACAGCAAGTACACGCTATGTGGCCTCACCTTGTCACTAGGAAGAGGATATTTGAACATTGATGCACCAGCAAAACAATCCACATTCGAAGAAATTAATTATAGTAATCACTCCTACATTTTACAAAATCAGTTTTCGAGCAGTTAATATAGCAGGTTTTTAGTAGAGTTGGAAAATATGGTTCCGTTAGGTCGGCTAATAAAAAGTGTGAAAATAAGTGAATTGCGAAATTGAATTGAAGTACATATTTTAACTCAATTGTTCTCTGTGCCTATAAAGATATCAAACAGTAACACAAATAGTAAGACAAGGACTAACCTAGCTTGTTCATAAAAATGGCTGTATGCGCAGCAGCATCGACTATGAGAAATCCACCAATCTACATGTGATGTCAATTTAATTTTTTTACCGACAAAATCCGTGCTCAAAATTTTTTGAGCACAGGTTTTCTGGGTTCAGGTAGAAAGGAACATGTTTCAAAGCCCAGTCGGTATAATTGTAACCATAGTGCCATCCCTCAGTCCCGCCCGTTGGAATAATTAAATCAAGCATAGCAGATTACTATTTGGTTTTTTAGTAGTTTTATATTTGTAGTAAAATAGTTTATTTGGTAACTACTTGAGCTAAGTATTTCTTATCTATTACATTTAGTTGGTTATATATAGGATATTTATTGGTGTAATTTGTTAGAAAGTCCCAAAGAGTTTAAAGGGAAACTCCATAAAGTCAATAGAGCTTTTTTCTTCATTATGTGAGATATTAATAATATTGTAAGTTTTTATTTTCTTCTTCCATATATTTTCTTATAATTAATTTCTCTTAATTCTATGATTCTGTGAGTTGATACTTGAATTCCTAAAGTTTATGAGTTTTACAATTGGTATCAGAGATAGTGGAAATAATCTTCTTGGATTTTCTTGTTGGAGATAGTTTGCCAGACTAAGAGGTTAGTCCTGGGGCTTTTAATTTGTTGAAGATAAGGCACAAGGCTTGCCTTGAAGTTTTCAGATACCAGAGTTGGATCACAAGGTTTGTGCTGTTATACTTCATTGTTGAGAAATAAATCATAGATTGTGATTGGTTGTAACTGTTAGGATAGAGAACAGTGAAGGATCTTGTCAGATTTATTGATGCTACAGAGTTGCAAAATTGAAAAGTTTGATTCAGTTGTCAATCAAAGAGGACATATAAATTGTAGAATGAAGGAAGAAGAATTTATTCATCCAAGTAAACAATTTTATTTTTATGATCTTAAGAAGAAAAGAGAGTTAGTTAATGGTGAAAAATTTAGAATTTTGCATGCTTGTATTAGTAACCAAGAGAAAACAAAATGGATTTAAATAACGGGGCAATATCTCAAACAATGTGATTTAAGTGATATTATTGATAAAAACTAGCCTTTTGTTTGCCAACAAAAATCGAGAACAAAAGAAAAATTTGTTTTGGAAGATTGTGTGCAAATCAATGAGTGGGAAAGTTTATAGAAAATTTTTCTTTTTTCTTACATACCTCATAAAATTTGGACAGATATTTACTTTAGAACAAGTCAAGTTCTACCATTTTCTTCCATGCCTCAACTTGGTTTTTGGTGGGAAGTAAATTTCGATGAGGATAAATTTACTAAGATTGTTCCTGAAATTTTTTATTTAACTAAAAGTTTAGACTTGAATACAATTTTTGGGGTAACTAAGGATGAAAAGTTTATCACTAAGAAAGAGAAAGTAGCTAATTTGTTGGAAGAAGAAGAAGCAAAAATTGTAAATGAAAATTTTTTGGTTGACTCGGACCCTCTCAATGGTTAAAGAAAAATGTTGAAATTGATGAAGATGGGTTGAGATTCAAGATTATCAAATTCATGAAAATGTTGATTGGATTGATAATGTGGATTTATTAGGACTGAGAAACTATTTAAAAATAGAGATTTGAATGATGATAAATTTTTTTTTTTTTGGAATGGATAAATTATATGAAGATTGTGGTAGTGATATTTTTAAATTTTTTTGGTGATGAAATTTTTTTCCAAAAAAAAAAAAGACATTGATTTTTTGTTTTTAGGCAATGATGTTGGTGATTTTTGTGAGATCAACTCTGGTGATTATGATGGTGAATGGGTTTGTATGAATAAATTTTTGGATCAATAGGATTTGGTTGAAAAATTATTTGTGAAAATAAAATTCGTCCACCGTCACGTGTGAAGATAAAAATTGATTATACGGTATTACACATCATGCATACAGCAATAGAAATTTCATTGGAAATATATGCTCATGATGGAATTGGATTTGATTCAATGGAGAGCTAGATTTAAGGGAGGCAATGCTGGAATAATTAAATCAAGCTTAGTAGATTAATTCCTATTTGGTTTTTTAATAGTTTTATATTTGTATTAGAATGGTTTATTTGGTAACTACTTGTGTTAGGTATTTATTATCTATTAAGTTTAGTTGGTTATATATAGGATATTTATTGGTCTAATTTGTTAGAGAGTCCCATAGAGTTTAAAGAGAGACTCTATGGAGTCCATAGAATTTTTTTTTCATTGTGTGAGATATTAATAATATTCTGAGTGTTTATTTTCTTCTTCCATATATTTTCTCATGATTAATTTCTCTTAATTCTGTGATTTTGTGAGTTGATAGTTGAACCCCTAAATTTTGTGGATTCTACACCTCCAACAACAACTATTGCAGCTTGACTAATTGCCGAGATGGCCACTAAGGATAGAAGGTAGACAAGTAACCTTTTATCAAAACTGATAGGCATTTATTTCGTCTGTATGTTTAAATGAAGCTAGAAAAGATAAGATGCAAGTATTTGGATAATCTAAATTTGGGAACTTTAGATGGGTTTAAACAAATGTTTTTGGCAACATGATCCAATTCTTGTTGGCTAGTTCCAAAATTCAGGGAGGAAAAAAAATCCAAATGCTGACTGAATAGAATATATAGTAGAAAATTATCATTTTGCCAAATTTCTTTGCTAATGTAGAATAAGATGCAGCAAATTAACATTTTCATCCTTTGACTTGCCTAAATCTCAGTAAGGCCCCAACCAGGCCACAGCCTTGAAGTTCTCTCAAGATTGCATGGTCTCCAGACAAGTAAAGGCCTACAGGATGGGCAAAAATGTAATGCTATTGTTAACGGGAAAATTTATCAGCCAATGTAATTATGTTTCTTCGAAGACAAAGAAAGTGGTTATACCATGATTACTAGGAGCCCAGAAGTCAATGATAACAAAATCAATGGCACTTTCTTTCTCATTGGCCAGACAATCAAGAAAGGACGTACATTTGGAAAACTTTATGATAACAAAATCAAAATTGATATTATGTGTTTGATTTGGTTATCTTGCTCCAATTTTCTTCTATCTTGAAAAAAAGCATAAAGGCACAGGAAAAAGGGGTGTGGGGCCTCGCAATTTGAGGCGCTATCCAGTTTGGAAAATTTTATAGCTGGGACTAAGAGTTGGCAAATGAATGGCTTTGATTGATCCAAAAGGGTTGGTAAGTGCAACGGCATTGTTTCTTGCATTGAAACGTAAAATCGAGAAAAAAGAAAAAGAAAAAAAGAGGTTAATGATATCTTCTTGTGCCCGTTTGGTTTTAATTAAGAAAAAATAAAAGTTTGAAACACACAATCCAAAGAGGGAAAAAGACGATCAAGTTCTTTAATTTGGGGAAGGTAAAAACTGTCCAATTTGTCAAGCAGATTGCAAAAGGCTTGCCATCCAAGTTTGGGTTTAATCTGATGAAGTGAAGCGGACCGGAAAATATTCGACAAGCAAAAGAAAGTTGTTGAAGGCGACGACAGTAACTACAAGCGTGGAGGCAAAGAAGTTAGATAAGGTGAACTTTGCACTAGAGGGTTGGATTCGCACTTTGAAGCAATCAATGGGAAGGAGTTGATATCCACTATAAGGTATAGTTTTATGTTTGAAGATAGTTAAAATTAGGTCCATTTTGTCTAATTTGAAGTGTAAATAGTCAGAGAATGCATGTTATTTTCACTTGCGCATGCACTATTTTACTCTAATCGATTGATGGTGAAGGATGAGTGTGGTGATAGAGGTAGAATTAGACCCTAATTTTATAGTAACTAATATAGATTTTTAAAGTCAGGGTTTTGTTACATTTCTAAGACAGGCAAAAATTGCTTTGGTGGTCCAATTATTATTGCTAAACAAAGTATTAAGAATCGTGTTGGTGCAATTTGTTGGCGCTACAGTGTAATTATGTATTGCTGATGGTTTATAGGAGTTGGAAAAATTCTTGTAGATACCATTTTGTAATTTTTCATTGAGTTTTTAGGGAATTGGTTTTGGTCTGAAAAGCTTGCTTGTGGAAGATTTAAAAGTGAATGATAGTTCAAAATGTGCTGGCTGCTAACTTGCGATCATGGTGTAGCAAATAGCTTCACATGGAAATGTACTATAATTAGAAAAATAGGACATATATTGAATAAAAGAATTTGGATCAAGTAGTTATCATTTGCAATTTGGAGAATTTTGTGATTGGCAGTTTTTTTATTATAGTGAATGTGTTAGAATTTTTTTTGTGGCTTCGCTACAATTCTCACGTTGTTGCAATCATTGGCATCCATTTGACTTCACATGGCAAAATTACATAGAAAAAGAAAATGAAAAGGATGGAAACATGGAATAAAAATTAGGTAGAAAAATAGAAAAGGAAACAGGTGTTCAAATTTCTATTTGTAGGTAGACGGATGGAGTTTGTAATGGTTGGTACTTTACGGGTTATGTTGATCTGTTTCGATTGCTTATAGCATATGTGTATTTGTTAATGCTGTAGACATTTGATAGAAAATGGATCAATTGATACATGAACTTTGTAACACCCTAGAAATTCATACAAAACTACTTAATTCACATTATATCCATTAGTTGAAAAAAAAAGAAAAAGAAAAAGGAAAACAGAAAATCATACTAGAAAGGGGGGACTTCTTTTATTTGGAGGTTAGTGTTAATTCTTGGTTTATTGGTTGGAAGACTTCTTAAGTTAGTTAGGTTAAGTAAATAAGATTCTTTCATTATTAAGTGGGACATCTAAGTAGCAAATTTGGATTAATTTCATTGAACCTTTAGTTTATAATAGTGTTTAATTTTGACTAACCAATTCTACCATTTTCTAGTACCCTTGACCGGTTGGGTTTAGCTCAAATTTGACCCAAAAATCTCACTTATTTTCTTGCTTTCTTTCCCTCTTCTTGGCCGGCCCTACTCTCTCTTTTTTCTTCTCTCTTTTGCTTTCATTTCCTTGAAGCTTTTCTCTCCATTTTGGTCATCTCCTCCATTGAAAGTGAGCTAATCTTCTTCCTAAGCAAAGATCTAAGCTTGTTTGAGGTATCTATTATGAACTTTTGCTATTCTTTCCAAGTTTTAGAAAGCCTTTTGTACAAGTTTAATGTTAGACACTTGTTATTAAACTTGAAGATTGAAGTTTTGAAATGAAGTTTTGCTTATTAATAAAGTGTTTTCTTGGTTAGATGGACTAGTAGATAGTATTTAAACCTTGAAATGATACATATTATATGTTGAATTGTTGAAGAACCTTGGAGTTGAAATCTTGAATTTGATTGGAATTTTGAGTGAAATTGGGATTGATTTAGACATAAAAGTTGTAGAACTAGTTGAATTGGGTTGGTTGCTTGTCCTTGCAGGTAAAATTTTGGATTAGTCCGATTTTAAGGGGAGATGCGGCCGAAATTTCGGTAGAATTAAAGAGGAAAAAAATGATAGGTGAGATTTTTAACCTAGAATATGCAAAATTTAGGGAATTTGGTGTGCAAAAATTTTTAAGAGAATGATCTATTAGTGAGTTAACTTTCCTAGAACAAGAAAACCCTAAAACCAAAACCCTAAACCCTAGGGTAAAACCCTAAACTCTAAAAACCCTAGAAATTAAACCCTAGAAATAATTGGGTTATTTCTTGAATTTCTTTACTAATTTACTTAGGGATTTAATCAGGTTTTTATTAGATTATTTCCTTTGAATTTCAGGATCCGAAAGCGAATCTCGACCTTTTTACGAAATATTTTCCTAAGCATTCCATGTGAGTGTTTCTGTGTGTGCATGTTACATGAAATGATATATTATGTCTGTAAATGTTATTCAATGACATGTGCTATTTGAGGAAGGGTGTGTACTTTATTGCACCTTTTCCGTTAAATGTTATATGCTTTATTGCTTTAATGTGTTTGTTTGTGCATGCGACTTCCATGGTTAACTTCACCGTTATTCCACGTTTAGTCAAACTTGGTGTGTTCGGGGGGATATAAGATGCTGGGCGTTATAGGCGAGCGTTAATTTCATATCTGAGTGAAGTTCTCAAAGAGGCTAACTCAAGATTGAACTTTATAAATAAATTTGGACTTCCGTGGCTAACTTCACCGTTACTCCACGGTTAGTCAACTTGGTGTGTTCGGGGTGATATAAGGTGCTGGGGGTTATAGGCGAGTGTTATTCTTTCCTATTTGAGTTAAATTCCTCAAAAAGGATAACTCTGGATTAAATTTTTACAAGTATCTCGAACCTGAGCTATTAACTCAGTCCTGATACCAATGTTATACATTTCAGTGAATGATGCTCCTACGGTTGAGCTTGCTCCCGTAGTGAGCCTATGTCTGCCATTGTTTATATGACTCCTCACATTGCTTATTCATTGTTTATTGAATTTGTTGATTATTATCATTCAATGTTTATTAGATACTGGTATGCTGCTTGACTGGAGCACTCACTGGGCTATCATAACTCATTCTTTTTATTTGTTTTCTTTAACCAGGCTTCCCGTACTGCTAAAGCTGGAGAAGCAGCTTTTGATATGTTAGATGTTTTTATTTATATTTTGATAGCCAAATTGTTTAGTCTATTATTGTAAGAATATATTTTGGGATGTAATACCTCTTAGTGGTACTTGTACTGTTAAGTTGACTTATATTAAAGTATATATGGGTTATCTATATGTTTGGATGATTCAAGTGAGTGCGAGAATTGAGTCCTGGCGAGAGCCAGGCAGGCAGTCCGCTAAGCCCTTTGGTGCGCCTCTGGGTAAGGTGGGGCTGTCACAAACTTGCTCTGTTTATTTTAGGCGAAGAAGTACTGTTGACCCTAGTGAATTGAAGAAGCAGTATAGTACTTTATGAATAGTAATTATCATTTTAAGAATGTTATATGACATAATCTTGGGTCTTAGTTTTGTGCTGCAAGCACCGGTAAATATCATGTTGCATGTAACTTTGTTGATTATTGATGTAAATTTTTTGGTTTTCGGTGTTCAAGACTATCTAATAATGTATTACTATTCCTATCATGTCATTAGTTGAATTTGTATTTAAATAAAAAAGAAGTAGGTTAGAACAAAAAAGACTTAGTGAAGTGATAGAGTTAATTATTGCAATCTTGTGGTTTAATAAAATGTATTTGGGATAGTGTACACTATAGTATGTTATACCAATGTCATACAGCTTTGATGTATAAATTTAATTGATCTAGGAATAGATAACAACCATTCGTGCACTTACTTCATTAGAAGAAGGTTCACAATGTGTAAAAATTGACCTAAAGTATCTTTTCTTTTATATATATCATTAGATTTAATGAAATTATTTTGTACTAATATGACAACTCCATTCAGTTGTGATGGTTGGTAGATTGGTATTTTAGTATTGGTTGAAACACTAAGGTATATGCACGTAACAACTTTGTAACTTGTAATTGTACACCTCTCCTCTGTACATTTATTCATTATTGGTGTGTATAACAACCATATGTACTTGTTGATCAGCTATACGTTGACATTGCTACAATAATGTACTTAATTTACCTTGTCACTTGTATATGTAAATTGGTTTGCAGAAAGGTTTATCTAGCTGGCTTCTAGGGGAATAAAGCAAGGTGATCCCATGTCTCCCATTTTATTCATTCTTGTGGTTGAAGTTTTTAGCAGGGGAATTAAGCAATGGATGGAAGATAGTAGGATTGAGTCCTTTACCTTACCAAGAGGATGCCTAGTGATCTCATATCTGGCATTTGCTGATGATATTATGATTTTTTCTAAAGGGAATAAAAGATCCATCAAGAATTTGGTTAAATTTCTAGACGATTATCAGGAAGGATTGGGGCAAAAGATAAATAAAGAAAGAGTTTCTTTATAGTTTTTAAAAGGTGTACTAGTGGGCAGAAAAAGATGAAGGAAAGGTTGACTGGAGTACACCAAGGATCATTTCCTTTTGATTATTTGGGCTGTAAACTCTTTAAGGGTAGGAGAAAAATAATTTATTTCCAATTTATTATTGATATGTTTGTTGCAAAAATTGTAGGTTGGAAGAAAAAGTTGCTCTCTCAGGGGGGAAGGATGATATTGATAAAACATGTTCTATCAGTAATTCATTTACATGTGTTTGCAGTTATGATGCCACCAAAGCAGGTTTTCAAGAAAATTCAGAGGCTTTTGGCAGATTTTTTTTGGGGCAATTCGGAGATGGTAACTAAGAGGTATTAGGTGTTTTGGAAGGATTTGTGCTATCCAGAAGCTGAAGGAGGCCTAGGAGTTAAAAGGTTAGAAGATATAGTGGCAGCTTTCAGTTACAAATTATATTGAAAATTTGAACAAAAGAGTTCCTTGTGGACTGTGTTTATGGCTGCAAAATATGGTAGTTTGGATTCTCCTCAAAATTATCATGTGGCAACAAATGTTTAGCAAAGGATAATTAGAGTGTAGCATCTTTTTTGGGATGGTCTTGTTGTCATTGATGGAAAAATGGCTTGGAAGCACTCCTCCACAGGTAATTTCACCATTTCTTCTACATGGGACAAAATTAGAGATAATCGGGCTATTATTGGCTCTAGAAAGCTATTTTGGGTGCCTCGCTTGCCATGTAAGATTTCTGTCTTTATGTGAAAGTTATTGGATAAATATTTGCCTTTTCCTAATATACTTCACACACTTGGATTTCAAGTACCTTCCAAATGTTATCTATGTAGTGCTCATGTGGAAACTTTGGATCATGTATTTGCTACTTGTAATGTTGCTATTTGGTATGGGATTTCTTTGAAACCTTGTTAGATTTGAAAACTAATATGTCTATGCAAGGTTTTAGAGCTAGATTGCAGCATTGGTGGATGAATTTCTCTTTCAAATCAGCAAAGGGAGAGTTGATTTTGATCCTTCCCTCTATAATATGTTGGGAGTTGTGGAAGGCAAGAAATATGGCTTGCTTTGAGGGTGTATTGGTCTCATCTTGGAGTATTTGTGCCAAAATCCAACAATGTGTGTTGGCAATTACTCAAGCATGCCCACTACAACAACGTTCATTGGATGATGCAAGATTGACTACAGTGGGACTGGTTCGTTGTTTATTGCCAAGGAGGAAATAAATTTCTATGCCAGTGTTGTAGAAATTCCCCAAGGAAAATTATGTGAAGCTCAATGAAGATGGCTTATCTACTGGGAATCTAGGTCATGCAGGGGAAGGTGGAGTAATTTGGAATGACAAGAGCGAGTTAATCTTGGGGTACTCTATATATTTTGGCATAAGGATGAATATGGAAGCTGAATGTATGGCATTAATGGAAGGCATAAAAATTTGCATGCATTACCAATTCAAGCAAGTAGAAGTTGAGATGAACTCACAAATATTATCCAGGATGATGAATGATGAAGTGGATGTTCCTTGGAAGATTAGGCCAATTGTCTCAAAGATTAAGGTGTTTTCCTCAAAAAATAATTTTTCTTTTTCTCATGTGTTTAGGGAAGCTAATGCTGTAGCATATTCTTTGGCAGTGCTAGCAAGTGGTGGTACGAATCAGCATTAGGATTTGTCTAACCTTCCTAGGCATGTATAGGATTAGTTTCACTTGATCAAAGGCAATTGCCTTATATTAGAGTTATGTAATTTTTATTTTTTATTTTTTAATTTTTCATATTGTATTTATTTGAGGTAAGGTTCTTGGTCCTCTCAAGCTTTTCATATTAATAAAATTAAAGGAGTGGTGCCCTCTCCCGTGTACGGGGTTAGCCGATTAAAAAAAATGTAAATTGGTTTAATAAAATTATTTGTAGTTATTTCTTATGTCCATTTAGTTGTATAGATCTGAAGTTATGTAACTTGTCATTGATTGGCACATAAGTCATTTGTTTTTTATGTTAAACATGTGTAAAAAAAGTTCATAAATTGTAATTGTACAACTACTGTGCGTAACTTTATTGGTTACTGGTGTAACATAATAGCCATCTGTGATTGTGTCAAATTAGTTAAACTGCCAATTCTTGATTATGGCACACATGTGGAAAAGAGCTGCTGAAGAATCGATGTTAACAACACATGGAAACAGACAAGGAAATGAGGAGAATGAAAGAGAACATGTGCCGGCACCGCAGCCACAAGTGATAGTCGGCCATGATAAGAAACAAGAAGATTGACGGATGGAGGAGAACATTTTGAATCACCATCAACAAGATTAGCGGTAGCACGTGAGAAAAAGTGAGAAAACCAGCAAGTGAACAGCAAGATTCTTAGGCACAAACACAACCATTAGCATAGAGATATGGAAAAGAACAAACCATCCTACTAACGAAGGTGAACACTTTGGTACACCTACGTTGCTATTAGTACATGGAAATAGTAGAAGGCAAATAAGTTCATTGAATGAATCCGAACATCCTTGGGCACCACCACCTCTATTTAATGTTTTCCTGTGTGTTATTAACAGAAGTTCGGGTGGTTGTACTCAATGTTGTTGTATGAATATAGGATTAAAATTAAGTACGTGTATGATATTTATTGCCGACTAAATATATGTACTGGTGTAATGTAGGAAAGAGTTTAAGGAGAACATGAAGCAAGAAGGGCTTTAGAAGAAGAAGAGAAAGAATGCCGAGGAAGTAGGCATGTCGAAACATGGACCGTATGGAGAGACATTAATAGTTGATACCTAGTTATTTTTCTATATGTGAAATTGTAGAATAATATTAGGAATTTGATACTTAAAATTTTAAATGAAGTAGTAACAACATAGCAAGTTGAAGCATATGTTCTGACTTGACAATTAAATTGTGGAGAAAAGGTATAGATTGAATTGGTGGTGCAAATGGTTTTTGCAAATGTGTTTACGATTGTTTTTTCTATAGTTATGAGAAATGCACTTGGATCCTTATATTGTTGAATTTTTGGCATGTAGGTCCAACAAAAGGCGTCAGTGGCTTGGCAAAATTTATTGGGATCCAAGAAAGCTCATTATACAATTGCATACAAAAATGAGCTTTCTGAAATTAGGAGAAGAAATCCTGAAGCAAGTCCACGTAGGGCGAGGGGAGAGAACTATGAGGGTAAGTCATGCCTTGTCCTAAATGGATGTATTTATGGGTATACAAATATATGTTATTTTCATGTTGTTAAAAGCAACAACTAGTTTATTCCATATATTGACCAATAGCATTTGACGTTACAGGTTGCAAGTGCTCAGTGTTCTCCTATGCGTGTTGGTGTACTTGTCAAAAGCTTAAGTGATGAGAAAAAGCAAACTATGCGCGAAATTAGATTTGGTGGCTTCTTGTTCATTGATTCAGAATCAATGCCCAAAAGCTTTGTTAAATAGGTGGTTGACAACTTCAACCCATAGACCTGTGAACTAAAATTGGAAAAAAGAACTTGGGCAGTGTTAGAGTTGGACACAAATACAGTGCTTGGATTGTTGTGCACCAATCCAAGTCCTACATAATGCCCTAAAAAGAAGATTCGTAGCGTGACACCAAGATTTGTAAAAGCCAACAACATGTGATGTGATCCTAGGAGTGCTTACAATCTTGATGCTTAGATATTCTCATGGAGCAACTCGTTTGGATCAAGATGAGATCAAATCATGGCTGATCATGAAGGGAACGTTTAAGCTTTGTGACTACCATGGTGTAATTTATGACTTTGGGCCTCTCAATGGACTTGGTGATCAAGCTATTCAAGTGTGTTCATTTGGCCAAGAGTTTATGTATTGGTTATGGATTAAATACACATTCAAAGAAGGTCCAATTAAAGCTTCTAAGTGGTCCATAACATGTCTTTAAGGTGCTGGTTTAGTTGGACTTGTTGGAAGGCCTTTTAAAGATGCAAGATGGAGGCCCAATGGTGCTTAAAAGGAGGTGTCCAGTCCATTAACAATTTTTGGACGAATTTTTAAGTTTAATTCTTTTATGTTAAGTTTTCTATTTTGTTTACAAGTTGTAACCTCTTAGAAAGTTACCATATTGTGTTAGGTTACAACTAGTGCTCTTTGTTAAGTTTCTAGAACTTTCTACAAGTTGTTATGCAAGCCTATTTATAGGCCAAAACACTATTACGAATTTTAATAAGTTTGATGATTAATAAATTTGTGAGTTCTCAAATTGAGTGCTTCTTTCGTTCTTTGCTGATTAAGAACAACCCCCGAACTTGTAGAGTGATTCCAAGTTCAAAAACCCTAGCTTAGAGTTGCCTTATCGGTTTGATCAAGCATTCTAGGTGCTGATTCCTCGAGTTCTTGTTCGTTCCATAAGGAGGTTCAAAGCTTTCTTGAATTTTCGAGTTGTTCATCTTGCGTGTTCAAGGCTTTGGTGCTGATTCTAGAGTCTAGTTCATCCAAGGGGAAAGGTTCGAAATTCATACTTGGTCTTTCAAGCAATTCCACGTTCGTCCGCGCGTATCAACATGCAAGAGGAACTATAGAGAATGCCTATTGTGCTAGAGTTCAAAATTAAATTTGTGCTTCTTGTTTGTAAATGTTTCTTGACACCAACTTCCAAACTAGACATCTTGGCTGAACTGTGGCCACACTTTGCTAATGTGCATTCCATTGGGAGCATGAACTGGTGCAAGTATATTTTGGACTTTTTATGTACAACCAGTAATGGCACGCAGAGCAAAGGGATTGGCAGATGCATGTTTTGCCTATTGGTAAGTAGCTAATTTGGAGTTAATTTGATTTGTTTAAAGTTGCAATGGGTAAATATACAATGGTAACACTGATTGGACATTGTTTTAAACAAGGTGTTGTACTTCGACAGGGTTGATATTAAACACCGTAGTATAAGGAAGACTCAGCCAACACTGATGGCATGGAATAATGAAGCCTTCAAAAAAAGATATAACTTGGAGATTAAGCATCATGGTAGATTTGGCCTAAAAAAGGTGCATCCTATGTTGTAACTATCAAGTATAGTATGGACTCATATGCCACTGTACTTTTTACTAATATTTAGTTTTACTTTGGAATTTATCACAAGTGCTGCCTAGTAAGCCATACAACCCTTTGTTGATTCCCTACAACTAGTTACGGAGGATAACGCCAAAACTATAGGCATCCATCCCGATTCCATTTCACAACTCCAAGACCTTAGAAGTCAAGGAACTTGTTGTACATTGTTCGTTTTGGTAACATTATGGCTAGTAACTGAATTATGTTCAAAATAAAGCTTTTCTTTACTTCTAAATGTTTGCTCCTTCTTACTTGTCTAATGCAATAGTCTATGAGGGAAATGTTCGACCCAACATTTGAGCTCACAAAGATACCAATTTCAAAGAGAGATCTCGACCAAAAGGCAGTCGAAACTCCTGTAACTAAGATGCTAGCTGAAAAAGGCATACAACTGCATATTGATGGTTGGGAAAGGCTAGAAGAATTAGCGATACACATGGTTAAGATGAATCAACAAAAACACATAATCATGAACGGGCTGATAATGATGATGAGTCCGATACTTAGTATGAGCATCATGATGTTCATGCCCAAGAAAAGAATGTCCAACAGCAAGCAGGAAAGAAGGATGTTGGTCACGAGGACCAGAACAAGGATGTGTAGCAACAGTAGGAAGAGTAAGAATATGATCCTCATGAGGGCAAGGATAAGGATGTCTGGTAACCATTAGGGGATGAGGGTGATAAGGATGAAGGCCAAGGGGAGGGGCACAATATTACGAGACAAGGACATGAAAGTGATGATGTTGACAATTCATTATAGCACAAAATAAGGATCCAGTCAGCAATGATGACGTGTACTACTTAGCCAACGGTGAAGCTAGTGAAGATGATGGGAAAAACAAGCAAACTAAGGTTCCTCAACTACTACACGTATTTGCAGAGGAAGATGTTAAGGTCCAAGAAAAGGCTGCTGCTGATAATTACATGAAGGAGCAATAGCTTTCAATGAACGCTAGTTGGTACCATACTCAAAAATGCCTTTGGGAAAGAGGGTCATGCTGAAAGAGGCAAAGAAGAGGCATGTCCTCGAATTGGACAACATTCAGCCAACCCTATTGCAAAGAAAGTTCATGTACCTATTCACTTTGAAAGTACATTAGGCAAAGAAAACAACCATTCATCACAGTCTCTAATGAATCCACCAGAGAGAGAAGGTCCAAGCAGTGCAATTGTTCAAATTGTAGATGTTGAACCAGTCCAAGTGGTCTTTGCAGAGGAACAAGCTATTTGGATAGCTAAAAAGACTCTATCCACGTCGCTACAGCAACCTAGAGTAAGACAAAGTTTGATGTGAATATTAGATAATATTCATCATTGTGTATATGGGATTAAGATATCTTTCATACAATCGACGAATTGAGGCAAAAAAGGAGGACCGCGAGCAATTAGCGTATGGGCTGTACGAGTTTTGGCAAATTTATCAATAGCCAAGGACAAGTTGGGCAAACTGGCTATTGTGTTCCTTTATTTTACTTGATAGGAAGCATTCTTGAACTTTTGTTGCTTACCTATACCTACACGGAGTGCGTGACAACTTAATATTATGGTGTACCTATCTATTGAAATTATATAACAACACTGGCGTGGAGTTTAGCCATTCAATTATTTCCATCCACATGAATACATCCAAATGTTGACAGGTGAGGAGTGATGAGCCTTCTTTAGCGCTCTTCAAGCACTTTCATAAAACTAGCACGATACAAGTTTGCAACCCATTGCCTTGCTATATAAACATTGGATAGTGTAATAGCATGTTCTACGTAAAGTTTTTTTTTCTTTCATTTCATGATCTCTATTTCAATACAACAAACAATGACAGCATGCTGAAGCAATAATTATCTTGTCATGTATTCAGGTAGAGATATCTTTGCCTTACAAGACAAAGTATGGACTCTAGAAGATGAGCCACAATTCTTTTACGATATTACTCTCTCTGCTGAATTCTGTGCAAATAATGTGAATAGTATGGCACTATAGTGGACGTACTAGAAGAAGGAAAGCATTTAGCTGTAAATGGAATTGCAAGCAAAGCGGCTTCCTATCCCCTGCCGTGTATCACTAACTATTAACTTGGCAGTCAATGAGTCGAGGCAATGGGCGCTAAATTTGATCGAGGAGGAAAACAATTGTATGGGTGTTTGACTATTGTGGTAATGCCCATCACTAGCAAAACTTTAATTTCCAATGAAAAAGAACTGGGATGGCAAGAATCTATTATGCAACATCAAACATTATGAATTCCCTTCAAGCATATACGCGAAGCGAAATGCTTGAGTCTAAGAGATGCAAAACAACTTTTCTGAATCACAAGAAGATTCCGTTGACCTATGATGTTATATGAGCTTGATTCGACATGGATACCAATAACAACCTAGTTTGTTTCCTATATTTTTCAAATTGTATCAGATGTCTTAATGAACAATATATAAAGACGATGGCAGTATTTTAAATTAATAGGCTATATCCACGTCATGTACTTGCTTACCGGATATTTAAAAAAATTTGTCATCTCCCTTGAAACAATAATTCCCATATGCCATATAAATATATTTATCAACCATTACAAACCACATTTATGGGCCTTTACATTAAAATATCCTGGCATTATGGTCACAGTATAACTACTAAAAAAATCACTATTATACAAAAAATAAAAATTCTGTATTCTAAATGGTTTCTAACATTTATTATCTATATGGAATGACATGTGATAGGGTAGCACTAATTACTTTTTAAAATTACTCCCAGTATGGCTATACTTATTAAGACCTTTGCATGATAATTAAATGCTAGTTGGGTGCAAAAGCATGTCATGCACCTTTACTTAACTTTGGCAACAATCTAAACTCCAAGTGAAATGCTAATTACATGTCCTTTAACATTTCTCATGAAATCCGAGCAAATTCACTTAAGTTAAAAGTTGCCAATGAAATGGATGGAACTATGGGAAATAAAGCCCACATTCAATGTTGCTACTACCAATTTACTTTGCATAATACAAAGCCTACTAAGGTGCAGTGTAGCCAACGCAAGTATATATTTATGTGTAATTTGTCAAAAATATGGTGTAATCATGTAGCATACAAATATATTGGTCATACCATTTATAGTAACATATATGTTATTTATAGACACCAAATTTTGACACATCACTTATTTTCTAACATTGAAGGAATTTTTCTACTTTTCAGATCAAATTCTAGTTTTTTGGTAAAAGGAGCAAAATCAACAATTTCGGGGGCAAAATGGTAATTTCTAGCATACAAATATTTTTTCATTGGTTCTTGGTGTAAAACCCTAGAAGTTTAAAACCACTTTGTTTCTATGTTATGAATGTTAATTGTAAAATTTCCTTATTAGTTGTTATTGTATAATTTTCTTTTACAATTTGATTTCTTGATTTATTATTAATACATGTTTGATGATAATCATAGGAAATTCCGCCAATTAAATATTACCAACCAAACGTAGATATTTAGAAAAGTAAGGCCACTTATTACTTAGATATTTAGGAGAAAAATATGCCTAGCACCATGAATGGACACCTATCATTTACTTTTACTTTAATCAATTCTTTTCAAAATTTTGGCTCAATTTTCCTTGCATCTTTCATTCTCTTTGTCGGCCACCATAAAGCCAAGAAACACTCTTTATTTCAACCATCTTAAACACTTAAAAGACTAACTTAATCTTTTCCAAAAGCTTAACCTAACTAGAAAAGAAATCCCCTCGAATTTTATCAAATTCTCTCCAAGTTTCAACTCAAAGTTCTTGGTTCTTAAGGGACTAACCATTAACTCTTCTTCAATTAAAAAGCTACCTATTTTGAGGATCCGAGTCTGAACCTTGCATGTTTTATAAGGCACTTTCTTGGAATTTTGAGCTGAGTGTTTCCTTGTGCGCCTGATACATGTTCAAGTGTTAATTCCACTTTTATGCCCGATACTTGTTAGCTACTACAATGTGTTATATGAGGGTAAGATGTGTACTTTATCACATCTATCTTGCAATTTGTTACATGCATGACTTCTGTCAAATGTGAATATACTTGTTTGTGAACTTTCAATTGAACTGACCCTTCGGGCTAGGCTTCCGTGGTTATACTTCACCAGCTACACCATGGTTAGTCATACTGGTTAGGAGGATATAAGGTGTTTGGACGTTAGGGTTCGTGTTCTTTCCTTTGAGTTGAGATTTGTCAAAGAGGCCATCTATGGACTGAACAAACTGTTTTACCCTCCAAGGTTGAGATTTCTCTCTAGAGTGGAGGTAAAGGTGCATGGGTGGTTTCGAGTACTGCTATCTGATATTTACGTGATCATTGGCAAGGACCTAATTTTCTCTATTGGTCCGAACACTATTGCCACATGATTATGTACTTGATACTCCCACGGTGGAGCTTGCTCTCCTGGTTGAGATGTATCCTTCTTTATTTGATTGATTGTTTACTTAACTTGTTCTTATATAGTTTTATGGCAATGTTATTTATTTATTTATTTTCTAATTGTTTGCCAGTGTGTTTGCATGTATGGGAACATCACTGGGCTATTATAGCTCATCCCCTTTTATTTGTTCCCCTTAAACAGACTCCTATTATTAAGGCTGGTGGTGAGGATTCAAGAGTAGTTCTTGGTAGGATTTTGTTAGTAAAAAGGATGTTTGAGGTTTTAGTGTATTAGCTAGGTGTTTATGATGTAAACTACTTAACTAGTACCTTTACTCTTAAGTTTGAATAATATGAATGTATTTACAAGTTTCTATAAAATATTGATTGTTCCATGGAATCTAGTGTGTGCTTGACCCGAGTCCTAGCAAGATCTAAGCAAGCAGTCCGCTGAGTACTTTGTTACGCCTTAGGGTAAGGTAGGGCTGTCACACTTGGGTCCTAAATGCATATTTTGTACTTTCACACATGTTTTTGAATTTTGTGATTTTTTTGGGGTTAGTTGCTATTTTTATATATATTTTGGCAATGTAAAAGCAAAATGGTCATTTCACTTCACAAACTCCTTTTTCACCCATTTTGAGCCCCATATTTATTTTTTAGGCTTTTAAGCATGTTTCTAAATTTTTTAAATTTTTTCAGAGCCAATTGCTATTTTTTGTATTTTGTTAAATGCATGAGCAAAATATTCATTTTGCCTCCTAAACGCCTTTTTTGCCAAATTTTCATTTTAAATTCATTTTTCAGGTTTCTAAGTTTATTTTTAATTTTTAGCAATTTTTAAGTTTAGCTTCTATTTTTTGTGTAAATATTACATTTAGGGACAAAACGGTCACTTTTGCACACGTGTATTTTTTGCTCGAACTTTTATTAATAAAATTTATTATTTATATTTTTCTTAGTTTTTATCCATTTGGTGCTTTTAGAAGAAACCATGATATTTTGTTTTTTGATTTTGTTTGTCAAAATTTATTTTTTTAAGTGGCAAGAGTGTAATTTATTTTCTCAGGGCATTTTAGTCCTTTTTCTATTACGTGGAAGATAAGATTTGAAAAGCATCCCAGTAACTTCCCAAACCGTAATTCCTGCTACAATAAATACCCTATTTTAGTAAAAACATAGGTGAAAAAAGAAAAAAAAGACCTAAACACTCTTTTTATGTTCTTTCACAAAGATGCACTCACGCACCAAAAAACATCTACAAGAATCAAAAGCACACACTAATACACCTTTTTTTGACAATAAGATCAAAAGCAAGAAAAATACAAGAACACAGATTTTTTCTTAGCCATCAAGCTAACAAGATTAAAGCCGATAGTCTCCATGTAAGGTACCATCTTAGTCTTTTGATGATTTATTTATAGTTTTAAGATTTTATAATAATCTGGTTTAAGTTTCTAGTTTTCTTTCTGTTTTTTGTTGATTTCGTGGCGCAATAGATTTTGCCGACTCAACTGGAAATCACTAGTGAGTCCAAGCACTAGGTTTAATCACTTTTTTCTTCTTTAACCCTTCTATTCTTTGGCATTTGGATGTTAGGATTTCTTTTTTCTTCTTTTTTTTTTTTTTTAGGTTTTTAGGTTTTTGCTTTGCATTTCACACACAGCTCATGATGTGCGCACGGTTACGTTGCTAAGAAAGTCTTGGATTTTAGGTATAGAACTCGTTGAACTCAAGACCTCATTTGATTCATGAACCAAGGAACTCTTGACATGGAATTGTTTTGCCTTGAATCTTCCCTTGAAGAAGTTCATGCCAATGAAGAAAACTAGACTAGACCACGTTGAGCGAATTCAATCGTCTAACATAATTAGCTCTAAAGACTTAGTCAAAAACTCAAGAAAACTCTAAACTAAGTTGGTGGTCGCCACAAGCAAGTTTGATAAGACCAAAAGTAGTTCTTAATCAACAAAGAACCAAGAAAATTCTCAAAGAAATCACACAATTTTTATGAATATTCTAAATAATTCTTATTAAAATTCGTATAGAAAAATGTGCCTATAAATAGGCTTACAAAGAACTTTCTAGAATTGAAGAATTAAACAATTTCTAAGTCTACTTCTAAACTAATAGTAATACTTAGCTAAAAACGCAATTGTATAATAATTCTGACAACCAAAACCTAACTAAAACCATAAAATCTATAAAAATTCGTCCAGAAATAGTTCATGGGCTGGACATCCTTCCTTAAGCTCTATTGGGCCTTCATTTAGCAACTTTCATGTAGGGCTGTTCAAAAAATCCCAAAAAATCGAAAAACCGAGAAAACCGATCCGCTCCGAACCAAAAAAAAGGGTAACTGAACCGGTTTTTTTGTGGCGGGGCGGTTTGCGAGGCAAGTTATATTTTAACCGGGTCGGTTCGCGGTTCACATTTTTGCGAACCGACGGGTAACCGAACCGAACCGAAATGGGGGTAGTTATGTAATTTCACATGTTACTTATGTAATTTCACATGTTAGTTTGGGTGTTCATTTGGCTATTTGTTGAATATTTATGTTTTTACATTGATTGAAATGAGAAGATGAAGTTTGAAAGACTAAGTGATTATTTTCTTGTTTATATAGTTTTTGGTTATTTGTTGAATATTTATGTTTTTATGTTGATTGAAATGAAAAGATGAAATTTAAAAGACTAAGTAATTGTTTTCTTATTTATTTAATTTTTGTTTTTTTGAAGATTAAGGTTTTGGATGTACTTTAACTTTAAGATATTAATGTTTGTATTATTAGTGATTTATAATATTTTGTAATTTTTCTTGTTTATTTTTTTAAAAATATAGGTAAATTATTATGGACCGGGTCGGGTACCCGCCCTATCCGAACCAGTTTTGCGGGTAACCGGAAGGCTAGGTACCCGCAACATATGGACCGGTTTGCGGTTCGAATTTTTGTCAAACCGCAAAGACCGGTTCAGTTCACATTTTTTGTCCATGGACCGGGTACCCGGTCCATGAACACCCCTACTTTCAGGGCTCTTCAAGCAAGTCTAAGTAACCAGCCTCTTGTAAGATTGTTTTGGACAACTTAACAACTTATTTTGGGGCTTCTTTGTAGATGAATTTAATCCGCAACCAATGCTCCACTCCTTGGCCCGATGTGCTAGTATAAACAAAGTGAATTTCAAGCTTGCAAATAAGTCCAAATTCATGCATAAGCTTCAACCAACAACCATGTCAAACATCTTCCACCAAGAACACGCCTTTCCTAAGCTTACCATATTCAAGTTCAAATCAAACAAGTCTAAGTGCTCCTTGGATCACATTAATCCCACCTTCCTCAAAAAAGTTTCGTCCTTGATTCTGCGAGTTCATATAAACTGCCATTAGTAACTAAAGGATTGATAGATGCACAAGTATAACCATTAAAAACTTTAAGTACATAAAAATCGGATATCATATTGCAAGAATAAATACATGTAGTTAAAGACTCATTACTCTTGCAAGATGAAATAAAATAAAACTCAGAAACACACATAGATTATGTAAAGGTAGTTTGAAGTTTAAAGACATCAAACATGTCTAGATGAGAAATATCTTTAAAAACATGAAAAAGAATTAACATATACAAATGACGAACAAGAAAAACACGAGATTCAGCACTTATGTATCTAAGAATGGACTCAAAATAACATTCACTAACTAGATAGAAATCATGATCAAATAAAGACGTATGACTAGAATCTAGATAGAAACTACTAACTACACATAAGTGTAGGGAATGTGAATCATGAAGATAACATGCAATAATTTTGAATGAACTATGTAAAAAAGACCGTAAAACATGAAAAATATCGTCATTCAACTCACTAGAATAATTCAAACGATGTAACAAAAATACATGAATATTATCACAAACTATAACACTAGAACACTTCGAATAAACTAACTTATGAAAACAATAATTTTTAGAGATAAAACACTAAAAATCATTTATATGACTCCCTCTAATTCGTGTATAAGAACAACTCAAAACATAAACATTGCCACCAACTAGCACAACAAAGTAACTTAGATGATGAATTATAGACTCAAAACAAATTTTTTTTAAAATGTTGTAGCAAAGAGAATAGTAAATTACTGATGCAATTGGATAATTAATCCCATCTCTATGTCCATAAGTTATATGGAAGGCCCATTCTCCTATCAAGAATCTAAGATAGTCAAAAGCTTGAAAATTTTGGTTGCTTTCTTGTGGATGTTAATGTCAAATTCAACTAGAAAAAAAATACCCCCGAAGAAAGGATTTTGTATTGAAAAATAAATGTGACATGAAGATGAATTGATCACCTGGGATTGACAAACAATGTTATAGCCATTTTGGAGCTCCAATATTGTTTTCACCTTTCTACAAACTTCTTCTACCTGCAAATTAAAGAAGAAAATTTATGGTGACGCTTTAGGACATATGAGTTGTTACATGTGTTTAAAAAAAAAAAAAAAAAAAGGTTATCCAACACTTATAGGTCTCAAATGAAATGTCTTACTTGGTTTTTTGTCAAGTTGCTAAAAATTATGCAAAGGTTTAATCAATACTAGATATTAATGCTAGATTATATCTAGTAAAATACAAGTAATTAATGAGTTACCCTATAGAAGAAAGAACACAATTAAGACGCACAAAAAGAATGAAATTCCCTCAATATATTATAATAGGATAGAATTTCTGTGTGTCAATATTGTATTTTCTCAATAAAAATCAAGAAAATGATTATTTAGTCTAAAGCATAGCTGCAGATTATAAACTTGGTAAATATCAAGCTAGTAGAGTTAACTATTTATGCACATCATGAGTTGGAAATGAATTTTAAATGTAAATTCACATGTAAGTGGCATCAATTATATTGTCTGTTATATTGTCTGTCCAACTAGCTAGATCCCATCCCTTGGCTACAACTTGTGCTATTCAAATTCCGCAAGTAGCCGCAGTTGCTGTTGTGGCCCAATGGTGTTCCTTGATGACTTCGGTGATGCCATACTAAAGCTGAACATGAAGCCAATATGCTCCAGCCAACAAACCGGAATCTAATGCTATGATGTATTTGGGCTTTGTCAACATTAGATCTAATGCGAACACCATTTCATATAAGGCCATCCATGATACATAAACCAGGTTGGTTTGGATGGTCTAACGAAGCTTGTTTTCTTTGATTTGGGCTCGGTACACTTTAATGGGAAAGCTAAGCAAAAGATTAAGTTAGCCTCCATTTGATTTAGAAATTTTTTTTTTTATGGCTCCATCATTTTTGGTTGATAATTAGTGAAAATTTTTGGAATATATCCACTAATTTTTACGAATTAAAAGTATTCTTTTATTAAATAGTTAAAATTAACGTGGAAACTTTAAAAAATTTGTTGACTTGTTTAGATAACATGCATATTATAATATGAATTCAGAGTTTCTTCTTATCAAAGAGGATTAGTTTCACATCTTTTTCCAACCGAAAGCTTTTGTTAAGTTTGATATCTTGCAAATGAATGCAAAATCTGAAACAACCTCTGTTTGATTGCTGTGTTTGACAAAGAATTTTGGCAAATTCAAGTAGACTCTCCCAAATTAAGATGACCAGAAAGTCGAAACACAAGGGCCAAGTTAGCAAACAAGTTTCTATATGTCCTTAGATCATATTCATTCAGGTTTAATGAGAAATCATCTATTTTTTTTTGTGCTAAACAGACGAAATAGAGCATGAAACTCATCATCCATGATGAGTTTGTGACATAAAAAAATAGATCAAAATTGTTAAATTTGTGACTTCCTAGCAAATTGACGCCACAATCCCTGCTGACCGAGGATTGAAGGATTGCAAAACAAAATAAACCATTCTTCTTTAAATAAAAAGAAAAAAGGAACACAATACTAGAAGTTGTCTACTCAGGAAACATGAATTTTCTTCTCATAGATCGAAATCTCTGAAGTCTGACATGTGAATTCTTTTCATGGTTCATCACAGCAGGAGATAAGATGCAAAAGCTAACAAAATCCAAAAACTTGATAGTCGTTCACCAAATTAATTAAAGTTATAGGCAATCAACGTTGACTCTCAGTTTTTACAAAAAAAAAAAAAAAAAAGTCATTGTAATCACAGAGCCCGTACGACCATCTTGACCGTTTCCCATAAACAAAGGACCCAATTTCAGAACCAATATAGCTAAGAAAAATAGGGGAAATGCAAACTGGAAAAACCAATTTATTCAATATGGATGGTCAATCACTATCCCTAAAATTTGGAACCAAAAATTACTAGTCCTAAAATACAAATTGGGACGGTGAATTACTAGTCCTATTTATTCCTCAGTTAGGCGATTAAGCCCTAAAATTAACCAAGAAAAATGGTCCTCGAACCCCTAAAATAATCTTCATAAGTTGGGTTATTTAATCCCTAATGTTACCTGAAATTGTTCCAAAATTTGAAGCTACATTCACTGTAATAGAGCAGACGGAATGATCAGAGTGCGTTTTGGAGTTGAGTAGCTCTCTGAATCTCACTTCGAATATGCCCTAGCGGAGAAGCTGAAGCTGGTTTGGAGTGGAGCGGAGAAGTTGAAGCTGGTTTGGAGTGACGTGGAGTTGGTTTGGAGTGGAGAAGCTAAAGTTTGGACAGAGAAAGTGAGATGCAACGTGGAGTTGGTTTGGAGTGGAGGAGCTGAAGTTTGCGTTGAGCCTCTGTTCTAATTTTCCTCAATGTGGTGGAGAGAAAGAGAGGAGAGAGAAATGTGAGGAATGAATTAGTCTGAATATGGCTGAGTTTTTTTCCCCCTTTTGCCTGCGCTTAGCTTTCCCAATTTTTCATTTCCCTCCTTTAATCTCGCACCACTATTTCATGTTCTTCCATTTACTTCCTCATATCGCACATAACTTTTTTCGATGTTGTCACAAAACTAATTTTCGTCTATGTGGTGACTTGCACGCCATAGCATTTTGTGATGACTGATCCTAAGTTGTCACAAATGGCAAGAGTAAGTGAGGTCATCTATGACGACATCAAATGTGGTCATTGAAGTACATCAACTGTGACAACATTTTGCTGTCACTGAGGATGTTGTCACAAAAAATCATTTTTCTTGTAGTGGTATCATCACATCATCTTATCAATCTCATTGATATGTACAAATAATGCCTTTTCTAGGCTAAACAACCCTAGAAATCCATAAGTACGAGAAGATTCTAGAAATAATTTAATAACAGTACAAAACCCTAAATATTACAGAAGTTGTCGTCTTATTCCTGACAATGACAGGTCTAATGTCCAGCTAGGGACATTGGGGCTAGACATTGGTGATTCTCTTTATGATTAGCTTCTGGTTCATGTTGGCTTTATGACCACTGTGATGTTCAGCATTGGATATTGGCTTATCTCCTCCTATTTTGCTTCTTTAATCCATGAGCTCCATGCCATCCAAGCACTCCAGGGCCCTCCCCAATAACCTTGAAAAATCTCCTAGATTCCATTTCCATGGAACCTTGGAATATTCTCCCTCAACTCATGATCAATTATGAGACCACCAACCATTGACTCATTCATAATAGATCATCCACTCCTTATTGCCACGAACAAGTTGATGAATGATGAAACTTGATAATTCATATTGTTTGTCCACTTCTGTTGACAATTCCATTCTCAAAACTTGTGAAGCTCGCCTCAAACACATGGTATTCACCCTAAACTCCAAAATTCCAATTTCGTGAAGATCATCTTGAAAGAGATCGTTCCCAAGGAAAGTTAGGTTATTAGACTTCCCCATCTTCAAGACAATTCATCCTCAAATCATCGCCCAATCTAAGTAAATCACATTGTATTTCAGAGAATAAGTCTTTTAATATGTGCATTAGTTGCAATTCTTTAAGGTCAAGACCACATGTGTCTAATAGCTCTTCAATGTCAATATCACATACTGGTAACACATCTAGATGTCCATTATGAGCCTTTCTTGAAAGTATATAGTCTTCAATTGATGCCTCCAATGATGACAACTCGGTTTTACTAAACATCTTCAATAGTAGCACAACTTCCCTTGACACTTACAGTGGTTGGATAGCTTTCACACTTGATCCATTAACTGGTGGCAAATATTCATTACCTTTAATCTCTTCTTCATGCAACATCTCCATTACTGTTGAGTCCACTTTACAAGCAATTTCTTGAATGGCTATAGAATCTTCAAGTCGATTATCTTCTCTGCTCAAAATCCAATTGATGATGTCATTTAACTCTTCAAATATGACATTCATTTTTTGACTTACTATCAATGTAGGTGTTACACCACTTAGATTAACCTTCTAAGAAATCCAACTTTCTCTAAACAACTTGAACCCAAAAGAATCTGGGATCTAGATCTAGCACTTTTGACACAAGAAACAAGAACTAAACAAAAGACTCAATTGTTGGATATTTCTAGACAAAGAACAATCAAGAAACAACTAGATCACGATGAACATAAGAAATATGAACAAAGAGCAATGCTATAATGAAAAGATCAAGAACGAATTCAAAAGAAAGAATAGAAAATGATAACAAAGGTATATGTTCAATTCCTAGAAAATGAATTTTCTAGAACACAATTTGAGAAAACCTGAAATCAAGATCCATAGCACTGATACTAACTGATAGAGGAAGGACCCGTGGGACCATCTTGAATTATTAGGGCTTATTTTAACACTAATCAAACAAAGTTGACTAAAACTAGATTAAAGAGTTAGGAACCTAGACCCCAATCAAACTCGTTGATAGGAATCTAAACTATGTGAGTAGATCTTCACAAGAATGTACTTGATAAGATCTAGCTTGTTGGCCCCAAAAATAATGCAACCAATGAACAATAAACTAATATTAAAGATAATCAAATGTAAAGCTCAAAACAATAACAATAATAAAACTAAAGTAAAGAAAAGATCACACCGGAATTTTTATAGTGGTTCGGCACCAAACTCGGTACCTACATCCACTCCCAAGCTCTTCCACTTGGAGTTTGAATCTACTAAATACTTCTTCAATTTGGTGAAGCAAAACCAAAAGTACAATTGAAGGATCACCCCTCGCACCAACTATCCTAGCTATAGTTAAGCCAAAGACACCCTCTTTGCTCACACTAAGCCTTCACAAGTTGTGCCAAAGAGTTTTATAATTATCCAATAAACTCTCACAAAGTTACAATTGAATTGCTCTCACACCACAATTGAAAAGCACTCAAAACCCAACTTTTCAACCTCACCAAGAAGTACAAGTATACTTTAAGAAGAGTATTTTCACACAAAATCACTCTAAGTCACTTGTAAACTAAGTAGGCAAAGTCTCCTATTAATTCTATACATAATGGTATTTGTGGGGGTAAGAAAAAGGGTTAAAAATGGCTCTAACGGTCAAATAGGTAAAATTGCAGAAACTAGCCCTTAGACAGTAAATTTGAGATTCGGATGTCTGCTACTGTTCATCCGGACGTCCAGATGGTCGTTTGCATACATTGTGTCCAAAAATACTGTTCATCCGGACGAGGGTCCGAATGCGGTACTGTTCATCCGGACGCTACTGTTCACGCACTATTCATCCCGAGTACTGTTCAGGGCACTGTTCATCTGGTACTGTTCATCCGGACGCGGTTACTATTCATCCGGACGTCCGCATGGTCGTACGGATAATTACTTTTTTGCAATTTTTATCTTCTTTTGAATCTTAATTGATTTTACTGCAAAAATAACTTGATAAAACATTAGTAAACATTATCATTAGTTTGTTAGTCATCAAAATTGAGATGATTTAGAACCATAAGGTCTCAATCTCCCCCTTTTTATGATGACAAACTAATGAGAAAAAGAAGCAAAATGAAATAGAATTGACTCCCCCATAGTACATGCATATTCAAAAAAGCTCATTTTCAACCTAGATCATCATTCCAACATAGCTAGTTCTCCCCAAGAAATATAAGAATTTTCTCAAAAAGAATCTTGAATTTTATTGATTCATAATCACATCATCTCATCAATCTGATTAATATATACAAAGAATGCCTTTTACAGGCTAAACAATTCTAGGAAACCTAATTACAAGAAATATTCTAAAAACAATTTAATAACAATACAAAAACCCCAAATATTACAACAATTGTTGCCTTATTCCAATGATCAGTCCAATGTCTGTCCTAGGACATTAGGGCTGGACATTAGCTAATTCTTGCAACCAACATCAAATTTTTCATGATTAGTTTCTGGCTGTGTTTTGCGCAATGACCAACATGATGTTCGGTGTCAAACATTGGCTAATTTCTTCCTATTTTGCTTCTTTAATCCAGGAGCTTCCTGCCCTCTAAGCGCTCCAAGGCCCTTTCCAAAATAATCTTAACAAGTCTTCTAGATTGCATTTCCATGGAACCATCAAATATTCTCTCTCAAACTTGTGATCGAATGCAAGATCACCAATCATTGACTTTTTCATGATAGATCATCCACTTCTTATTGCCATGAACAAGTTGACGTATGATGAAGCTTGGTAATTCATATTGCTCATCCACCTTTGTGACAAATCCATGCTCAATACTTGTGAATCTGGCCTCAAACAGGTGGAATTCGATCCAAACTCAAGAATCTCCAATTTCATGAAGATCATCTGGAAAGAGATTATCACCAGGGTTAGCCAGGTTTGTATCATAATGAAAAAAAAATCAATGAACATGACAAAATATTTTGATCTTCCTATAGCAGTAATAGGAGAAGGTTTGCAAATATCAAAATGAAAAAGATCAAAAGGTGTACTAGAAATAGAATCATTTTTACTAAAAGGTAAATCATAAAGCTTAGCAAATTGACAAGGAAGACACTTGAAATATTGATTAGTAACTGGACCTACACGCTTTGAGAAATTAATACTCTTGAATGACTTAAAGAAACATAAACTAGACGTGAATGCCATAATCCATATAATGAAAGATATAATGTTGATGTAGTTGAATGGGATACCATGAACAAATGGGTTGGTAGATGAAAATGAGTTAGCTTAGAAAAATGACCAACTTTAGAGCCGATCCCAGGAATCTTGCCATCTGGGGATCTTATATACAACCAGAAGGAGAAAAAACTAGATGAAGTCCCAAATCACAAAGTTGGCTATTAGAAATAAGATTAAGCTTAAGTTTAGAAAAAAGAAAGGTGTCAAGAATGGAAAGGTCTACAGTAAATATGGCATATGACTAACATGTATAATGGAGCCATCAGCAGTATGAATAGATGGTGCAAAAGTGTTAGCATGTTTATAATTAAAGATACTAGATTTAGATGTTATGTGATTATTACGAGCAGAATCAAAATATCAAGAAGTACCTAGAAGGGGCACGAACAAGTGGGGAGAAGCGCGGGCTAAGAGCAATAGATGGAGTAGATTTATGTAAAACCTATTTAAGCATGGATTTAATATCAGTAAGAGGAATAGAAGAAGCAAATAAGTCAACAAGAACATCAGTAGTGGTAGATGCATGATATGGACATGGCCTAGCTTGAGAAGGATTAGGTTGTCTGGCAATTTTATTATAGGACAATTGGATGAAAAACAATGTGTCCTTTCTTCTGACATGTGTGAAAAATCCGAATAGGACAATTCAAAATCAAATGATCAAGATCATGATAGTAATTACATTTTTTAGATTTATTTGATCCTCTAGAAGATGGGGTAACAAGAATAGTATAAAAAAAAACTTGTGCTAGCACGCAGTATAGTATTAGAACTCAAGATCTTAAGAGAACAAAGACAAGTTCCACTTAAGATGGTTTTTGAAATTGCAGATGGAAGAGCAGCAAAAGGGGTCTAGTGAAGTAATGAGGCACAAAGATTCTCAAATTCATCATTCCATAAAAATATACATTAATTGTTATTGATCTCGATTAGCAATATACTTCGTACTATCATTGGAAGACTCTTATTAAGAATCTGACAATGCCAATTGACCCCAAACAACTCTAATCTTGGAATAAAATCATGAAAAAATTGATTACGCTCTTGGTTCATGCAAGACAAAATAGTTATATTTTGATATTGCGTGGCAAGACCTCCCTTAGTACATCATACAAGAAAACCTCATATGCCTTTTGATGTATTAAAGTGACCGAGCTACTGATGAATGGATGGAATAGAAATATTGGAAATCGAAGTGATAGTCTGATGACTTTTGCTATCACAATTCTCTAGACGATTTGCAAAACAATCCCTTGATTCATCTATCTTAATGGTGGGGGTCTGGTAGAGTATCCATTGATAATTCACCATAACTTGCAACCTTTGAGAGAACTTTGCAAAATAAGTGGAACTTTTTAAGAACCCCTAAATTAGCCATGAAAATCAATGAACATACAAAGAAACTGGTTCACAAAAAATAACCTTGCTAGAAAATTTTATTGTAGACTTCGGTTGACAAAAAATATAGCTGATGGTTAAATTCAGAAGACTCAATTTAGTAGACAACCAAACTGAACTAGCCAAAAAAACCGACACAAAATAACCAAAATGGGGCAAGAAAAATAGATAAACAGTGAACTAAATATGGCCAAACCGAAGTAGAATAGAACCAGACCAAGACCAACAAACCAGATGCTCATGTGGATGATCTACTGACGTGAATAAATGTCGTGGCAACTAGGGTTAAGATTTGGTTGACGTGGCCGATAATGTGTGCGATGGTGCGACACTGGATGGCGTGGCTAATAAACGTCAGCTGGTGTGCCACTGTGTGATGACGTGTCTGAGGACATGGCTGAATAACGTGATCCAAATGAAAAAAACCATAACCTTGAATTATTTGCAGTGTTTTCCAACTCAGACCAGACCGGTCAATTTGACTGATTGAACAACGAATTCACCAAGCTTCTGTTCCGGTCAACCATGAAAGCTGGAATATCCCAAAGAACCGATAAGAACCAGTTCAACCATACAAACCACAACAAACCGTTGAACCATTAGACTGCCAATTTTTTAATTTTTAAATTTCAAAACTTTTTTTTTTTTTGAAGAATGCAAGTGAGAGGTCTAGGGATCTCTCACTTTGATTGCAAGCTTCCAACCACCAAGCCGTGCTCCTTGTTGTTGGTCTTTTCTTATGAATCATTTTATTTATTCTTTCTTTTAGTTTCCTATATTAATCATTTGTAACAAAATTAATTGGTCCTTACATTTTTTGTTTCTTTATTTCCATTAATCATATTTAATGAATTTGATTGATTCTTACTTTTTTAGTTTCTTTTTTTTGTTTAATAATTTAATTGATTCTTATTTTTTTCATTTATTAGTCATGTTTAATAATATTAATTAATTCTTACATTTTTAGTTTGGCATCTAAATTCATTCTATTAAAGAAATCTTGGATTTACTTTTACTAAAATTTCACATACAATAAGATTAGTCCTCTTATCTAAATTGTTTAATTGTTCATTTATGCCTAAAACATTCTCCTAATTAAAAGTTTAAATTGATATTTTTGTAATTGTTTGTTTAGATTTTTGAATTATGGTTAATTATTTTTCAATAATAAGCACATGTGGCATCTTGAAAGTAAGTGGGTAGAAAGTTATTTCCTTTATTAAAAAATCAAAAATCAGTCAAATTATTTAAATCATATTTTTTATGCAATATATTGATTCCAATTATTATAGCATCACATAACCACCTTTTCTTGATATACTAAAAAAATGTGTAAATTGAACATAATTGATTAAATTAAGAACTAATAAGCAAATAGATTTACTTGTTAGTTTTATTTTTGAGACTAATGTATAGAGTCCAAATTAACTCGCTCAATGGTTCGATACATGTAAAAATAAAATTTCTTTGGAGAGAATAAGTCTAAAGTTAAAGTCTAAGAACTCGATTCTAAATAAAGTTTAGACTCTTTTAAGAAATTCTAAATCAAATTATTGATTGATACAAAATTGTTAGAAATTACCTCTCATTAGTGTTGTAAAAAAATGTAAAAAATTAAAAAATTGAAAAACTAAATAGATCTAAACTAATAGTAAGATAATCAAATTGAAATTTGAAAATCATTTGGGTATGCGAACCTTCTTAAAAAATAGGGCAAAAGAACATTTTTTTATTTTAAAAAATTACATTTACTTGAACCGACCTATATACAAAGTTAATTGTATTATTTGGTATTAAAAATAAATTTAAATTTTACATTGAAAAATAAGTCTTGATAATATTAAAAGAGTGGAGAATGTGAAAACAAGCAACAAATATGATTTAATAATGTAGAATGTTCAATACTATAATTTAAAATATTTATAAATACAATAATGTACTTTAATGGTGAATTTTAAAGTATATGTTTTATCCATATTTTCTTTCAATACACTTACTTTTTATAGTTATTATATGTTTTATACTTGTAATGTCATTTTCTTTGTTAATTTAATTGTTATAGACATAGAATATTTTATAAAATTTTTACATAGAATATTTCATAAAATCTTTACCAAATATAATAAATTCATTAACTTGTATATTTGAATATATTCAAACAATTAATGGGTTAACTAGTTTAACAGAGTGAGTTATATATAGTATTTGTTGTTATATTATACGTTAAATTAAATTAAAAATAGAAAAAAAAATTGAACCCTAGTCGACTGGTCCAACCGTGAACCGTATCCCCCTCCAGTTCATTGACCTGTCCGGTTTTTAAAACTTTGCTTATTTGTAGACCCAATTCTTCTACTGAAGCCTGCACGCGAGGGCACATGGACAGAGGACTGAGAAGCTTCCGACGGCAATGAATTCGGAAGGCAACAGAGACTAGAATTCCAGTAGCAGTGTGTTGAAATTGCTGGCAGAAGATGCTTAAAAAAACGTGAAGAACAATTTGGGTCTTGAGAGAAAAAAAAATCTTGAATTTTGAAGGGTAAGAGTAATTGAAAAGAAAAACTAACAAGATACTAAGGATGTGGCTCTGATACCATGTGAGAAAAAATAGAAAACTATTTGTGTTAAATTGTGTCTTACAATTATATCTAACATGTCTATATATAGGTCAACAACACCAATCTATTCTAATTACGATTACTCTACAAGATCACAAATAACAATGAGGAAATTAACATAAATCACAATAACAAATTAACAAGTGTTCAATAAGGAAATTAGCATATATATTAACAGATGTACTAATCAGGATTTCAAAAGATTTACACGTTCTTTTAGGACCAACATGTCCCAAATATCCAAGGATGCTTTATCAAGATAATTGTTTTGGCAGTCTTGCAATTTGCAACATTGTTAGTTACAGTTTGCACAATGTTGGTTGGTCTAACCCCCTCAATTGCTTCGATAAACATGTTTACTACATTCTCGGCATCTTTGACATTTCCATTTGCATTTGTTGCTGTAACAAACATGGCCGCACCAGTAGATCTTGCATTTGTATTAAATAAGGTTGAACAGGAAAAGAATTGGACAGAAGATTTGAAACAAACCATTTTAGCAAAATTATACGCCTTTTCTTTTCCAGGTGCTTTTAATAATATGCATTTTTGTCAGTATATGTTGCTTTTCTTTAGCAAGTGGCATGGTACGTAACCTGTTAAAGGTTGGGGGACATCAACCATATAGATTACTACACGCCAATATTTTTGAATATTTGTTAAAATAACTTCCGGAAGCAAAACTAAATATGGTAGGGCAGACACTAAAAACATTATGGTGGCGGGTTTATCAGCAATTTCTCTCTACGCCACATTAACAGATTTTTTCCAAGGTTCTAATCTTTGTTTTTTATGTTGCAACAAGTCTGATCCTCGTGGAAATTTCCATATGCAGCTTTTTTCCTTGCATAGTTGACAGTTCATCTTTCTTTGTTTTAGATTGTTTGTACTCTTTCCTGATAATTTGAGCAACATCAATGGTTGTGGATTTGCATTCTTCAACACCATAGTTTGGAAGTCTCCACAGATATGCCTTCTCTTTAGAGAATGATCTTGCAACATTTTTGTTCAATAGTTACAAGACCACATGCTGTTTTCAACCCCACTAGATGATGCGAGTTCCAGTACTTTGACATGATTCCACAAGGCTTGTCATCAAAATCAATATTTTGTTCTTTTGAAAACTACTTGTTGCTTTCCTTCACCGGATAAAGTTGACAATTTTTTTATCACATAGAATTGAGAATATTTGTTTTACCTGAGAATTGAGTGAAACTAAGAACAGTAGCCTTATATTTTTGGGGAGTAACTGGGAACTGTGGCTTAATACTACGTGATGGTTTGTTTTTTGGGATGATGGATAACAACATATATAGATCAAGAGTTATCTTGGTATGGTTTTTATTAGTTGATCTAATCTACGATTTTAATGGTTGAAAATTTAAATGTTTAATGGAGTGTTATAAGCTAGTTCGTAGTAATAAATATTTGATGGTTACTGATAAATATGTTTTATATAAAATTATTCAAATATTTTACTGCCATATTGGAAATATACATTAATAATACCAACTATATATGGCACTTATTATTCGCTAATTGTGTTAATGAAATTATATAATTCTAATTATATCTCAAGTGGTAGAAAATTTTCAAATTTCATCATTTTTTGGCAAAAAAAAAGTTATTTGATCATCCCTATATAGAGAAATAATTATTAAGCTCAAAATTCTAAATAAAACAATCGCGAACAATGTATTATTAATAGTAATATAATGGATAATAGCAAAAGTCAAGAGGAATACAAAATTTTCTCTTTTCATTCTAAGTTCATTCGTTAGGAAAATGATGCAATTGCCTACAAAATTTATGAAATATTGAGCATTCTCATTGTGTTGCTTAGTATTAAGAATAATATACTAATTAGTAACAATTAATAGCCAAAATGCGTATAAAATTTTCTTCTCCCTATCCTAAGCTTGTTCGGGAAATAGTAGTGCAATTTGCCACTAAATAGTTTTGAAATATTGGACATTGTTTGGTATAACATTGTAAGTTTATTTTATTTAAACTATGTGACACTCCTTTGTACAATGGCTCCGAATTGTCTATCTTTATCTTTATTTTTACAATTTTCGTTCATGATCTTGATCATAAAATCTTTTGTCATGAACTTAAAAAAAATATTAATTCTTTTATGAAAACCAATTAATGTCCAGACATGATAATTTACAGGACAAATTTTAATTGTTTCAAATTTTTATTGGATTATTAATTATTTTTATGATTTATGAAACTTGAATGCATTGGAGTACATAAGAAAAAAACTCGCATTTTAACAATTTGTCCTTTTCTGTTGGTTCTTTGTTAAAAGTTTACCTGATATTTAACTGTGTCTCAAAAGTAAAAAGAAAAAAATACCATTAAATTTTTTTTAAAGAGTATATATCAACATACCTTTGAACCAATGATGTTTTTCTTCAATTTGATTAACAATTACTCAAGTCGAATAAATAAGGTTAGCATATGATGTTACATCATTTTTTTTTCTCGTTTTTCGAAATGCCCAACTGCCATTTTATTTGTGTAGTATTTCTCTTCAAATTTATCAGCGATGGAAATAGTAAAACGAAAACAGTTGGAAATTCTAACATTCTTATAATGATTTGTCATTTTCTGTTTTTTGTTGAGAAGTACAGCCATCAATATTATTTGATTAAAAAATTAATTGAGATTTTTTTATAACAAGAAAGTACAGTTCATTTATGTTGAAAATTATTTTAAAGGTATGGCCAAAGTGTCTTTCCTTCTATCTAAAAAATCAAACCTCCATTTTCTTGCACTAAATTTCTCCACAATAATCTTCCAAAATCTTTCATCTCCTTCACATCATTGGTAAGTTTTCTTATTTCAATCCATTTGTATCTTCCAAATGTCCTTGCTGATGCAGAAATTCAGTCACAGAAGCCTCAATCTTCTAGTTTTCTTCCCAAGTTTCTCCCCTCTATCCATGGACGACAATCAGAATATGCAGCAACCAACGTAACGTCGGAAGAAAACGGCGAGTCGAGTAACAGAGCAGTCATTATATAGAAATTCAAGGTGGACCTTTATGGGCCTAAAGAATTCCTAGGTCTAGTCCTTAGCACTTTCTTTGTTGTTGCATGATCAACTGAATTCGTTTCCTTATGGAATTGGAACGGGGACGTTCTTTGGTTAAGCAGGAAAAAACTAGAAAACTGAAAAATCACAAAATCGCATGTTGACTTTTGGCCCAAAACACCCACAAAATTGGCCTATTTCCAACCAACCAAACAATTTAAGCTATTAAATCAGATTCTAAAAGTGGTTCGATTAATCGAAACTTATTTACAAAAGTATCCAACCTTAGCAATTTCAATTTCAAATGTCATTGTTTAGTTATTGTAGTTGACCGGAATAAATCCACATATATGTCATAGGCTGACATCCAAAAATATTATAAAGAATTTGAGGATTATTAAGTTATTCCATTTCCAACCCAACAATTTAGGCAATCAAATTGGATTCTAAAATCGACTGCAACAAATCCATTCCCAAGTATTAGAGAGGATTTGAAGAGTATTTAATTATTCCATTCCCAACCAAACTGTTTAGGTAATCGAATCAGATTCTAAAAGCGAATTGAATAACATCTACAAAAACGATTGCAATTTCAGGTGTCATTGTTTAAGACCACAGTTTCTTAGAGTTGAGATAATCGAAATGGCTAGAATTTTCATTTCCTAGATAATATGCTATTATCTCCTCATTTCCATATTTCACTTCTTGTGGTTGCAACCTTTATCTTGTGAACAATTTGTAACCATTTTGGACAATAATATTTCAACCTTTAGTTTGCAAAAAGGAGCTTTGGAAATTTGTTGCTTTTAATATTAAGGATCTAAAATCAAAAGCGAATAGCCACAGCATTATATTATAATACCGGATAAGTAAATATATTATTCCATAAACCCTTTATATAAAACACCAGTGGTGTTTTACCATTTTTCTTGACATTTTTAGTTTCTAAACTTTTTATATAAAACACTAATTGTTAATATTTTTTTCTTGACCTTTTTAATCGCAAAACTAATTTTCGTATTAAATTCAATATTTTCAAGATGTGCTCATCATTTTAGAATTCAAAACCATAACACATGAGAACGAATAGAGGGTCAAGCCGATAGAGTTATATTTCTCCACCTCAAAAATCAAGGGTTCGAATCTTATCAACACAAATTTCTTTTCCCTCATTCTAATAGTGTGGTTTTGATAAAAAGAGAAAAGAAAAAACCATTACAAGTGGAATGTCACAAGGCATAAATGAATAAGTAATTAAAACTCTCTGTCCACATAAGATTTGAATGCGCAAAATTGATATACAAATTTGAAACAAAGTCAATATGTCAATTTTTACTCGACCAAAGCTGACAACTTTGAACAATCTTTTATTCCTTCAATTGAATGTTTGCAGCCTACTTGGGTCACGTCAGCTCCGGCCAACGTCGGCCTCACATTTTGACTTTGAATAAGTTTAAACGGCCCAATAAAGTCATATTTGGTATACCTCGATTTGGGCTAGTAGAGTATAGCACCTGTTCCTGCTCAAGTTTTGTTGTAATGGGTTCATATAGACTTTATAGCTAATGAATGGAATTAGCAAAAATTCTTGAAGGCTTTTGATTTTTTTCCCTAAATTTTTGAATTGTTCAGTCGAATTCGATGTAGAAGGATGAAGTTAAATTTTAATCTTATTTTTTGACGCTTCCACTTAGCTGTTTTTAATTGTTACAAATAAAAAACAAGGCAAATAGGCAATGAGTTGGCACTAATGATGTTCTTGAATTCAAAAACAATAACCATATCTTAAAAGGGATAGATTGACATTTACAAACAAGTCCAGGGACTTAAAACGTCAAGAAAAAAATCAGATGCCTTTACTGTTTTAATAAGAAGTTTAGAGACTTTTGAAAAGTTAAAAAAATATTAGAGACATCAATATTTTATATAAAAAGTTAAGGGACTCAAAGAGCTATTTGCTTCGTCATGCCAGTCGTTAAATAGGAACTCTCTTCTTCCTCTTTAAGTAACTATTTGTTTAAATTTTTATTTTTTCATGGTACAAGGCAAGAATATGAGGGAAGGGAGAAATGGGTGACGGAGTAAAAAATCCCTTTCCTCCTGTCTGGCAAAAATTTTTGCTCCGTATATACATGCATTATTTGGAGAATTTTTCAAAATAATTAATTGGAAGATTTTTGTTGACTTTTAAAAAAGGTGAAAAGTGTTTGGATTGTGAAAATTTTAGACAACAAGTTTGGATAGTGAATAATTATTCTGAAAAAATGTTTGGATTGTTCAAAAACTTTGCAACAACTTGTTCAATTTTTTTACACAATTATTCACAAAATCTAACATTTTTTTTCAAAATCTGTTCAGAAAAATTGAAAAAATTACCACGAACAAAATAAGCTCCATTGACAGTAGCTTTTGTGGAATGATGAGTGAGCGATGGACACTCGTCAAATGACGAGTGCCAGGCACCATAAGAAATTTGAAAGCTGACAATAGGAGTAAGACAAGCGTCTGTAATAGTCACACCACCGACGATAATTTTTCTAACGAAATAGGGCTTGGAATTTTAAAATCAGGCTTTTGATTTCGATGGCAAATGCTGCTCCTCGAATGCTTTAGACAGTAATACGGGGTATGGATAAGTGGAAATCGGTCATTTATTAGGTTGATTTCACAATTTGCGTTCATTTTTGGGCCTGGGGTGTTAAGCGGGTTTGGGTTGGAGAGATGTAGAAGAAATGCTGGAGAGAGGGAGAAGAAGGATTTTGAACTTTGAAAAAGAAAACAAGCGAGAGAAGAAAGGTTAGAGAGGGAGAAAAAGGATCTTAACATTTAAAAAGAGAACACTTGACGGAAAAATTGGACAAAAAATTGTGGGTCATTTTTTTAGTCAAAACTACAAGAACTATTCACATTTTTTGCAATAATTTTTGGTTTTATCCAAATAAAACTACAAATCATTTTTGCAATAATGACAAAAAATGATATCCAAACAAGGCCAATTATTATTGTAATGAGTTTTCACTCACTACTTTGTAGGTAATGAAATTGGCTAGCTATTTGACACGAATTTTTGGATAGTTCTATTCACATTGTATCATGACTCCAAGAAATTTACGGTGAAAAATTCAACTTTAGAACTTATGCTACTATACATTGGAATAATCATTAAAAATTTTCTATTTAGTTTTTAATATTTTTATATTTGATAATTAAATAATTAATTTAGTAACTTGTTGTATAGGGTATTTATTGTCACCAATTTTAAGTGATTGTAAATAAGGTATTTATTGAAATAGTTTAACACAACGTTCAGGGAGTCCAGAGAATTTATAGAAAATCCACAAAGACTAATCTTGAATCTTTTTCATTTTTGATATATATAATATTTAAATTGAGCCGTTCTCTTTTTCTCATATATTTTTGCGTGTGACTAATTTATCTCAACTACTTAATTCAAATATGTAATTTTGTGAGTTGATATTCGAACTCTTAAAATTTTGGATTCTACAATTGGTATCGATAGGGGTGGCAATTTTTGATACAATTCGAAAACACGACACAAATCTACTACGAAAATAATGGGTTTGAATTAAGGCTTATTAAGTTCGGAGCAAACTCGATGAACTGCCTAACATACAGGTCGATTTCGGGTTAGAATGGGGTCACCCATTTGACCTGAGAAAAAAAAAAAAAAGAGATTTAAGGCAAAATAAAGTTAATCATTATTCCTCTTCTAGTCTGTATCAATTAATGATTGACTATATGCATGTCAATAGTCTAAAGCAATCTTAGTTCTCCCTAAATCTTTATTGAACCAAACCATATGTGCATGCAAGCATGGCCATATGCACACACATGTTTCCTTTTGCCCATGATAAGGAGTAGTCCAAATCTGCCAATAATTGATTACAACTGTATATCTTGTCTTGGCATGTTATGAGTCAAACGGGGTCAATCCGACAACCTGCCAACCCGTGGCATGTTGTGTTCAAGTCAGGTATGTTGACTCGTTTCTAGTTGGCAAGTTGGGTTTAGGTCAATAGGTTTCCTGTTGTACTTGGGTCTTAACCTGACTCGCCAACCCATCACCCAGCTTGATTGCCACCCCTAGGCATTGAGAGCAAGATATTCTACAATTGGCATCAAGGGCCAAGTTAAGAAGTTAGTCATGGAGTTTTCTATTGCCATTAAGTTCTGGAAGGAGCCAAGTTATGAAGATAGTCATGGAGTTTCCTATTGGTGTTAGTTCTGGGGGTGGGTATTCAGTTATCAAATTTAAACCACAAGGTTGGTTCTAATATATTGTACTCTTGAAGATTAGCTCATAAATTTAGAATTGATTGTAGGTGTTGGGACAGAGACTTATAGAGATCCTATCAGAATTATTGATTGCTACAAGATTATAGAATTGCAAATTTTGATTTAGAGACCAAGAAAAATTCACTTAGATTTCATATATTGAGTGCCTTAATTTAAGTTCAACCTTATTTTTGGAGAAACTTGTCTTCATATTTTGGATTTCATCTAAGTTTGTAACATCCACAAATGAGTGATATGTTGATTTATTTTAATTTTTAATTTGCTTTATTACATTGGCAATAAATTTTATTATCGGGAGTTTTAATAAATAATATTCAAATTGATTTTTTAGGGGTAGATAATTAAATCTTTGCACGTCTTCAATTTATCCTCTTTGCATGTAATTATTAGAAAACTATAGTTTATAATTGAAGGATTTAAAAAGCATTAATAAATGAGATCAAAAAAAGAATAATATAAAAACCCAAAAAGTCAAAAATTTATTGAGGTTAATAAATTAGAAAAATAAATAATATAAAAAAGAAATATCAAGGTTAAACTAAAAAATAAAGAATATAAGAAATAGCAATTGATTAATAAAAAAAGATAGTTTAAAAAATAATAAATTAGATTTATTGGGTATTTAAGCAGTATCAAAATAGGACTATCCCATTTTAATCCTGCATATTGATTCCATGACAAATATGAAACTGTTTAGGTATTATCTATATTTCACATTTCTAACTGTTTGGGTATTATCCATATTTCACATTTCTAACTGTTTGGGTATTATCCATATTTCACATTCCTAATTAAGTTATGCCTAAATCCTCATTTGCCATCTCTACTCGTGATCAAGCATGCCAGGTCAAGGAAGTTTCTTCTAATCAAAGAACACGCTACAATAAAAATGCCAGAACATGCTAAGTGGCCACATCATATAAGGAATAATATTCAAGTGTACCAATTAAACACATCGCACATCCCCAAACCTATGAATCTCTTGTAAAAGCATAGTAGAACCAAGGTGGCTAGATTTGCTCAATCAAACCTGACACTGGTTCGTTTACTCACACATGGCACGGGCCAAATTATTTCCGGTACAATAAAATACACAACCAGGATTACAAGCATGCACAGGGATCAAGTATCAATTAAAAATGAAATACATATATAACTTCATCAATCTAATAAAAAATTTCAGTAATAGCATCAAATCAACCATATTTCTTTGTAAAAGCATCACCCAATCTCCGAATAAGCAATAATAAATTACAGAGTTCATAAATATAGTCATTTATAAATTAAAGATGAGTTTAACTCTCACAGGCTATATATCAAATTACGCGAAACTTCGCCCCCACCTGTCTTGATGCAGCCGACTATCAAAAGTACCTAATGTTGCATATAAGATAGTCAATACATAAAACAAACTTAATTTAGCACCATATAAAAATTTAAATTTCAGAAATAAACTCCACTCGGACATTATTTGTCATTTAGGCTCTAATTGCTCTTGGTTTAGGACCTTTGCTAATATAATTCTGCATGCAGCGCCACCTACTTCCAGCTGTTATCAAGACTCCATACCAACAATGGTTACCTGCCAGGTATTCTGCCTTCCTAGGTAAATCTACAACGGGGGAGGAATGATCCGTGGATTAGGGGCTGCGGATCCTTATCAAATAACCCAAAACGAATCCGCCAATCAGAGTGTCGCACATTGGTCCATAGATTCTGGTACAGTATTTATATAAACTAGCATAACTCAAGCTATGCTTATCGAAAAATTATAAAATTGGTACCCTATAAACTAGATTCAGCATATGACAAGTTTCTAGAAGATGTCATTTTGTGATTTGGATCACAAGCTAGCCAAAATTTAGTCAAAAAATGACGCAATTTCTAATGATAAGCAGTGCATAACTGAAATTCCGCTCAAGTTTCAAATTTTCTGGTGTTTATACACAATAAACCAGAGCAAGAAATTTGCATTGTTAGAAAGCTCTAGTTTAGTTTTCAAGGCAACTGACAACACTTAATTTTGACCTTCTTAAGTAATGCATAATTTCCAGAAATTGTGCAATGCAAACTGTGTAACCGAATTTGCTTACATACAATCTTTCTTAGCCATGAATCTCTTAGTTTCTATTCAATTTTTACTCCCAAATCTTTCTTAACCAAGAAACTAAGAAAAAAGTACTAAACCTTATATTACTTTCAGTTTCTTCGCAACTCCTCCTTTCTCTCTCTTGTTTCTTCTTTCGCTTCCAATCTCTATCACGTGGAAGTCTTGGACTAATATTTGAAATAGTGGGGTTGATTTCAACCGGCCAACAAAAGTCTCCAAGTCTCTCCGAAAGTTGCGTGTTCAAGCGCCAATTTTCTCTCATGATTTTTAGCTTAAACCCAAACTTTACCTAAGCTCTTTGTCCCTTTCTCCTTCTCGGCCACACCACCTTCTTTCTTTCCTTTGTTTTTTTTAATTACTTAACAGAGTTTTGAGTTAGTAAATGTTGAGGTGCTAGCTTTACCAGCCTGTTTCAACATCAATTCCCTAACAAAAAATGACAGCTCAAGCTGTCTTTTCCCTTCAACTTTCCAGCTCAGGTTTTCCCCAATTCCCTTACCTATGCTCTCGGCCATCCTGCGCTTTCATCCTTTTCTTTGTTTTTACAAAAATTACTACAAGAAAGTCTTGTAATATTCAATGGAAAGGTGTTAGTTTCATCTACCAGCTTCATCCTTCAAGTCCCTCAAGATGGCCAGCTCAAACCTAAACTTTCCACCACAATTCCCTTCTATATTCTCACCTTTCTTGGTTCTTGCAGTTTTTTTCTTTTTCTTTTTTTCCCTTTTAGTTTTACCAATTAGTAGCTCAATTAACCACACAAAATTCCATTTAATACCAATGGACAAACAGAATTCAATGCATTATATTGGTGCCCTCACATCATCGTTTATCAAAAGAAATTCGAGAAAAAAAAGAAAAGATTGTTTTTCAAAATATTATTCAAATCAATTACTGTAATATATAGAAAACCTTTTCTTTATTCTTGAATATCACGCCTATTTTGCAGAGACTTTTATTTTGTAGCAAGTCAACTTGTACAACTTTATTCAAAAAAATATAAAATTGAGAATTTGTGGGAAGTAAATTTTGATCAGGATAAATTTTACTAAGAGCGATCATGTCTATTTGAATTATTGAAAGTTTTAACGTCGATCTACTATTTGGGGTGATTAGGAATTAAGAATTTGTCACTATGGAGAGGAAATCAAAAATTTGGTAGAGAAAGAAAAAATGTTGTGGATGAAATTTTTTTTATTGTCTCGGACTCTCTTAATAATGAAAGAAATTTTGAACCTAAAAAAGGGATGTTGGATAGAAGATTCAGAATTCTCAAACTGATAAAAATTTTGATTGGGTTCACAATGTGGATTTTATTAGAGTTGAAAAATAATTTGACGAAAGGGACTTGAAAGATTAAAAAATTTTATTTTTTGGAGTGGATAAATTATTTGATAACATTTGCAATAGTGGAGTATTTGAACTATTTAGTGGTGAAAATTGTGGTAAGAGAAAATGTTGTGAATTTTTATTTTCGAGAAATTACAGTGATGATTTCTATGAAGGCAATTATTGTGGATATGATGATCAATGGGTATGTATCTATAAGTATTTTGATAAAAAAGAGTGGCTCAAAAATTATTTGCAAAGTATAAATTTGGTCTACAACCATGTGATGATGAAGGTAAACTATAAGGCATTACACATTATATGATTTAAAAAAAAAAGAAATTGTTAATGGAGAATCTATGCACGCAATGGCATGGGATTTGACTTAATAGAAGGCCTAATTTAAAGAAGGCAATGTTGGAATAATAAATTAAGCATAGAAGATTTCCAATTTATTTTTAGAAATTTTATATTTAATAATTGAGTAGTTTATTTAGCAACTCTTGTGTTAGAATTTCTTGCTGACTATGTGTAGTGGATCATATAGTATTTGATTGGAATAATTCAACAAAGAGTAGGGAGAGTCCAATCTACACAATTTATAGAGAGCTTACAAGGACTTCTCTTGAACCTTTTTCAATGTTTGAGATATTAATAAATAAAATTGAGTTGATTTATTTTCTTCTTCCCGTATATTTTGTGCGTGATTATTTATTTCAATTCTGTAATATCTAGAACACATAAGTTAGAAAGTTATACAACTAATCCGAGTGGATATTAAAACAAATAAATTTACAAGGTGATCCAAATAGTCCCTATTCATTAGTGGTCACCAAGTAGTTGAATGGAAAATACTCAGGTGGGCCGAGCCTATAGGCCCCACCTGTTAATTCAACGATGGAAATTGAGCCACTAGAGTTCTGGGGGCGTGGACTCGTGGATCTAATGGTGGAGATTGAAACACAGGTTTGACAGTGGTTACCAAATAGATGTAGGGAAAATATTCAAGTCGACCAAGTCTACAGTCATCACTCGTGGACCCAATGATGAAAATTGAACCACTAGAGTTCCGGGGGTGTAGACTCGTGGATCTAATGGTGATATTGAGCCACCAGGGTTCAGGGGTAAACCTTGGTGGCTCAATCTCCACTATTAGGTCTATAGGTCCACGCTCCTAAAGTTTCATCCTTGAACTTTAGTAGTTCAATCTCTATTGTTAGGTTACGGTTCCACGCTCCTAAAGTTCCACCTAAGTATTTCCATGGATGCAGCAGTAAAAATGGGTCGTACAATTCTGCCATCATTAATTACGACAGCAAATATCGGAACTTAACAACAAAAAGCGTAACATATCCTCTTAACATGCTTCATGACAAAAACACAATCGAGGAAACAAGGAATGTCCATGCGTAAAAAAGTACAGACAATTTGAGGATTTTACATGAATTAAACTCACACTGGGGTTTATTTTTGATGCTTCAGAATGATGATGTTGGACTCTGTGACCTTTGGAATTGGCACATCCACCCCAACAATTATAATCATTGTGGCGCTAAAGATTACTGCACCATACCTCAAAACTTTCTTCCAGAGAGGTGGTTCTCTTACTTCGAATGTATCTCCAAAACCATAAGAAATGTTTATCACTGAATCTGGAAGTGTTGCAGAGCCCTTCATCAAATTCAAGGATAAATTGGCACTAAGATCTTGAGGCGTTACGTGGTTAAATAGGTATCTAACCGGCTTAGACACCTCACCGAGGTATCTGTCGCTGACAACCTTACGCTTACAGTAGAGCTTTACCACCAGCATGAGGCAATCATTTTGCAAACCTTGCTCTGCTATTTTGTACACGGTGCCGAAGTTCCATGCTGGGTTGATCCCATTGTTTTTGTCCACAGGAGTTCTTTTCTCTGTTTTTTTGATTCCGTTAAAAGATATTTTGGCATAAACTTTCATTCTGAAAAACCTCCTAACATTCTCTAGATTACTTGCTGATATAACTGTAAGATGAAAACTGCGGCATATAATTGTTTTTTTGTTTTTCATATTGGAATTTATGCAACTGTACTCTATGGGACTCTTATCCTAGTACGTGTGGTATTATAGGGTACTTGGAGAAAATAAAATGTACTGACGTAAAAACTCGGTAGGGAAATCAATATCTCTCCAAATTGGACGTTTTATTTAACAGCCTCACATATCTTATCTCGGACAGTCAACACATCCGTGTCTGATTGTGCCGGACAGTCAGCAGCAAATGCCGAGCCGGACCTGTATTTCACGCTAGCTCCAGTGTCTGAATGTGTCGACATGTGGCGAGTCCGAGTAACAAAGCAATTTAGATTCTCTGTCCAATTTTTTCAGTATTCACCTATGTTAATACAAAAGTACATCGTAACACAGAATAATACGATATAATTTATGTAATTTCACATTAATATGATGTAGTTGTTATATTGAAGTTTTTTATAGTTTTACATTGATTCATATTAGCACAATTGGATATCAGAAAATATTAGATGGAAGATTTGGACTAGTAACAAAAGTATTTGACTATGTAGAAATTCAAGTTGGACCTTTATCGACCTGAAGAATTCCTTGGTCTAGTCCTTAGTACTTTGTCATAGTTTGATAGACTAAATATTTTTCTTTATTAAATTGGGAACTAACTTGCGATGGGACTTTCTTTGGTTAAGCTTGTTTGGCCAAGAGTAGGGTGGGGGAGAGAGAGAGAGAGAGAGAGAGAGAGAGAGAGAGAGAGAGAGAGAGGAGGAGGAGAATAAGGAAGGAGGAAGAAAATCAACCCTAACAATTAAGGAGGGTGAGTCATATTTTGGAGAGAGATAACGCATTCTTTGTTCTTCTTTCTTCCTAATTTATCTCTCACACCACTTTTGTATCTCTCAACTTTTAGTGTGTCTTACAATATGTTCAAGAGTCAAGGCTAAGGAACTCTTTATAGCTAAGAAATCCTAGTCTGTAAGAAATAGGCTATTAGGAAACTTCACCTTACTAAATAAGATTAAGCACTTTCTTTTCCTTAAGGATATGTAAGACCTTTTTGACTTCGTAACTGGAAACCCTTTCCACCAAGACTTGGTTGATTGCATACAAGTCCCCATGGTTAATTTATATCATAAATTTACCCTTTAAGTATCTTATATTTATTTTAATAATAATTTAATCCAAAAATCATGTTCTTTTTATGTGTGACCTGTTAGGCACCATTTAGGTTGGCAATAAGTACAACTTATAGCTTATTAAAATCAATTAAGAGCAAGATAAACTAAGTGCTTTAATTTATTATTAATTCAACTAATTAATTAATTTGTACTTATAAATCATGAGCGACATCTAGCAATACATCATGACCACCCAAGTGAAAAAAAAAGTTATATGGTAGATTTCACCTATCAATGACAATATTACTGTGTAATTAATATCCTTTCAATATACCAGATCTCTAATTAGTCTAGGAATGTAGTGTACACTCCTTATATAACTAATTATTATTTTCTTGTTTCTGAAATATAACACCCAATAAAGCATAACCTTGTAACTATTTCAAGCCATATGTTCACTTTTGCCCAAAAGATTCCTTGAGTTATAATTCAACAAGTAGACATACACGGGATAAACTCTCCTACTATTAAGAGTGGTGAATTTTATATTAATTACTTATTATCCTTCCATGTTTCATACTCTACCCAAACTCTACCGTATGAAATAGCCTTTTACGAGCACCAAGTAATAGAGTTAAAGTATAGTAACACTTAATATACTATGGTAATCTCAAGTCCAAAGATCACTTATGCTATGGCCACTAAGAGTTGAAACCATTGGCATTTTGGTGACTCCTAGTGTATCCAATCTGATAAACTTGTACTCCAACAAATATCCACATACTATTTTAGCTGTCTCATGATAACTGCTAAAGTAAAGAAATATTTATAGAATCTAGGCTAGGAATTTAGAGTAGGTTTTAGGTGTTTGTTTTGAGCTTTAATCCATTTATCATGTCATTTCTTTCTTTCTTGAGTTAGTTACTTAAGTGGTGATTGAATAAATTACTTGATCTATTCTTGTGTTTTTGTAGGGTTCGATCACTTCCTTGTTGAATTTGACTTAGTAGAAGAGTGAGGGAATGAGCTTAGAGGATGATTCAATGATGGTATGAAGAGGAGGTCCAAAGGTCCAAACTATGCTAAAGGATTAAGCAATGTTCGAGGGTTTTAAGTGTACAAAGTCATTGGAAAATCATGGGCCCACTTAGAGAATAAACATGAATGAAGTCCATAGCTGAAGAACTCATGGCTGAGCATACAGAGATTAGTCACGGCTAAGCTTGGCAAGTCTACGACTGGTCACTGGTAGGATAAAGCCATGGGTGCAGCTGAAGGGAAGCTGTTTGTGACTGATATAGTGTAACTTTGCAAATTTTTAGCAACTAATGACGAAAAATTACAGACTTGCGCCTATCTTTTAAGAGCCCATCTATGGACTTCTCTTATAATTTTAGTGCCAGGAACCCTATGAATAGAGAAACTGAAACCCTAAACATGCACCTTACATATACATAGAGCAAGAATAGCAAAGGTTGGGGGAAACTCTTATAATCAACTCAAGAAAGAGAAGTTTTGTTGATGTGGAGGATTATTCATCAATAAATAAAGCTTTTTTAATTTCTTTTCTTTATCTTTGTGTTATATATTATGAGTTTTACATGCAACGCTATATGCTTTATTCCTTGTTGTCGCGTCCTAAAAGTCGTAAGTAAAGGGTACTAGTGGGGTCTTTGACTGTCGCGTCCCGAAAAGACGGTCTGATCTGGTGACCTCCTTTGAGAAAAATATAGGTTTTGAAAAAAACCGTGCGCATTTGAGAAAAATTGAGTTTTTGGTGAAAAAGTGTATTTTCAAACAAAATGGTATTTTTGGAAAATAAAATAAGGCCAGGACTACAAGTGCGACAGTTTGGCCAACTTATTTTTGAAAAAGGGTTTTATTTAGAAAAATGAAGTTGCCACTTGGTATTGATTTAGGGTGTACCAAGTCACCCGAGAAATCGTTTTAACAAAACAAAAGTAAAATTTTTTTAAAAAATCATTTAAAACCCTTTTCTGACTCGGGTCTACGAAAACGAGAGAAAAAGGTCCGGGAGTCACATTTGAAGAAAGGGAAGGCAAAGGCTTGTGCCTAAGGCACCCTTTCTACCTGGCCGAGACTAGTTGCGAGGTTTAATCAAAATTTTCTAAATTAACCCTAAGTTCTATCGCGTTCGGATATGTCTAAATGAATGCAAATCCTAAATCTAAATGTAGGTATCAAGAGGGTCGAAATGATCTGTCAAGGCTTGATCGGAATTATCGCATTAATTGCGAAACCCGAGCCGAGGCCTCGAGGGAGTCACGAGTGTGAATAAAAAATGAAATGCAAAAAGAAGAAAAGAAAAATAATAATATAGATAATAAGTAGTCGAAGAAAGTGGGTAAGCAACATGACGGGTACGGGGGACTAATAACTCGTGACTGAATATTCCTACTCACAAATGGGGGAACGGTATGTACGCCACCGCTTCCCACGTGAGTAGGCGACTATTTCTAATCGAATCATGCAAATGTCTTAAAAGTCTAAGTGAGATGCAACCTAGATGTCATACATTTGAAGATGCGTTAAAATAAATAAATAATAGTAATAATAATAAAATTCATGCAAAATGAAAAGAAAACTAAAAATATGTGAAGTGGGATGTAAAATGCACACGAGTGCACCTAACACTAAAATGTCCTAAGGGTCTAGCATTGGACTAGCCCTTTCTAGGTATTCCCACTAGTGTTGGACTAGCGGAAAACGATGAAGCCACAACTAGCATTGGACTAGTGTGGTGACGAAATAATAAAGCTGATAAAACATGAATTAAAGCAATAAAACGTGTATTGAAAGCATATAAAGACATATAATAACATGTAGGAGCAAATAGCACGTAAATATAATATTCTAGATGCATATCCTAAGGAAAATGGTAAAACAAATAAGCATGTAAGCACGCAAAAGCACACAAGCCCTAGCTATTACACCGGGGAAGTTAGCTACAATTTTAAGGGGGAAAAAGTAAAATGACTTATCTATTACACTTGCTATCTAAAATACAAAATTTTACAAGAACATATGAGAAAAATGATCTAACTATTACATTGACTAGCTAAATACAAAATATGACATTTTTGTAAAAATAATAAAATTTCAAAATTAATTAATTTAAATATGTAAATATACAAATAATAAATAAATAAGTAATGTATAAAAATCACATTCGAGCACATTCGGGCACATAAAGAAAATTTAACAAGTAGTAAGGATACCTCTTTGAAGATCCGGTACAAATGCTTAAGAAAATGAACACACGAGTCAAGGTATCTTAATATAAAGCAATAAAGCATAAAATATGAAATATTGGACAAATTGGGGTAAACATGCAAAGTTTAGCAACTAAGGGACTAAAATAAAATTCTACAAAACTTAGGGGTAAAACCAAAAATTCCAAATAATGAAGAGGCAAAATTGAAATTTTACACAAGTCTAGGAGGGGCAAAATGCAAATTAGAGTAAATTAGGGGCAAAACAATAAATTTTAGTAAGCTTAGGGACCGATTGCAATTAACTCAAGGCATAATTGAAAGAAATCAAAACCTAAAGGGGGGTCAATGTATAATTAATGGGGACTGAATTACAAAAATTGAGAAGTGATCATGGACTTAGTGATATAAACTAGAGGCTAAACCTAAATACATACATATAAACAATATAAAAAGAAAAAGTGAAAATGCTAAAACCAAATTAAAATTTGTGGGTCAGTCAAATAACCGATTTAGTTAAACCAATTAAATTAATTAAAGAATTAAAACTAAACTAAAACAAATCAGAAGCAAATTAAAGAAACCAGTTAACAAAACACTGATTCTCCCAAATTATTAGTCGGTTTTTCCATTTTCATTTTTAATTCTTCTTTGTTTCTTTCTTTCCTTCTTTCTTCTTTTTTCACGATTTCTTTCCCTCTTCTCCAATTTTCTCTTATGTTTCTAGTCTTTCTTCCCCAGCTCGCCTTCTCTGCTCTTTCTTTTCTCCCTCTTTTCTTTGATCTCTATTTCTCCTCTATTCTGCTTTCTCTAGCGTTGGTCTCCCTCTCCCAGCTCTCTCTTTCTTCTTTTCCCAAACGCCCTCTCTCTCTCTATCTTTCTCCCTCTCTCTAGTATTCTTCTTATTTCTTCAGTTCTCTCCGCCTCTGGTTTTCTATTCTTCTCTTTTCTCTTTTCTCCTGGTCGTTCTCTCTCTGTCTCACTTCCTCTCTGGCTCTCCAATTTTCCTTCGCTCTTTCTTCTTTTTCTCATTCTTTCTCTCTGATTCCCTTGCCCTTTGCACGCCCCCTTTGTTGTCTCGAATTCTCTCCCTTCCTCTTTCATTTTCCCCTCTGAAACAGGGGAGGTATGATGGTGAGGTTGGAAAAGGAGGTTGAGAAAGAGGAGAGCAACTACAGCCGGTTATGTGGAGGTGGGAATTAGCTGTGTTTTGGGGTCGCCCATGGTGTTGGTGGTGTTTTGGAGGATTTTGCGCGATGGTAATGATGAATTAAGAGGTTGTGGAACCACGATTTTGTGGGCTTGGATGTATAAATTGGCATGGGTTTTGTAACATCCCGCGTCTAGGCTGACCCAATAACTTTTGAGCTTTAAACTACGATTTTGTAGGCTTGGATTTACAAATTGGCATGGGTTTTGTAACATCCCGCGTCTGGGTTGGCCCAATAACTTTAGAGCTTTAAACTACGGGCTCAAAATGCTTAAGCCAAGTTATTTAGTAGCCCAAACGTAGGATGTTATATACCATTTACTTTTTCTTTCTCCCACCAATGTGGGATATCACATTCACCTCTCCTTTAGGCCTTTGCGTCCTCACAAAGCTCAATTCATATCCGGACTGTCCACACAGTTGTGTCAGATTCTAGAGATAGCTCGTATGGGCTCTAGAGGTGGCTCCCGCCCTTAAGTCGACGTAGCACTTAGTCCTGAACAACACTTAGTTCCTTCACTTCCTTGTGTAGTCGCGACCCAAATACCATAGGCCCAGTCTCACCCCATGCAGAGACTACACGAGGTTCGCTCTGATACCATTTATAACATCCCGCGTCTGGGCTGACCTAATAACTTTTGAGCTTTAAACCACGGGTTCAAAATTCTTAAGCCAAATTATTTAGTAGCCCAAACATAGGATGTTATATACTATTTACTTTTTCTTTCTCCCACCGATGTGGGATATCACAGGTTTGGTGTACGAGAGGCTGTGAATGGGGCTGAGGAGATTTTGGAGGTTGTTGCAATGGCGTTTAAAGCTATTTTTGGAGCTTGTTTTGACTCGATTGTTGCTGGTATTGGTGGGGATTGGGGTGGAATTGGACAATGAGTTGTGGTCTGGGATGGGATTTGGCTGCAAATTGCTTTGTGTGACTGTTTTGCAAGTAATTCGGGAGATTGTCTTACTGGTTTTGGTGACGTTTTGAGTGGAACTTCAGGTGGTTGTTAGAGGATAGCAAGTGGTGGATTTGGTTTTGGAATTTTTGTTTTTCTTTTTGTTTTGTAGGTGGCCTCGAAGAAGGCCTTGATTGCCACTGGGTTATTTTGGGGAGGGCTGGTTCTGGCTACAGTTTTGGGATGATGGGAAAGGAAGCTAATGATTGGAATTGATTGGATTATGGTAATTGTCCTTGGCTGTTTGTAGGTGGGTTTTCCGGTGGTAGGGGGTGTGATTTGAGACTAGTGTGAGCTGTTTTTGCAGCTGTTTCATGGCTGTTCTTGTGGGATTTTTGAAGCTAATTTGGCTGTGATTTGAGGTTAACTTGGCTACGATTTTTGACCGGGGTTTGGTGAATTTGGTTGTGTTTTTGGTGCAGTGGTGGTGGACGAAGAGGACTGGACTTGGGATTGCAGAGGGTTGTGATGGTTGTGAATGGTAGGAGGATGGTGGTCCGATTAAGGTGGTTCAGGTGATGGAGAAGGGAGAGGGAGAAGATCACGGTGGAAATGGAAGGAAAACAAAAAACTCAAACAAAAAAAACCAGAAAAACAGCAAGCCAAATCCAGATAAAACGTCTAAAATTCAACCAAAATTCAATTAGATTTTTATAGCAAAAATGAAAAAGAATGAAATAAATCCAGAATGAAAGAAAAGAAAAAAGTAAGGTATTACCTTTGGAGCTTGTAGTGAATCTGATGATGAACAGTTATGAACCTTGATGATGAACAGTGATGAGAAAATGAGAAACGGCGGCTCTCTTTTAGTGTGTGTGTGTGTGTTTTTTTGTGTGTGTGTGAATATGTGTGTTTTGATCTAAAAATGTAGGAACATGTATGTGTGTTTAGGGTTTGCCTCTTTTTTTTTCTTAGTTTTTTCTGATTAAAGGGGTATTTATAGGCCAGTTGTCTTGGTCACCAAGAATACTACAGAATAACAAAAACGCCACCGGTAATAAAAATACTAATTTTATTTAAAAAAATATTTTTTAACCCCAAAAATTAAAAATTAATACAAGGAAATGATAGAAATCTCTAAAATTTTCAAAAAAAATTCAAAGTAGATTTCAAAAATAAAAGCTAGAGCTTAAAGCTAATAAAAACGTGCTCGAGGTGTGAAATAACGATTTTGCTCCTAGACAACGAAAATACACAAAAAATTACTATTAGCCTCAAAAAATTACCAAAAATTAAAAATAAGCTAAAACACTAGGCAATGAATTTATGATTCAAAATTGGTGAAAAATGAATTTAAACTGTAAAATAATGATTTTGCCCTTGGACAATGAAAATTCACAGAAAAATAACTATTGACCTCAAAAAATTACCAAAAATTAAAATAAGCTTAAAACCCTAGGAAATGTGTTTATGACTCAAAATTGGCAAAAAATGAATTTAAACTATAAAATAACGATTTTACCCTTGAATGCAGTATTTACAGAAAAATAGTAATCGTCTCTGAAAAAATCAAGAAAATTTAGAAACATGCTTAAAGAATTAGAAAAATGAATTTGGAACCTAAAATGAGCTAAAATGGTGTTCGCGAGACGAAATTACCATTTTGTCCTTGTGTTGGTAAAAATATAAAAGAATACCAATTAAATCATAAAAAATTAACAAATTCACATGAAAGTAAAAATATGAACTTAAAATCCCCAAAAGCTTATAGAAAAATATTTACAGACAAATTTACTATTTTGCCCCCTGATTATTGAAGAATTAAAATTTGGCCCAAAAAAAGTGCAAACATGCCCCCCCAATGTTTGAAAATAAATGGTGTGTCAAAATTTGGTGTCTATATTTATCTGGCCATGGGTAACTAAATTCCTTATCTAGGATATAGAGCAAACTAGTGATTAAGGGATTATGTGATAATTGTTAAAGATTTGTTCTTTACCTTGTTCTTGTTTATTTATTGTTTTGTTTACCATGATTTATTGATTTCCATCAATTGCAAAGTTCATCTCATTATTTTAACAATGAGAGTTGGTAATAGTGGTTGAATCAAAATAGATAAAGCTTAGGTTGCATGTCACAAGAGAGTAATGGTGCTCCTAGGTGGGCCAATTGAGCAATTCATGTGGGTCATGAATCAAAACTAGTGTCTTTATTAAGAGAGTCAGAAAGAACTAGTAGGGAGGTAATCATTAACTTATCACGAAAGTGAAGGTTAAGTCCAATTGAAATTGGGACAATTAACGTTGTCCTAAGGTCATTAGTGTAGGTTCTAGATAATTTGCATATATGGTTTCTTTGAATTTTGCTATTATGCACTCCTATTTAATTGCTTTGCTAGTTTAGTTTAGTTTACTTAGTGATTATTTGGTCATTAATAATAGAGTGAATTCAATAATTTTAGTACTTTTGTCCATTCTCTGTAGGTTCAATTTTGTTACACAATACTACTACATGATTTGTCCTCTTTTAGATAATAGGGTAGTTAGGCATTAAATTGGATAATTTTGTGCGATTTGATTAATTGTTATAGCTATATTTTATTATCTAATGACACCCAAATCAAGTTTTTTGCACCATTACCAACGAATAGTGCCTTGGATATTTAAACTGAACAAGCTCTATAACTTTAAATTTTGTTTTTATTTTTAGTTTTAATTTTTCTTTAATTTTATTTGTTTTGGTTGGTAGATGCACAAATGAGATTGAATGAATTACAAGGAAAGTGCAAAAGCTAAAGAAGGAGCAAGGAAAAGTGGACAAAAATAAGGGAAAAAATTCAATGGAGGACATCCTGATCAAAATAATGTCTCAACCACCTAAACAACTTGAGATATTGTAGAGGGTTGAGAGATTTTGCATGGTCAGACATATCAAGAATACACACAAGCATTGTAAGGCCAACTATTAATGTTAATAACTTTGCGATCAAGCCAGCTATAATTCAGATGGTTCAACAGGACTAGTTTGGAGGCATTGCCACTGAAGATCCAAACGCTCACTTGGCCAACTTCACAAAGGTTTGCGACGTTTTAAATGTAAATAGAGTGGGGGAGGATGGAATTAAGCTATATTTTTTCCCTTTCTCGAAGAAGCCAAGACAAACTATAGATACATTCATTCCCTCATAATTCTTTCACTAATTGGACCAATTTGTCTGGAGAATTTTTAAATAAATATTTCCCTCCTGCTAAGACTGCTAAGTTTTGCATAGATATAACTAGCTTTAGGCAGCCAGAGGGTTAGTTATTATATGAATCGTGGAAACAATTCAAGGAACTGCTTAGGAAGTGCCAACACCATGGTCTTCCTGAGTGATTGATCGTTCAAACAATCTATAATGATTTAACTTGTGCTATTGATCTAAATATTGATGCAACTACAAGTGGAGTATTAACGGTCAAATCTACTAATAATGCTCAACATTTGATCGAAGAGATGGCAGCTACAACCTACCAATGTGGAACTTTCAGAGCTAACTTGAGACAACTTGCAGGTATGTTGGAGATAGTTAGTTTACATGTTATAATAGCTTAGCTTGAAGAATTGTCAAGGAAAATAGATAAACAAGTTTTTGTAGGTCAAGCCTCTTAGCTAACTATTGCACGTTGTGCCTCATATGCCGGGGAGGGGGGGGGGGGAGACCATGATATTGACTCTTGTGTTGATTTTGGACAAGGACAATACGTAGGCAACCATAATTGACCACCTCAAAATAATCCATACTCAAACACTTATAATTCGGGATTGAGGAACTATCCAAATTTTGATGGCAAGATCAGCAGGCTCAATAGTGACCAACTAACCTACCAGGATTTCAATCAAGACTGGTTGAAGCTACACCTGATTGGGAGTTAGCAATAGAGAAATTTAAAAAAAAAATAATAGCATAATTTTTAAAAATGTCATTATTTCTCTTAAAAATATCAAAAAATAGGAAAAAATTTAAAAATACAAATTATGAATTTTATTAACAAAATTCGAGCGAAGAGAACATTCGTGTGCCAAAATGACCATTTTACCTCTGAACGCATTATTAATGGAAAAAATAGTTCTTGGTCCCAAAAAATTATCAAAAATTACAAATATATCTAAAACTATGAAATTTGAATTTATGACTAAAAAATGGACTAAAAAAATTCACAAGGTGAAATGACGATTTTTGCACTTGAGCTGACGTAAAATACAAAAAATAATAGTTAGCCTAGAAAAAATAATAAAAATTTGAAAATTGACTTAGAAGCGTGAAATATGGATTTAGCACTCAAAAATGGATAAAAAGGAGTCCACGAGGTAAAATGATCATTTTGCCTATGAGCTGGTGTAAGATACAAAAAAGTAACAGTTAGCTTCTAAAAAATTAGAAACATGTAAAAAAGTAAAAAATATGAATTTAGAACCAAAAATTGGCAAAAAAAAAATTACATGCTAGAATTTATTATTTTGCCCCTGAAATTGCTGATCCTGCCACTATTACCTAGAAACTGAAATTTCGCCCTGAAAAGTAGAAAAAGGCCCCAAAATGTTAGAAAAATAAGTGATGTGTCAAAATTTGGTATCTACAGTTGCTCTTATGCATTGTACGCCAAGGCGGCATGTTATAAGGCGTCAAAATTACAAGCCACAGACTATGTACTGTTGTCATATTACTAAATGGATTGAACCCATATGAAGCTAACCCCAATCAGACGTTCCTTGAATCAATAGCAAATTCAAAGCACAGCTCATCAAAGTGTTTCCAAGCCTTCCTATCAATAAGATGACATAGCAACCCAGGCTCTTTTCTACGAAATTCCTTATGCCAACGCATGTCTCTCGTTGTGTGTCTTGAAGAATAAAGTTGCTATAGGCAAGGTGTGACAGGAAAGTATCGCAGCCTCTTATGTGGCATCTTGTTATGAACATGGCGACTATATTTACAAATAGAACATACGGTGTCATTTCTAGTTTCACCACAAAAGATGGTACAATCATATTGACAAATGTCAATAAGTTCATGCCCCAAACCAACTTCACAAAGTAGTTTTCTGTTATCATAATAGCTTGGTGGACAACTATTACCCTTTGAGAGCACTTCATAGGGAAGCTTTAACAACATCTCAAATGAATTGTTGCTCCACTTGTTCATCACATTTATGTTTATTAGCTTTACAACAATGGTCAAATCGAAAATTTGACATCCCTTGTATAGAGGATAATGGATAGCTTCACATAGTATTTCATAACGAGCCTCTTCAACAGTTGATTGTTTATGTCCAACTAAATCGTCCATAGGCCCTACATCGAAAAAATGATCACCAAAGGCATCATGCAGTCCTGCTTCCAACCATCAAGTTTATCAGTTACAAAATCCATGTTACCCACACTTTCCTCGTCAACTTCTTTCTCACCATGGTACACCTATCGTGTGTACAAGTCATTGATTCCCACACTAATTAAATGAATTCTAATAACATCTATGCTTGATACCTTGTATTGGGATAGTTGAAGCAAAGGCATAAAGCTAACCCCTTAGAATTCAAATTTTGCTTGGCAACTTTAATAAACTCCCTTATCCCCTCCACAAACTTAGGAGATATCCGATTCTAGTTCTTTACCCACCGATGATCCATATTATCTATGTATTAACGATCCAAAGGCAAGGGTGAAATGGTGGCGTCACGTCCTAAAAATTGTAAAAGGTACTGTGAGGTAATAGTGGGGTCGTTAACTGTCGCGCCCGAAAAAGGCGGTCCAGTCCGATGACCCATTTTGAAAAGATAGAGTTTGGGAAAAGAAATATGTGTGTGATGAAAATCAGGTTTTAGTGAAAAAGTGTACTTTAAGAAAAATGGTATTTTAAGAGAAAACAAAACTGGGACTAAAAGTGCGACAGTTTTGGCCAACTAATTTTGAAAAAGGGTTTTATTTAATAATGGAGTCGCCACTTGGTATTGAGTTGGGGTGTACCAAGTCACCCAAAAAATTGTTTAACAAAACAAATATAAAATTTATAGAAAAAATATTTAAAATCCTTTTTCTACTCCGGTCTACGAAAAAACGAGAGAAGAAGGTCCATGAGTCACATTTGAAGAAAGGGAAGGCAAAGGCCCATGCCAAAGGCACCCTTTCCACCTAGCCGATGCTAGTTGCAAGGTTTAATCAAGTCTTTCTAAATTAACCCTAAGTTCTATCGCGTTCGGATGTATCTAAATGAATGCAAATCCCAAATCTAAATGTGAGTATCAGGAGGGTCAAAATATTCCGTCGAGGCTTGGTTTGGATTATCGCATTAATTGCGAAACCCGAGTCGAGACCTCGAAAGAGTCACGAGTGTCTATGTAAAATGAAATGCAAAAAGAAAAGAAAAATAGTAATATGAATAATAAGTGGTCGAAGAAACTCGGGATGCAACATAACGGGTACGAGGTACTAATAATTCGTGACTGAATCTTCCTATTCACGGAGGGAGGAATAGCATGTATGCCACCGCTTCCCATGTGAATAGGCAACTATTTCTAGTCGGATCACACAAAATGACCTAAATTCTAAGTGAGATGTAACCTAGATGAAGATACATCAAAATAAATAAATAATAGCAATAATAATAAAAATCATGCAAAATGGAAAGAAAACTAAAAATGTGTAAAGTGGGATGTAAAATGCACATGAGTGCACCTAACACTAAAATGCCCTAAGGGTCTAGCATTGGACTAGCCCTTTCTAGGGATTTTCACTAGCGTTGGACTAGTATGGTGACGGAATAACATAAAACATGAATTAAATAATAAAGCATGAATTAAAAAGCAAATTAAACATATAAAGACATCTAAAGTCAAGTAGGAGCACATAACAAGTAAACATAATATTCCAAATGCAAAATCCTAAGGAAAACGATAAAACATATAAGCACATAAGCACACAAAAGCACACAAGCCTAACTATTACACCGGGGGATTTAATTACACTTTGAAGGGGAAATATTAAAAGCCTATCTATTACACTTGTTATCTAAATACACAAATGTTTATAGAAATATAAAAAATGTGATCTAACTATTACATTGACTAGCTAGATACAAAATTTTGCAACAAAAAAAAAATAAAGGAAATTTAATAATAAAATTCAAAACTAAATAACATGAAGTAAATAAATACGCAAAAAATATACAAAATGAAAAACATGAAGAAAATGCATAAAAGTCACATATGAACACATTGGAGCACATAAGGAAGCAATTAAAAGCAACGAAAATACCTCTTTTCGAAGACCCGAGACTAATGCTTTAAAGCACAAATAAACACATCAAGTTATGGCAATATAAATGAGTAAATATGAAGCACTAACAAAATTGGGGATAAACTACGGGTACTAAAAAACAAATTTCTATAAAGATAAAAGGGGGATTATTGAAAATTCTAACTAATTGAGGGGTCATGATAAAAAAAAAGCAAATAGGTGGAGCCAAATATAAATTCCAGCAAGGAAAGGGGATGAATTGCAAATTTTACGGCTGAATTGAAATAAAAGTAAAATCTACGGGGTCAATTGACAAAATTAGGGACTTAATTGTATAAAAAATGAAATCTTTAGAGGGCATGCTGATAATAACCAAAAAATTATGGACAAAAGAATAAGTTTATAAAAATCAGAACATCAAACTCTAAAATACCAGAAACCACTATAAAAATTAATCTAATTAATTAACTATTTACCAAATCAAACTAGTTAAAACTCCAATCATTAGCTAAAAGAAATACTAATTAAAAAATATATATATACATATATATAAGAAAGCATATTCTACGAAATTGAAAGCTAAAACATAAATTCTAACAAAATTAGAGAGCAAAGCACAAATTGTAACAAGTAAGGGGCACAAAAATGTAAATTAAAGTTAAGTAAAAGGTCAAAATACAAATTATAGCAACTAGGCAGGTAACAATGTGAAAGAAATAAGGCCTAATTGAAAGAAAATAAAACTTAAAGGGGAAATCTACAAACCGTAAGGACTTAGTTTGCAAAAGTTTAAAAAAAAAAACCTCTTGGACATGTTGATAATGCTTAAAATACAAGGGCCAAATTATAAATATTCATTGTATGTAAAAAAAATGAACCTAGAACCAAACTTTGCTAAATTGAGATGAAGACTACATTAATTAAATCTAGTAACTTAACTAAGCAAAATAATTAACTATATTACAACTAAAATGAACAAATCAGAAAAAATGAAAACTGAGAGAAATTCAATTGATGGCTAAAACAGACTAAACAAAAGAAAGAGTAAAATCCCAACTCTTACATATCAGTCCTCAATCAGACATCCCCGTTCCCATCCTCTTCTCTCTCATTTTTTTTTTATTTTCTCAATTCTCCCCTTTCTCATCCTGCTCTTCTCATTTTCTTTTCTTTTTTTTTTTCAGTTGGGGGTATCGGGGGTATGCCCCACTAATCCCCCAACCCCTGGCAGAGCGGGCCCCACCGTTGCCAAGGAAAGCACCCCGGGGACTCGAACTCCCGGTCTTGGCTTCGTAACTAGTCCACCAAGACCATCCGAGCCGCCCAGGGGGGGCTCTTCTCGTTTTCTTTGCTCTCTCTATTTTCAACCTTTTGCCCGTTCTCTCTCTCTCTCTCTCTCTTCCTTCCTTTCTGTTTTTACTTTTTGTTGATTTCCTTTTTCTATCAATTTCCTTTTGAAACAGGAGAGACGCAGATGGGTTTTGGGCACTGAAATTGGAATTGTTGTTTTGCGGTGATTGTAGTGATTGGCGGGTGGTGACTCTTGGTGGAGGATTGATGGGTTGTTTGTTAAATTGTTTTGCAGGTGATGGTTCCGTTCTTTTTTGGTTGTCGATTGCCACAGATTGGGTAGGCAGTGGGGCTGTGATTTTGTGGCTTTGTGTTTGTTTGGCTTGCTAGATCGGTGGTTGAACTAGCGGTACAATGGTTGTGACGGTGGATTTGGGGATGAACGGGAGGCCGTAGATGGTGTAATTTGGTGGTGATTTACGATTTTTTGCTTTAGGTGGTTGTGGGATTTGAGGGATTGAGGCTGTGCTTATGGCGTGCGGTGACAGGGGAGGTGGAATAGTGTTGGTCTCGGCTACGGTGGTTCATGGGTGGAGGAGATGGTGGTGCTGCGTGTGATTGTGTGAGAAGGTAGGGGAGGTGGGGAAATTTTGTGTGTGTATGTTGCTATTTCTTTTGCAGGTTGTGATGGTAACAGGGGAAGGTCACTGATGGCAGGAGGGTAGAATTCGACAATTTTGGGATTGAGTTGGAGGGGTTTTTGGTGGTTGTTTCGAGTGGCTTTGTGATGGTGGTGGGTGGAGGAGATGAAGTATTATTGATGGTAGTGATGCCCAACAGTGAGTGATGGGGGTGTTGCAGGGGTGGACTCGTGGTAATTAGGCGATGGAATTAAGTGGTTTTGGACTAATTGGGCTATAATTGGCTATCAATTGGGGCTAGCATGGAGAGAATTTGTGGTTGTTGTCCAGTGATTTTGGGTCTGTTTTAGTGTTGAGGATGTTTGCAAGTGGGTGGTGTTGGAGAAAAGCTGCCGTAGATGGTTGTTGACTGTTGATTTGAGGGAGTTGCTTCTGGTGGAAATTAGGTGGAGCAGTGGTTGGGCTAAGGAGCCAGTCAAGTAATTTATGGGTCATTGGGATTGTCTTGGAAATGGTTGAATGGTGGTGGTTGATGGGATTCTAGTGGTGTGAGATGGAAATTGGCAGTTATGGTTCGAGCGAGGAGAGTGCAGGGGAGGGGCTTAATGTCCGATGGTTTATGGCAGTTGTGATAGAAGGAGAGAAAGAAAAGGAAATGGTTATGGTCTTGGTGGAAAAGATGAAGAACGGTGAAAAAGATGATTTAGATAGAACCCAAAAAAATGAAAACTAAACCCAGAAATAAAAACCCTCAAAACGGATATCAGTTTGCTAAAAACTCAATTTGATTATTGAACAAAAAAAATACAGAAAAAATGGACTAAGCAGAATTAACTGGTTAATGATGATCTTGGATGGCTCAAAAATGGAATCTTCATTTTGTGTGCTTTTCTTGTGTGATTGTGTGCTTGAGTGCTGAAATGTTTGTGATTGTGTGTGAACTGTGTGTATCTGGTCATTGTTTGTGAGCTGATTGTGTGCTTGAGTGTATATATGTGTGTGAACCGTTTGTGTGTGAAATAGTGACTATGTGTGTGTAAGAGAGAGTAAACTATGTGTAATTGAGTGTGTGTTGGGAAATGGATCTCTTTTATGAGCAGTGTGTGTAGTGTGTGACAGAGAGTGTAAGAAATGAATAGGATAATGTGTGCAGTGTTTGAGAGAGAAAATGTAAAAAATATATGGAAGAGTGTGTGTAGTGCGTGATAGAGAAAATGTAAGAAGTCTATGGAAGAGTCTATATAGTGCGTGAGAGAGAAAGTGGATAAGTGTGTGTTCTTGGTGTTCTAGGTGTAGACTTAAAGATGTGCTAGTGTGTGTTCTATATGTTCTAGGTGTAGACTTGAAGATACACTAGTGTGTGATATAGGTGTTCTAAGTGTATGCTTGAAGATACACTAGTATATGTTCTAAGTGTAGGCTTGAAGATATACTAGAAACTTACTAGGTGTTATTGGTATTCTTTGTGAAAACTTGAAGATAAAATATAGGAAAAAGTGTGTTTTTGGTATTCTTGGTATAACTAAAAACTAAAAACTAAAAACTAAAAATTGAAAACTCTCTTTAGGACTTTTTTTTCTCTTTTTTTGATTTTAATGGGGGGAATTTATAGAGCTAGTTGTCTTGGTCACCAAAAATACTACAAAATAACAAAAATGCCATTGGTAATAAAAAAATTCTAATTTTATTTTGAAAAATATTTTTAATCCAAAAAATTAAAATTTAATACAAAGAAATGATAGTAATCTCCAACATTTTTCAAAAAATTCAAAATACATTTCAAAATAAAGGTTAGAGCTTAAAACTGATAAAAAACGCGTTCAAGGTGTAAAATGACGATTTTGCCTCTGAACAACGAAAATACACAGAAAATAGCTATTGGCCACGAAAAAATTGTCAAAAATTAAAAATAAACTTAAAACCCTATAAAATGTATTTATGACTCAAAAATTGGTGAAAAATATGTTAAAAATAAGAAATAACAATTTTACCCCTAGACAACGAAAATATACAGAAAAACAGTTATTAGCCTTGAAAAATTAACAAAAATTAAAAATAAACATAAAACCATAGAAAATGCATTTATGACTCAAAAATTAGTGAAAAATGTGTTAAAATATAAAATAAAAATTTTACCCCTGCATGTAGTATTTACAGAAAAATAGCAATCATCTCTGAAAAATAAAAAAAAATTAGATACATGCTTAAAGAATTAGAAAAATAAATTTGGGACCTGAAATGAGTGAAAATGGTGTTTGTGATGTGAAGTTACCGTTCTACCCATGTTAGTAAAATATAAAAAGAATAGTCATTAAATTTGAAAAAATCACAAAAAATTAAAAAATATGTGTGAAAGTAAAAATATGAATTTAAAACCTCAAAAGTAATGAAAAAAATATTTATAGTTGAAACTTACTGTTTTGCCCCCAAGAAAAAACTGATTTTGTTCCCCCTTTTATTGAAAAATTGAAATTTGACCCCAAAAATATAAACATGCCTCCAATGTTTAAAAAATAAATGGAGTGTCAAAATTTAGTGTTTACAATTTGCCCCACTTTGTCAGGAATCTCGTAGAGATTTCAGACAAGGACGTAGATAACACTAAATTTTGACTCGCCTAAATGTACAAACAGATAAGAATGTAAACTAAAACATTTAAACATGCACAGTATGAGAATGTGCTGAGACGTAAACCAATGAACAAATGAATCGTAGAAAAACATGTGACCGAACTCCCTAAGAGCTACCTACGTATCCGGTGAAGGGAATCAGGTCAAACGTAGTTCACGGCAAGTGAATTGTGGATGCGAAACACAATCATAAATGGTGACACAAGAATTCAAACTTTTCAAAACTTGTGTTCAAAACAAAGAAAGAAATGCAATATTTGAATCGCTAAACTAAAATAACCTAAAGCGATCTAGGCTATTGGACAATAAACTTATAAACTAAATGCAGAAAGTGATGCCTAGGCTGTTGGACAAAATAAATTCATAAAATAAATACAGAAAGTGAGTCTAGGCTATTAGACAAAATAAATGCAACTATCCTGAACTGCCAGAATAAATAAAATGCAGAATCTGGACTGCTAGACTAAAATGAACAGAAAACGAGTTCAGGCTACTGGACGAAATAAATGCAACGATCTTGGACTGCCAGGATAAAATAAAATGCAGAGTCTGGGCTACCAGACTAAAATAAATAGAAAGCGAGTCTAGGCAGTTAAACAAAATAAATTCATAAACTAATATGTAAAGTCTGGGCTACTAGACTAAAATGGATAGAAAGTGAGTCCATGTTACTGGACAAACTAAATTCAACGATCCTGGGCTGCTAGGATAAAATGAACAGAAAGGGAGTCCAGACTACTGGACAAAATAAATTCATAAACGAACATGTAAAGTCTAGGCTGCTAGACTAAAATAGACAGAAAGCGAGTTCAGGCTGCTGGACAAACAAAATTCAACGATCCTGAGCTGCTAGGATAAAATGAACAGAAAGCAAGTCCAGATTGTTGGATAAAATAAATTCATAAACTAACATGTAAAGTCTGGGCTGCCCGACTAAAATAGACAGAAAGCGAGTCTAGGCTACTGGACAAACTAAATTCATAAACTAACATGTAAAGTTTGAGCTGCGAGACTAAAATGAACAGAAAGTGAGTCTAGGCTACTGGACAAACTAAATTCAACGATCCTGAGCTGCCAAGATAAAATGAACAGAAAGCGAGTCCAGGCTACTGGACAAAATAAATTCATAAGCTAACAAGTAAAGTCTGGGTTGCCAGACTAAAATGGACAGAAAACCAGTCCAAACTGCTAGACAAACTAAATTCAATGATCTTGGGCTGTGAGGATAAAATGAACAGAAAACGAGTCCAGACTGCTGGACAAAATAAATTTGTAAACTAAATATAGAGTTTGCGCTGCTAGACTAAAATGAATAGAAAGCGAGTCCAAACTGCTGGACAAAATAAATGTAATGATCCTGGGCTGCCAGGATAAAATAAAATACATAATCTGGGTTGCCAAACTAAAATGAATAGAAAGTGGGTCCAGACTGCTAGACAAAATAAATTCAATGATCCTGAGTTGTCAGGATAAAATGAACAAAAAGCGAGTCTAGGCTGTTGAACAGAATAAATTCATAAACTAAACGCAGAGTTTGGACTATCAGACTAAAATGAATAAAAAACGAGTCCATGCTGCTAGACAAAATAAATTCAACGACCCTGGACTACCAGGATAAAATGAACAAAAAACGAGTCTAGGTTGTTGGACAAAATGAATTTATAAACTAAATGCAGAAAGAGGTACCAAGGCTGTTGGACAAAATAAATTCATAAACTAAATGCAGAAAGCAGTGCCAAGCTGTTGGACAAAAATAAATTCATAAACTAAATCCAAAAAGCGGTACTAAGGATGCTAGACAAAATAAATGCATATAAAAATGTAAGACATAGAGAAATTTAAACAAATGCTGAACAAGACATTCAATTTAACTCAAAAACTGATTTTTTTTTCTCTCTTTCTTCTTTTTTTTTCTTTTTTTTTCATCCATTTTTCATTATTTTTCATCTCTCCTTTTTTTTTTAATTTGCCTCATTATCTAGGTTTGCATCAAGTATGAATCCTCATTTCTCAGCATTCAATAATTGTCAAAAATTCATCTTTTCAAAATTTACCTTGATCGTCAAATCAAGTTGAGATCATTCCAATCAAAATTTGGCATGGTATAAGGCATCAAAAATCCCTTTTGAAGTCAATCTTTTCAAACAATTGCCCCAATGTAAATTAGTCTTTCTAAAATTCTGTCTAAGGCATAAAGCCTCATGATCACTCTTGAAATCCAAATTTTTTATTAAAAAATTTGCCACAGTATGTGACACTAAAATCAGTTTAAAATTATTCTTTTCAAATTTTGGCTTCGTACAAAGCATAAAATCCATTTAAACTTCATCCTTCTAAAAATTTTTGCCCCTGTGTTACTTAGGTGAATTCCATTTAAAGTCAATTCTTTAAAAAAATTTGCCCCAGTGTAAATTTAAAGTCAGTCCCCTCCAAAATATTTTCAAGCATAAAGCATCAAAAATCAATGTGAAATCAAAATTTTCTAAAGAAATTTGCCCTAGTGTAATTGAAATCAATCTTTGAAATGAATTTTGCCCAGTTAGACCATTGCTTATTGGAAAAAAAATTTGCCCAGTGTAAATTTGAAGTCAATCCTTTAAAATTTTTTCTAGTGTAAGTCTGAAGTCAATCCTTTCTAAAATATTTTCAAACATAAAGCATCAAAATCGATTTTTGAATCAAATTTTCTCAAAGAAAAAAATTTGCCCCAGTTTTCATTTCTGACAAAGACTCTAAATGATGATGATGATGTTATCGTGCCTACAAAAGAGAAAACAACTACGATTGCAAAAGTAGTGCTACCACTTGGCAGTCCCTTGAATCCACTAGCACATATAAATATGAGGGTTGCCATTTCGAATATTTGATTAATTCATCGCCTTACCTTCTGCAATGTTCCCAATTCAATATATTCTGACTCATGATTCGGTTCAAGTTCCCCAAATAGTCTTGCAATACATTGTATACACCAAATTTTGACACACCATTTATTTTTCAAATATTGGGGGGCATGTTTATATTTTTTGATTCAAATTCTAATTTTTCAATAAAAAAAGGGGGGAACAAAATCAGTAATTTCGGAGGGCAAAATATTAATTTTTAACTGTAAAATTTTTCATTAGTTTTGGATTTTTAAATTCATATTTTTATTTTCATATGTATTTTTAATTTTCTGTGATTTTTTCATGTTTAATTGGTATTTGTCTTCTATATTTTACTAGCACAAGGGTAAAATGACAATTTCTCTTTGCGAATACCATTTTCGCTCATTTCAGGTTTCCAATGTATTTTTCTGACTCTTTAAGCATGTTTTTAAATTTTCTTTATTTTTTGGGAAGGATTACTATTTTTTTTTGTAAATACCGCGTTCAGAGGCAAAATTATCATTTTATATTTTTCACCCATTTCTCACTAGTTTTGAGTTATAAATGCATTTTCTAGGGTTTTAGGCTTATTTTTAATTTTTGGTAATTTTTTGAAACCAATAGCCATTTTTCTATATATTTTCGTTGTACAGGGGCAAAATCGTTATTTTATATTTTAACCCATTTTTCACCAATTTTTTAGTGTTAAATTCATTTTCTAGGATTTTAAACTCATTTTTTAATTTTTTGGTAATTTTTCGAGCTAATTGATATTTTTCATATATTTTGACAATATAGGGACAAAATTGTCATTTCATATTCCAAACTCATTTGTCACCAATTTTTGGGTCCCAAATTTATTTTTAAGTTTTTAAGCATGTTTCTACGTTTTTCTAACTTTTTTGGGGTGAATTTCTATTAAAAAATTTATTATTTATATTTTTCTTAATTTTTTCTACTTTGTGAGAGAACATAGATTTTTAATTTCTTTTATAAGGGTAAAGTTGTAATTTTAATAGTCAAGGGCATTTTCGTCTTTTAATCATTTCTTGGAAGATAAGTCTTTTGTGCACTATAAATAGCCTATTTTTTTGGGATAAAAAAGAGGGAGAGAAAAATGAAAAAAGTTTAAAGAGAGTTTTTAGTTTTTAGTTTTAGTTTTATCTATTTTACTAAGAACACCAAAAACACACCCTTTCTCCTACATTTTTCTTCAACTTTTCACCAAAAACACCTACTACCTTTTAGTACATCTTCAAGCTTACACTTAAAACACGAAGAACACACATTAGCTAATCTCACATACTTATTTACTTTCTCTTTCACACACTACTCACACACTAGCTCATCTCACACACTTCACTTTCTCTCTCACACACTAGCACACAGACTCAATACACCAAAAACACACACCGAATTCAGGTGCTCATCATCAGCCCAAACACTTCAACCACAACACATACTTGCACACACAACATACAGTAGTTTCACACACACACATACTTACACAGTAACCCGCGCATATACATACACACTTACACATATTTCACACCTTCCCACACTAGATTCACACACTCACCTCACACGTAACACACACTACAACACCATTCTAGCAGCAGTGTCACTCAAGCACGATCTCACACAACGCATGCTGCAACACCATTCCAGCAACACAATTGGCACACATAACACACTACAGTCCCACAAAAACACAAACAATGCAGATTAGCCACTCAAACACATGACACACAAGAGATTCAAACACAAACAACTCATGCAGAGCAAATACACACACAATCACAGATTTAGCCACCATACGCATTACACTCACATATCCAGTTATGCACAGACATACAATCAAACCCACAACATTCACCCACTATTTTCACATACTTTAAGCTCAGTTCACACAATAACACACATTCCCTCATTGTTCTCAAATAACACAATGCCTCAATAACCAGCCTAACAACTCATGCTACTTGAAGCAACTAATAGCCAAACAAACCACAATGCTTTCATCAGCTCAATCGCATTTATTCTCTCATTCATAGTCAAAATTCGTAGCACTGACAGCCACATAAGCATCACAGTCATCATCTCTACCCCCAACCCACTCACAACCACCATTCACAACCATTAACAACGCAACTTCATTGCCCACCATTTGCAAAATATCTCCAATCCAAATTTCAAGCCCCAAAACCAGTAACAACCCATTTTCAGCCCCAATCTCCAAATAGCCAAACTCTCCTCCAAATCATCACTGATCAATAGTCCACAATCTACCTCCACAGCTAACTTTCCTCAAATTGTCACTAATCTTGCCCAACTCCACCACCCAACTACAGATGCAAAATCCATCATCTCCATCTCCCCTGTCGTCAAGCCAATGGTTGCAGTTAAGCTTTACTAGCCCTACTTGTAGCTCCGTCATCATCAACATCCAAATGCTGCCAATTTCACACACACAAACCACATCATCACAACCTAACCAGCTCCACCACCAGTCTCCAACCTTAACATCTCCACAAACAGCCCAAACGGATCAAAAGCCACATAAAAACGCAGCCTCAAGCCGCCCCTGGTTTGACCATATTCACCAACATCACAATTGTATAACCCTACCACTTGCACAGAACCAAGCAATTAAAACTCATCCTCATTGCCTCCACACTCAAACCAGCATTAGCCATCCAGTGGAGCTGCCAGTCATTGCACTCACCAACGCCTACCATCGCGCCCAAGAGACAGTCACAATCACCTCCATAAATCGCCAACACCATACCCTTCAAATTTGGGTAAGACTCTTGGCTCTCCTCCATTTTCTTTTGAGTAGATTTTAATTATTGTTGGGATATTGTTTAATTCGTGGAAGAAGTAAGGACATGGATTGAAGGAGACTTGGAAGGGATTGAAGATTGAGTGAAATTTGGGGTAAATTGGAATCTCTGATTATGGTTGAAAGGGCCGATTGTGGGAAAATTATGAGGTTTGGCTTCTGAAGGAACTTGGAACGAGTTTGTAGGTCGTTCAGTTCGAGGTCATGACACACAGAGAGAGAGAGAGAGAGAGAGGGAGAGAGAAAGAGAGTGGACAGAGAGAAGAACGGAGAGAAGGGAGAAGAGAAAGAGAACATAAAGGAGGAAGAAAGACAGAAAAGAGAGAAAACCGAGGGAGAGCTATGAGAGAGATTGGGATAGAAAGTGAGAAAAAGAGAGAGATAGAGATAAGGAAGGCTAGAGAGAAAGAAAGAACAGATAGCTAGAACAAAAGAGAATAGGAAAAAACAGTGAGAAAATAGAGAGGGAAATTGTGAGAGAGATAGGGAGAGGAGAAGAGAGACAAGAGACCGCTGGAGAGAGAAGTTGAGACCAGAAACAGAGAAATAGAGAAGAGAAATGGAAGTAGAGAGCTGCGGAGAAAGAAGAAGAAAGAAGAAAACAGAAAGAAGAAAAGATCAAGAAGAGAGGAAAAGAAAGGAAAAAGAGAAAAAAATTCTGAAGGAAATGAATCTGAAAGGAGAAAAGACCAGATAGAAAGAGAGAGAGAGAGAGAGAGAGAGAGAGAGAGAGAGAGAGAGAGAGAGAGAGATAGGAGATTAGTTTTTTTAGTTTTAGATTTTCTTTAGTTTTCAATTTTGTTTAATTGTTAATTTTTTAGTTAATAATGCAAGTTTAATTAATTTAGTTTAATGGCCAAGTTAAATTAATTGAATCATCTTATTTGATTAAGTTGGTTCCTTATATTTTAGAATTGGATGTTCTTATTGTTAGAAATTTATTCTTTAGTCCTTAATTTTTTGTTATTATTGGTATGTCTTTAAAAGATTACATTTTTATTGCAATCAAGTCCACCCAAATTTCAGATTGACCCTCTAGATTTTACTTTCATTTCAATTAGGTCCCATCATTTGCAAATTTTTCCCCCAATTGCTAGAATTTATCATTTTATCCTCCTATATTTGCGTGAATTTCCAAATTACCCCTTAAGTTTTATAGATATTTACTTGCAGCCCCCTTAGTTTTATAGAATTTATATTTTACCCTAATTTTGTTAGGATTTCATATTTTTAGCCTTTATTCATTCATATTGTGGTACCTTGACGTGTATTCATTTTCCTAGCATTTAGTATTGGGTCTTCAACAAGAGGTATTTTTTGTTACCTTTTAATTACTTCTTTATGTGCTCCAATGTGCTCCTATGTGATTTTTTATGTATTTTTTTTATGTCTTTCTTGTTTTATATACCTTTTGCATGTTTATTTATTTTATGCTATTTAGTTTTGAATTTTTATTATTGGGCAAAATATAATAGTTAGGTCACAATTGCCTTTATTTTTTACTTTTTTTTGTATTTAGATAGCCAATGTAATAGTTAGATTACAAATTCTTGTGTATTTAGATAGCAAGTGTAATAGATAGGTCATTCTTATTTTTCCCCTTTTAATTGTAAGTTAAAATCCTTTGGTATAATAGTTAGGGCTTATTTGCTCTCGTGTACTTTTGTGTGCTTACATGCTTATATGTTTTACTACTTTCCTTAGTGTAACACCCTAGAAATTCATACCAAAACCATTTATTTCATGTTATGTCCATTAGTAGCAAAAAAAAAAAAAAGAAGAGAAACGAAAAAGGAAAACCGAAATGTATTTTATAAGGAGATTTCTCTTCTTTAGGGTTTAGTGTTAATCTTTGATTTATTAGTTGGAAGATTACTTAAGTTAATTAGGTTAAGTAAATAAGATTCTTTCATGATTAAGTGGGACACCTAAGTACCCAATTTGGACTAATTTCATTGGATTATTAGTTTATAATAGTATTTAATTTTGACTAACTAACTCTACCATTTTCAAGCCTTTTGACTAATTGAGCTTTAGTTCAACAATTGACTCAAAATTTCACTTAATCTCTTGTCCCATTTTTCCCCTCTTGGCTGGCCCTCTCTCCCCCTATTCCTCTCTCTTTTGTTTTAAAAATTGTGCCATAAAGTTCACTAATTACTAGGAGATAAGTGACTAACATCTTCACTAATCAAACTTAACCAAATTGGTCACTATTTCATTAAAAGCATACAACCTAACATGACTCTTGTCTTGCAATAATTGGTCATTCTTTTCCCCATTAATTTCTTTATTTCTTTTCTATTTTATTGGCCTATTTCTTTTCCTTTTCTTCTTAGTCTTGGCCGGCCACCCTATTTTCTTTCTTTTCCTCTCTTTTGCTCTCATTTTCTTGAAGCTTTCTCTCCAAATTTTGGACAATCCCACCATAGAAAGTGAGATTTTCTTCTTCCTAAGCAAAGTTCTAAGCTTGTTTGAGGTATGTACTATGAACTTTTGCTATTAAATTCAAGTATTAGTTAGCCTTTTGTACAAGTTTAAATCCAAATTCTTGTTATTACAACTTGAAGAATTTAGTTTGAATTGAAGATTTACTTACTAGACAAAGTGTTCTTGTGGTTAGATAGACTAATAAATAGCATTTAGACCTTGAAATAACATGTATTATGTGTTGAGAAGTTGAGAAACTTGGACTTGAAACCTTGAATTTGAGTGGAATTTTGAAAGAAATTGATTTTGATTTAAACATGGAAGTTATAGAACTTGTTGGAAATTGGTTTGGTTGGTTGATTTCTTGCAGGAAAAAAATTTTGGGTTAGTCCGATTTTAAGGGGAGATGTTGCCGAAATTTCGGTAGAAATAAAGAAGGAAAAATGGTAGATGAAATTTCTAACCTAGAATATGTTAAATTTAGAGAGTTTGGTGTGCAAAAATTTTTAGAAAATAATCTATTAATGAATTGAATTTTTCCTAGAACAAGAAAACCCTAAATCTAAAACCCTAAACCCTAGGGTAAAACCCTAAACTCTAAAAACACTAGAAATGAAACCCTAGAAATAATTGGGTTATTTCTTGAATTTTCTAGCTAATTTACTTAAGGTTTTCATTAGATAATTTCTTTTGAATTCCAGGATCCGAAAGTGAATCTTGACCATTTTACGAAATATTTTCCTAGGCATTCCAGGTGAGTGTCTCTATGTGTGCATGATGCTTGAAATATTATGTTTTGCTTGAAATTATTAATTAATGAAATGTGTTACTTGAGGAAAGATGTGTACTTTACCGCATCTATTCTGCAATGTTTTACATGCTTTTACTATCTAATGTGTTATTTGTGCTTAACTCCACTGTTTTCCACAGTTAGTCAAATTTCGGTGAGTACGGGAGAGATATAAGGTGCTGGGCGTTATTCAGTGCGTGTTAATGTTCACATCTGAGTAGAGTCCTCAAAGAGGCTAACTCATGATTAAACTCTATGCATAACCTTGGACTTCCGTGGCTAACTTCACCGTTATTCCACGGTTAGTCAATTTGTTGTGTTCGGGGTGATATAAGGTGATGGGGGTTATAGGTGCGTGATATTCTTTCCTATATTAGTTTCATTCCTCAAAGAGGGTAACTCCGAATTGAATTTTTACAAGTATCTCGGACCTGAGCTTTTATCTCGGTCCCGATACTCATGTTATTTTGTTCATGATTGATACTCCTGCGGTTGAGCTTGCTCCCATAGTTGAGCCCTGTATCCGCCATTGACTACTTGTTATTTAAATTGTTCATAACTTGTTTATTTTAACTTGTTAATTATTTTGTTCAATAGAATTAATGAATGCTTGGTATGGTTGCATGACTTGGGCACTCACTGGGTTATTATAACTCATCCCTTTTATTTATTTTCCTTTACCCAGGTCTCCCGTAATATTAAGGCTGGTACGGCAGGTTTTGGATATAGTGAATATTTTACACATTTTGGATAACCGAACTGTTTGGCTATTGTTGTGAACAATATGTGAATTTTGGCATGTAAACTTTTAGTGACACTTTTACCTTTAAGTTGAACTATGTAAATGTATCTCATTTTGGGTTAACTATGCGTGGAAGTTTTGAGTGAGAGCTTGACTTGAGTCCTGGCGAGAGCCAGGTAGGCAGTACGCTAAGCCCTTTGGTGCGCCTTTGGGTAAGGTGGGGCTGTCACACTTAGGACTTTGTATCTAGATATTATGTTTACATGTTATGTGCTCCTATGTGGTCTTATATGACTTTATATGTTTAATTTGCTTTTAATTTATGTTTTTACTATTTAATTCATATTTTATGTTATTTCGTCACCACAGTAGTCTAACGCTAGTTGTGGTTTTATCATTTCCCCATTAGTCCAACGTTGGCGAGAATTCCTAGAAAGGGCTAGTCCAACGCTAGATCCTTAGGGCATTTTAGTGTTAGGTGCACTCGTGTGCATTTTACATCCCACTTCACACATTTTTCGTTTTCTTTCATTTTGCATGATTTTTATTATTATTACTATTATTTATTTATTTATTTTTGACATATTTTCAAATACATGACATCTAGGTTGCATCTCACTTAGAATTTAGGTCATTTTTGAGTGATCCGACTAGAAATAGTCACTTACTCACGTGGGAAGCGATGGCGTACATGCCATTCCCCCCTTTGTGAGTAGAAACATTCAGTCACGAGATATTTGTCCCCCGTACCCATCATGTTGCATACCCACTTTCTTTCTTCACTTGCTATATATTATTATTATTATTTTCTTTTCTTTCTGCATCGCATTTTGCATAGACACTCGTAACTCTCTCGAGGTCTCGGTTCGGGTTTCGCAATTAATGTGATAATCTCGACCAAGCCTCGACGGAACATGCTGACCCTCTCGGTACTCACATTTAAACTTAGGATTTGTATTTATTTAGATACATCCGAACACGATAGAACTTAGGGTTAATTTAAGAAATTTTGATTAAACCTCGCAACTAGCCTCGGTTAGGTAGAAAGGGTGCCTTTGGCGCAAGCCTTTGTCTTCCCTTTCTTCAAATGTGACTCCCGAACCTTTTTCTCTCGTTTTTTGTAGACCAGAGTCAGAAAAGGGTTTTAAATGATTTTTCTAAAATTTTACTTTTATTTTGTTAAATGATTTTTTCAGGTGACTTGGTACACCCTAACTCAGTACCAAGTGGCGACTCTATTTTTAAAAAATAAAACCCTTTTTCAAAAATCAGTTGGCAAAAACTATCGTGCTTTTAGTCCCGACCTTACTTTCTTTTATAATAGCATTTTTCCTAAAAAATATATTTTTTACTAAAAAATCGATTTTTATCACACAGACACGGTTTTTCCAAAAATCTACATTTTCAAAATAGGTCACCAGACCGGACCGCCTTTTCAGGGCGCAATAGTCTCGACCCCACCTGTACGTCATCGATTTCGGACGCGACATACATGTATGACTCTGACCTTTGCTAAATTTAAAATTGCCTTTGAATTCAATGTATGTAACAACCATTATTCAATTTTGTACAAGAACATTTTATATGCACTAATTTAAAAGAACTTTTGTACAGCAACCAACACAAAATACACAAAATTAAAAATAGTAAAATATAGTTTAAACAAAACCATTTTTTTTTTCAAAATTGACTTTGAAATGATGGCTTAAAAGATGCCTTTTGATCTTTGAATACCATTCCCATTTGAATTTCGAGATTTTCACAAAATTATTAATACAAAAGAGGAGCCTTAAGTAATTGTAGTCACCAACTTCCAAATTAATCTGATATCGACATACTGACTTTCTCACTTATGAAAACTCAACTGTCATCTTGACTCAATTGTAGTGCCCTTTCGGATTATCAACTTCAGAGGAAATGAAATGAATGGTAGTATCCAAACTTGACAGTCTTTCCCTACAAAGATCCCAAAACTCGTGTGTCAATCTGCTCAAATTATTTTTGCCTCTAAATTCGAATGGAAAATATACAAAATGAGTCAAATTCACACTAAAAGGAACAACTCAGAAGCATAATTTTGACATTTGTCAATTCCCCCACATTTGAATCATTGTTTGTTTTCAAACATTTGAAAAATGCGAGCTCAACTAATGATTCAAGCATTGAAATCACCCATGTGCATTCTAAAACATATTTCATCAAGACCGGGTAAATAAGCATCATGTAATTTATTGTCTTACCTTTAATACTCATAATATCAAGCAAAGGAGAAGGAATTATATCACAATTAAGCAATTCCAACAGACTTTTTTTGCCTTACTGAATTTCACAAGTACACGAATCATATGATCAATCGGAGAACATCACATGTCTATGATCAATTTCATTTTTAACTTGAGGAATGTTTGTAATATCAAACTAATCACTCAAGATATGAGAATGTCTTTGACACAAAAACCAACATTGGTTATGAAGGTTTCCGGTTACTTAACACTCAATCTATAAGCAAGTAGCAATAACTGTATTTGAGAAGTACAATTGCCTTTTTACGCAAGAATTGATATTAGTTTAATGAAAAACCTTGGTTACTCAACAATTTTATTATTCAAATTTATGATGCATTACTCATAATTCAAGTACCTTTTGACGCGAAAGTCGACATTTTTTAATAAAAACCTCTGGTTACTAAGCATAAGAACCATTGGAGTAGAAAAAACTGCGTTATTTCTTTTCTTTTCTTCTTCTTCTTCCCTTTTTTTTTTTTTTTGCATTATAAAAATCCCTCGCAATAGACTTTACATCACAGATTACATGAGTGCACTAATTGATTATAATTAGCATTTAATGTGTGAAATTAAGTAAAGAAGAGAAATTTTCATCAAACATACAAAATTTAGACATAATTGCAACCGCTTTACAAGACATACTTTCTATAAGAACAAAACTCCAAACCACATAATAATCATTTCTTATTGCTCAAAGAAAGCATTTGTTGATGCACATAAAGTAATTTCAACAAGTAGGGAAATTAGACAAAATTACGATTGCTGAATACAATTCACAAGCGTGTGACATCCCCTATTTTAATATCACAATAACTTATACAATACATTCCAAAGGTGAATAAGAAATTGTGGACATGAAACAACAAAACTCCCCTTGTGAATTGGTCGAAGTCATATCCCCTGCATGTCTGTTCTTTTGTTGTGCTTGAATTCTCCAAACATATATACAGACTTTCTTTGTCAATTCACAATGGTCCTCTTTCTTAGTGATTTGAATACTCACAAACGAGAGTCTGCGCAATCATTTTGCCAATTGAATTTATGCTTTTAAAAAACTATCTCCATCTTTTGGGGCCTTCGCAACTGAAGGATCTAATGGCTCAAACTTTTTCGGTCCTTGCCTTAATATCGATGTTGATAGCTTCTATCCCTTCCAGGTTAGGCTTGGCTTCATTTTGTATTTGCTCAGAATCCTTAACACAAAATCCTTATTCCTCTTCGATATCACTCCAATTCTCATTAACTAATTTGCACTATTTATCGAAGTTGCAATATCAGATTCAAGTAAGATGACATCCGAAGATCATGGGCATTTATTTTCACCATCAAAACATACAAAACAACATAGGAAGATGCTTCTTTTTTTCCATTCAATTTGAACTTGCATTAACTCATCAAAAGAGAGAAGCTTACAATTACACAAACCTAGCATTAGGTTTTGAGAAAAAATGTGATTTATTTCGAGGCCTCATGAAATAATTATTTTGCCTCAATATAACAAAAGATTTCAAGAAAACCTTTTTTCAAAAGCTAAATGCAAGACATGAAGGAAAATCAAATGTCACAAATAAATTTGAGAAAGCTAGCTTGTTTAACACTTCATCTGAGAAAGAATTTTGAATCACAAGGCAATCTTAAATTTACAGAAGGAGTGCATTTATTAGCATCCAAATTATCACTATTCTTATTACATCTAAAATGAACAATTATCTAGCTATGAAATACAGTTTCATTTTATTACACTACTTGTCTTAGTCAAACTCATCTATATAGATCCTAGGCACTATCAATTCTACCAATTAGTTTTCCCCCGATCCTTTGGGTAACTCGAAAAAAACATCCATGCTTTTATGGCATTGGGAATGTCGAGTATGTGATGCTTCGTTGGAAATAAAGCTATGATTTAAAATGCTTGAATCAAACATATATTCAACGTCTTTTCCCAATTTGCTGCCTCCCCTGGGGGACCTGTAAAAATGAAAAAATCAAAGTTAGTATAGGTGAAAAGAAAACGGATGCATGCCCTAGGGGGAGCCCCTTATTATGCCAAGGGTAAGCCTAGCATGAAATGCAATCCTTTAGGGATGAGACCCCCTTTTAACGAAGATACGCCAGATCTACAGGAAAAAATACCTCCATTCTGCTCGTGTTACCTTACCTAAGGTCTTACCCACTAGGATGTACTGAAATGTAAACGTGCATGTCTTTTAGGGTTATGTACCCAAGACAAAGGGATGGCTTTCTTATAATGGGATTCCCGAAATGACGTTCCCTTTAAGGGTTATGCATGATACCAATTTATTATTAAAGCAAGTTAAATAAATGTAAAAAAGTAAAATGTCTCAAAGACTTTATTCAAAGAATAGTGTGTAATTTTTTTGAGAAAGATGCTAAATGAACTGTACCAAGGATTATTAACTTCAAATTTGTTTGATTAAAAATCAAGACTTCACGAGATTACGAGACACAACATTGAAAGAAAACAAAAGTCATGACTTTATTTAGAAATATACAAGTCAAAATGTCAGTTTATTAAAGTCAAATGAAATATGTGCTAAAATTACTTTTTGTGTAATGTGGAATGGAAGGGTGGGGGCACAGCAAAAATGATGTAATAATTTCTTTGAAAGAAGGATAAATGTGAACTATGGAAAAGTTTAACCACTTTTGTACATTTATTGACTCTAAAAAGAATTTGTTCGGACAAAACTGACAAGTAAAACAAGGACGAATTAAACTTTGAACAAGGTCTAAAGCTACAACTCTTATTCGAAAAGGTACAAGTTAAAAAATTAGATTTTCAGGATTTTACAAATTTACAATGATAGGACCCTGGGGGTGACTTAATTTACAAAAAAAAAATGCAATTTATAAAATTTTATGAAAATTTCAGTTCCATCTTTCTTGAAGAAATTAATGGTAAGACAGAAATTTAAACATGCTAATAGCGGGTTGGTTTCCTACAACAGCACCATGTCCAGGGCTCTTTATTCTATGATTGGTGAATGCAGTCAAAGAATAAGAGAGAATGTGTTAGTTTTAATTCAACAAATATCACACAACATATTGGAAAAAGCAAAAGTAGTAAAACATATAACTAAAAAAGTCAGAGGGGTTGATTCCCTCTCTCGTGCCTGGTGTACCTGATAAGGTAAGGCTAACTCTACCCTAGTTATTCTACATGGATGTAGAGGTTGAGCTCACTAATGCATCTAGACTTGATTAGGCTGTCGGTTCTCAAGCCTTTCAGACCTAAGGGTAAGGGTCATCAATCCCAAAGCCCTTGGTCAGTAGGCTCGAGTGATCCCTCAGACACTGCTACGTGCACATCGTGCCCAGGCCACGTGTCCGAGTGGATCTATTCTTTAAAGCCCAAATCTCTAGACTTGTGGACTTAAGCCGAAGAGTTTGGGTGAATCTCCTAGACATGGTCACGTGCACATCGTGCACGATTACATCCAAGTGGATCAAGCCTGCGATACGGCTTAAGGCTCCCGAACCTTCAGACTTAGGGACCCAAAAGTAACAAATTCCGTCAATTCCAAGGGTCCCAGTCGGTGGTTCGAGTGATCCCCTAGACACCGCTACATGCACGAATGCGATGGCCGCATGTCTAGGCAAATCGATCCTAGTCCTAAAGGGATGGGTGGGTGGCAACCACCAAAAAGAGAAAAAAGGGTAAAAAATATCGAATGCACGTATGGAGTGCTCCTTATGAGAGGAGGGAATGTAATATTAACACGCGTGGGCTGTAAGGGTGACTGACCCCCTTCCCAAATGCAAGCGCGATCGAATAACAAAAATAATTAAACCATACATCACATAGACGAGAGACGAAGTGTGTGAAATGCAAAAACAAACCCAAAAAACCTAAAAACAAAATGCAATCCTAACATCCAAACGCAATAAAATAAAAGGTTAAAGAAGAAAAAAATGATTAAGCCTAGTGTTCGGACTCACTAGTGATCCCCAATGGAGTCGCCAAAATCTGTCGCATCCTAAAAATCATAAAAGGTACTATGAGGTAATAGTGGGGTCGTTGACTCTTACGTTTGAAAAAGACGATCCGGTCCAATTACCCATTTCGAAAAGATAGAGTTTTGGAAAAGAAGTACGTGTGTGATGAAATCGAGTTTTAGTAAAAAAAAAGTGTACTTTAAGAAAAATAATATTTTAAAAGAAAACAAGACCGGGACTAAAAGTGCGACAGTTTTGGCCAACTAATTTTGAAAAAGGGTTTTATTTTAAAAAATGGAGTTCGCCACTTGGTATTGAGTTAGGGTGTACCAAGTCACCCGAAAAAATCATTTAACAAAACAAAAATAAAATTTTAGAAAAAATATTTAAAACCCTTTTTCGACTCCGGTCTACGAAAAACGAGAGAAAAAGGTCCGGGAGTCACATTTGAAGAAAGGGAAGGCAAAGGCTTCACCTAAGGCACCCTTTCTACCTAGCCGAGGCTAGTTGCGAGGTTTAATCAAATTTTCTAAATTAACCCTAATTCTATCGCGTTTCGGATGTATCTAAATGAATGCAAATCCTAAATCTAAATGTGAGTATCGAGAGGGTCGAAATGTTCCGTCGAGGCTTGGTCTGAGATTATCGCATTAATTGCGAAACCCGAGTCGAGACCTCGAGAGGAGTCACGAGTGTCTATGCAAAATGAAATGCAAAAAGAAAAGAAAAATAGTAATATAGATAATAAGTGATCGAAGAAAGTGGGGATGCAACATAACGGGTATGGGATACTAATAACTCGTGACTGAATGTTCCTATTCACGGAGGGGGGAACGGCATGTACGCCACCGCTTCCCACGTGAATAAGCGACTATTTCTAGTTGGATCACACAAAATGACCTAAATTCTGAGTAAGATGCAACCTAGATGAAAATGCATCAAAATAAATAAATAATAGCAATAATAATAAAAAACATGCAAAATGGAAAGAAAACTAAAAATGTGTGAAGTAGGATGTAAAATACACATGAGTGTACCTAACTCTAAATGCCCTAAGGGTCTAGCGTTGGACTAGCCCTTTCTAGGGATTCTCACTAGCATTGGACTAGCGGGGAAACGATAAAGCCACAACTAGCGTTGGACTAGTATGGTGACGAAATAACATAAAACATGAATTAAATAGTAAAGCATGAATAAAAAGCAAATTAAACATATAAAGACATATAAAGGCAAGTAGGAGCACATAACACGTAAAAATAATATTCTAGATGCAAAATCCTAGGGAAAGCGGTAAAACAAATAAACACGCAAGCACATATAAGCAAATAAGCCCTAACTATTATATCGGGGGGTTAGCTACAATTTTTAGGGGAAAAAATTAAATAAAAATGACCTATCTATTATATATGTCTATCTAACTACACAATTTTGCTAAAATATAAGAAATGTAGCCTAATTATTACATTGACTGGCTAAATACAAAAAATATTACATTTTTTGTCAAAAATAATAAAAATCGAAACTAAATAATATAAAAGTAAACAAATACGCAAAAAAAAGTGCATAAAATAATAAACGCTTGAATAGAGTGTATAAAAAATATCACATTGGAGAGCATAAAGAAACAATTAAAAGGTAACGAAGATACCTCTTTTCGAAGACCCAGTGCTAATGCTTAAAAACACAAATAAACACGTCAAGGTATAACAAGAAAAATGAGTAAATATGAGGCACTAACAAAATTGGGGGTAAACTACGGGTACTAAAAAACAATTTCTATAAAGCTAAAAGGGGGATATTGAAATTCTAACTAATTGAGGGGTCATGATAAAAAAAAAGCAAATAGGTGGAGCCAAATATGAATTCCAATGAGAAAAGGGGATAATTGCAAATTTTAGGACTTAATTGAAATAAAAGTAAAATCCATGGGGTCAATTGACAAAATTAGGGACTTAATTGTATAAAAACAAAATCTTTAGAGGGCATGCTGTTAATAACCAAAAATTAAGGACTAAAGAATAAGTTTATAAAAATCAGAACATCAAACTCTGAAATACCATAAACCACTTTAAAAATTAATCCAATTAATTTAACTAATTACCAAAATTAAACTAATTAAAATTCCAATCATTAGCTAAAAGAAATACTAATTAAAATATATATATACACACATATATAAGAAAGCATATTCTACGAAATTGAAAGCTAAAACATAAATTCTAAACAATATTAGAGAGCAAAGCACAAATTCTAACAAGTACGGTGCACAAAAATATAAATTAAAGCTAAGTAAAAGGTCAAAATACAAATTATAGCAACTAGGGGGGTAACAATGTGAAAGAAATAAGGCCTAATTGAAAGAAAATAAAACTTAAATGGCAATCTACAACCGTAAGGACTTAGTTTGCAGAAAAAAAAACCTCTCTGGCATATTGATCATGCTTAAAATACAAGGGCCAAATTATAAATAGTCATTGTATGTAAAAAAAAAAAATGAACCCAAAACCAAACTTTGCTAAATTGAGATGAAGACTGCATTAATTAAATCTAGTAACTTAATTAAGCAAAATAATTAACTATATTACAACTAAAGTGAAAAAATTAGAAAAAAATGAAACTGAGAGAAATTCAATTGATGGCTAAACAGACTAAACAAAAGAAAGAGTAAAATCCCAACTCCTCTATTTTAGTCCTCAATCAGGCACCCCCGTTCCCATCCTCTTCTCTCACATTTTTTTTTTCTTTTCTCAATTCTCCCCTTTCTCGTCCTGCTCTTCTCGTTTTCTTTGCTCTCTCTATTTTCAATATTTTTCCCGTTCTCTCTCTCTCTCTCTCTCTCTTCCTTTCTGTTTTTACTTTTTGTTGATTTCCCTTTCTCTGTCAATTCTCTTTTGAAACAGGGAGATGCAGATGGGTTTTTGGGCACTGAAATTGGAATTGTTGTTTTGCGGTGATTGTAGTGATTGGCGGGTGGTGATTGTTGGTGGAGGATTGATGGGTTGTTTTTAAATTGTTTTGCAAGTGATGGTTCCGTTCTTTTTGGTGGTCGATTGTTAGAGATTGGGTAGGCGGTGGGGTTGTGATTTTGTGGCTTTGCGTTTGTTTGGCTTGCTGGATCGGTAGTTGAATGGCAGTCCAATGGCTGTGACGGTGGATTTGGGGATGAACGAGAGGCCATCAGTAGTGTAATTTGGTGGTGATTTATGGTTTTTTGCTTGGGTGGTTGTGGGATTTGAGGGATTGAGGCTGTGCTTCTGGCGTGAGGTGACAGGAGAGATGGATTAGTGTTGGGCTGGGCTACGGTGGTTCACAAGTGGAGGAGATGGTAGCAGCAGTGGCAAGATATGAATGGCGGTGCTGGGTGTGATTGTGTGAGAAGCCAGGGGAGGTGGGGAAATTTTGTGTGTATGTTGTTGTTTCTTTTGCAGGTTGTGATGGTAACAGGGGAAGGTCACTGATGGCAGGAGGGTGGAATTCGGCAATTTTGCGATTGAGTTGGAGAGGTTTTTGGTGGTTGTTTCGAGTGGCTTTGTGATGGTGGTGGGTGGAGGAGATGAAGTATTATTGATGGTGGTGATGCCCAACCGTGGGTGATGGGAGTGTTGCAGGGGTGGACTCGTGGTAATCAGGCGGTGGAGTTAAGTGGTTTTGGACTGATTAGGGCTATAATTGGCTGTTAATTGGGGCTGGTGTGGTGAGAATTTGTTGTTGTTGTCTAGTGATTTTGGGTCTGTTTCAGTGGTGAGGATGTTTGCAGGTGGGTGGTGTTGGAGAAAAGCTGCCGTAGATGGTTATTGACTGGTGATTTGAGAGAGTTGCTTCCAGTGGAAATTAGGTGGAGCAGTGGTTGGGCTCATGAGACAATCAAGTGATTTGTGGGTCATTGGGATTGTCTTGGCAAGGGTTGAATAGTGGTGGTTGATGGGATTCTGGTGGTGTGAGGTGGAAATTGGCAGTTATGGTCTGAGGGAGGAGGTAGCAGGGGAGAGGCTTAATGTTGATGGTTAATGGCAATTGTGATAGAAGAAGAGAAAGAAAAGGAAATGGTTATGGTCTCGGTGGAGAAGATGAAGAATGGTGAAGAAAGATGATTGAGATAGAACCCAAAAAAATGAAAACTAAACCCAGAAATAAAAACCCTCAAAATGGACATCAATTTGCTAAAAACTCAATTGATTATTGAACCAAAAATACAAAACAAATGGACTAAGCAAAATTACCTGGTTAATGATGATCTTGGATGGCTCAAAAATGGAATCTTCTTTTTGTGTGTTTTTCTTGTGTGATTGTGTGCTTGAGTGCTAAAATGTTTGTGATTGTGTGTGAAGTGTGTGTATCTGGTCGTTGTTTATGAGTTGATTGTGTGCTAGAGTGTATGTATGTGTGTGAACCATATGTGTGGGAAATAGTGACTATGTGTGTGTAAGAGAGAGTGAACTATGTGTAAGTGAGTGTGTGTCGAGGAATGGATCTCTTTATGAGCAGTGTGTGTAGTGTGTGAGAGAGAATGTAAGAAATGGATGGGATAATGTGTGTAGTGTGTGAGAGAGAAAATATAAGAAGTGTATGGAAGAGTGTGTGTAGTGCGTAAGAGAGAAAATGTAAGAAGTGTATGGAAGAAGTGTGTGTAGTGCGTGAGAGAGAAAGTGGATAAGTGTGTGAAATTAGCTAGTGTGTGTTCTTGGTGTTCTAGGTATAGACTTGAAGATGTGCTAGTATGTATTCTAGGTGTTCTAGGTGTAGACTTGAAGATGTACTAAACCTAGTAGGTGTTCTTGGTGTTATTGGTGTAGGCTTGAAGATACACTAGTGTGTGTTCTCGGTGTAGGTTTGAAGATATACTAATGTGTGTTCTAGGTGTTATAGGTGTAGGCTTGAAAATGTACTAAAAACTTACAAGGTGTTCTTGGTGTTCGTGGTGAAAACTTGAAGATAAATGTAGGAAAAAGTGTGTGTTTTTGGTATTCTTGATGTAACTAAAAACTAAAAATTTAAATCTCTCTCTAGGTCTTCTTTTTCTCTTTTTCTAATTTTAATGCGGGGTATTTATGGAGCTCGTTGTCTTGGTCACGAAGAATATTACAAAATAACAAAAATTCTACCGGTAATAAAAAATTCTAAATTTATTTTAAAAAATATTTTTAATCCGAAAAATAAAAAATTAATACAAAGAAATGACAGTAATCTCCAAAATTTTTCAAAAAATTCAAAGTAGATTTCAAAATAAAGGTTAGAGGTTAAAACTAATCAAAAACGCGTTCCAGGGTGTGAAATGACGATTTTGCCCCTAAACAATGAAAATATACAAAAAATAGCTATTGGCATCGAAAAGATTGTCAAAAATTAAAAATAAACTTAAAACCCTAGAAAATGCATTTATGAGTCAAAATTGGTGAAAAATGCATTAAAAATGTGAAATGATGATTTCGTCTTTAGACAATGAAAATACATAGAAAAATAGCTATTAGCCTTGAAAAATTATCAAAAATTAAAAATAAGCTTAAAACCCTAGAAAATGCATTTATGACTCAAAAATTGGTGAAAAATGCATTAAAATTTTGAAATGATGATTTTGCCCTTACATGCAGTATTTATAAAAAATAGCAATTGTCTCTGAAAAAATCAAAAAAATTTAGAGACATACTTAAAGAATTAGAAAAATAAATTTGAGACTTGAAATGAGCGAAAATAGTGTTCGCGAGGTGAAATTATCATTCTGTCCTTGTGCTTGTAAAATATAAAAAGAATGCCCATTAAATCTGAAAAAATCACAGAAAATTAAAAAATACATATGAAAGTGAAAATATGAATATAAACCACAAAGCTAATGGAAAAATATTTACAGTTGAAACTTACTGTCTTGCCCCGCAAAAAAAAAAATATTTTGTTCCCTTTTTTTATTGAAAAATTAGAATTTGACCCCAAAAACATAAACATGCCTCCAATGTTTGAAAAATAAATGGTGTGTCAAAATTTGGTATCTACATGTGGAAAGATGGTGATCGAAATTCAAAATTTTTTCATTCCATTGTTGCAGAAAAAAAGCCCATTATTCATCGTGTCAAAAGTGCTAGTGGTGAATGGTTGAGTGATAAAGAGGAGATAGCTCAAGAAGCATGTAATTTATTCTCAAATTTATTCTCCCATGAGGGGGAGAATGAAGTTGTGTATCTCAATCACATCCCATTAATTTTTTTGGAAGAAGACCATGGCACGCTAGAGGACTACCCCTCGATGGAGGAAATTCGTAGGCCAGTTTTCTCTATGGATGGGGAAAATGCAGTGGGATCGGATGGCTTTACAGGCTAGTTTTTCACTATTGCATTAGTTTGAATATTTCATAATGCTTTACATAGGTGCATTTGATAATGGATAATATTGTAAATATTGACTATTGATACCTAACTACAAATACAAGTTATTTATTAATATATAAATACTTTTCCATAATAAAATTTCATGTATATAAGTCATTGTTCATAATTATATATATACCTTAAACTCACACTTACAAGTGTAAATGAGTTGACTAACATTTATATTAATATATATACTTGATTATATGACTTATATTGTACTTATATTGTTCTAGTTGTACTACATCTTTAAATTGCCAAGCTTATACTTGGTTGTATTGATTATATAGGTTGAATGTAAATTTAGTCAGATACATGTAAGAATATATGCTAGAAAAAATTATCGAATTGAATTCGAAATCAAAAACATTGATTTGAAAATCCATAATTATGAATACTGACCAATTTTTGTTCTTTGAATTCACTATATACCAAAATACAAATCGATCTACTAAATTATCAATTTTGAATTCTCAAAATCAATTCTAAATTAGTCGTTAATTTGGTTTTTTCCAATTATGCTTACTCCTACTGCAGGGCGTAAAGTTTGGAATTTAAAGGAACATAATGAGTTCTTTTGCATGGTGTATTGAACTTCAAGTGAAATGTGTGTAACATGTCACTTGAAGAGTTTAACTCTGCTAAAGCATGGTGTAAGTGTGCTGAAGCATGGTGTATCACTTTAGCATTTTCCACGTAATGGCTAGACTATTTACACTAATGTATGTGTCATTCTCATGCAATGTTATAGCATAAAATGCAAATGTTATAGGTATTTATGTGTCATTCTATTGCAATGTCACATACTTAAATGCAAACCTTTATTTGATGTTTTGCCTTAACCAATTTAAGTATGTATATATATTTTTATACATTTGTAGGTCCTATCTCCAATGGTGGTTTGCAATCCGAACATAGGCGAAATGACACATATGTCCAAAACTTTTTTTGCCTTAACACCAAATTCCATTGCAGTTGTTGACTATTGTACTAGCCTTTGCGTGGTGTATTGAACCCTAAATGAAGTTATGCAACCTACTTTTTAAAATTTGTAACTGTGCTGAAATATGGTGTAAGTGTGCTGCATTAAGGTGTAACGCTTTAGCATTTTCCATGTTATGGGCAGACTATTTACACTAATTTATATGTCATACTCATAAAATGTGACAGCATAAAATGCTGATGTTATAGGTATATTTGTGTCATTCTCTAGTAACATCACAGGCTTAAATGCAGATATTTATTAAGCATTTTTTTTTAGCCAGTTTAAGTGTGTATCTATATACATTTGTAAGTCATCCCTCTAATGGTGATTTGCAATCCAAACATAGGCAAAATGACATATATGTCTATAGACACCAAATTTTGACACACCATTTATTTTTTCAACATTTGGGGCATGTTTATATTTTGGGGTCAAATTCTAATTTTTCAATAAAAAGGGGGAACAAAATCAATAATCTCGGGGTCAAAAAAGTAATTTCAACTGTAAATATTTTTCCATTAGCTTTGGGGCTTTTAAATTCATATTTTTTAAATTTTTGTATTTTTTTAGATTTAATTGGCTTTTTTTATATTTTGGCAGCACAGGAGCAAAATGGTAATTTCGCCTCGCGAACACCATTTTTGCTCATTTCGGGTCCCAAATTTATTTTTTTGATTGTTTAAGCATATTTCTGAATTTTCTTTTTTTTTTCAGGATCAATTGATATTTTTTCTGTAAATACTGCGTTCAAGGGCAAAATCATCATTTCACATTCCAAATGTATTTTTCATCAAATTTTGAGTCTCAAATGCATTTTCTAGGGTATTAAGCTTATTTTTAATTTTTGGTAATTTTTCATGGCCAATAGCCATCTTTCTGTGCATTTTTGTCATTATAGGGGCAAAAATCATCTTTTCACATCCTGAACGCATTTTTTGCCAGTTTTAACCTCTAATCTTTATTTTTTTAAAGTCTTGAAATCGATTTTAAATTTTTTTGGCAAATTTTGGAGTTTATTGTCATCTTTTGTATTAATTTTTGATTTTTTTATGTGTCAAAAATAATTTTTAAAATAAAATTAAGATTTTTATTACCGGTGGCATTTTAGTTATTTTGGGGTATTCTTGGAAGCTAAAACTGCTGGCTCTATAAATACCCCCCATTTAAATCAATAAAAAAAGAGGGAGAGAAAAAATAAAAAGTCTAGAGAGAGTTTTAGTTTTTAGTTTTTTTTTTGCTTTATCTTTTACACCAAGAATACAAAAAATACACACTTTTTCCTACATGTATTTTCAAGTTTTCACCAAAAGACCAAGAACACCTACTGGGCATTAATTCATCTTCAAACTTACACCTAGAACACCTAGAACACACACTAATACATCTTCAAGCCTACCCCTAAAACACCTAGAAAATACACTAGTACATCTTCAACTTATACTTAGAACACCTAGAACACAAACTAGTACATCTTTAATCTACACCGAGAACACACACTAGTACATCTTCAACCTACACCTAGAACACTAAGAACACACACTTTCCTAAATCACAAACACTACACATCTTTCACATATTCATACTCTCTCTCACAAACACACACATTAGCTTCTCACTCACACTACTCCCCACAATTTTCACACAAATTCAGTTCTCACGCACAAATTTACACACAAAACATACACTAGCACACATAGAATTCTTCACACAATCACAAACACACACACACACACACACACACACACTTATACACAGTCACACATACACAGACAGATACACACACTGCACTCTCACACAACACAGCAGTTTCACACATTTGCACACACAACACGCAGAAACACACACTGCACACAGTATATTCATGCACACGCTCCATAAATACACACACCATTACATACACTTTGCACATACAGTTCATAGTCCCCTTTCATTGTCTCAAGCACTGATTCACAGACCAAAGACACACTGATTCACACACATACTCAACCTATAGATGCACACACAACCACACACAAGCTCAAAATTCACACACACATAACCAAAACCCTCAGACCTAAATGGTCTCCAGAATCACTCCTACAAACACTAATTCAGCCACTGCTTCCCCCAACAAAGCCCCCAATTCTCTGTCATTCACCACAAAGCAACTCAATTCATCATTCTAAACCACCACATAATTAACAAAAGTCATAACCTAAAACCAAGTCAATCTGTCCACAATCACCTTCCATCACATGCACACTCCACAACTTGCAAAACCACTGCCATGGCCAAAATCCAGCAGCCCTTCTTCCATCGCAAGCTTACAACCATCACAGCTATCAAACTCAAGCCACAGCCACCACATAACCACCATTGTCAACCATATCCCCTGTATCCACGCACCATCTAACACCATCATCATAATGTCTAGCAATTATTCTCAAAATTACCTGAATTTCAACCCAAATTCACCCCCAAAGCTGCATAAAAACAGTCCCAAAAGCCAAGCCATCCCCCCTTAATAACGTCACAATTGGCACCAATTTCAACCCCCAAACCACCGTCATCTTCTCCAAATTCTGCCCATCAAACCAGTTTATCAAAGACCCAAAAACAACCACTGACCACTACCAAATCACCGCGCCAACAACCTACAATCATTCAGCAAAGAAGGGAAAAATCAGTAGCTCCTCCACCCTTCGTTCACCGCTAACCATCAATTGCCACTGGTAATCCTCCTCCACTTGCGCCATACCCACCATGCTAGCTAGAAGACCATCTTCTTCAGCCAATGAGGTAAAACCCATTATACCATCTTGCTATTATTTTTTTTTTCATCAATTTACTGATAGTTTCTTTTATGGACTTTATTTGATCTATGATGGTTTTGCCTTTGACTGGAGAGATTTAAGCATTAAATATGGTTTTTGATGATTTGAGTAGAGACATGGAAATGCCAGATATAGAGAGCTTGGGAATTTTGGAAAAAGAAACTAATTGATTCGGGTAAAAGAAAGTAACTTGGTGTTAGGATTTGATAGAATCGGGGTTTGGATCTAGGAATTTAGGAACCAGGACGTATAAAAGAATGTGTGGGTCTAGTTTAGGAAGGCAGATTTGATGTTTTGGGGTATTAGCTTTACATTTTTTTGTCTATTTTAACCGAATTAATGGGTTTTGTTTTGGTTAACGGGTTTTGAGTTTTGTTTACATTTTGTGTAGCTATTTTATTTCATTAGTTAATCTATACATAAACATGCACAAAAAGACAAAAAAAAAAAGATAATGGAATTGGGGATTACGACTTCTTTCGTGTTTTAATGGATTTGTTTTCCTTTTAGTTAGTTAATTGGTGTTTTGTTATGATTTAGTCTTAGTTCAGTTAATTAACTCGGTCAATTAGATTAATTTAATTTTAACTTAGTTTAAGTACTTTTGTTATTATTTGTTTTTTTTTCTTTTTCTTTTTTCCTTTCAAATGAATTATTCATGTCCTAACCCCTAGGTTTCTAGGTGATCTTATTTTGGCCCTCAAACTTTAAGTTCTTTTCGATTAAATTCTCATTGATTGCAATTGGCCCCTTTAACTTGCTAGAATTTATTTTTTTTACCCCATTACTTAGCTTGAATTTATAATTTTGACCATGCTTGTTTGAATTCATGACTTTGCCCTCTAATTTTGCTTGTATTTTATTTTTTCCCTCTCCCTCTTTATGATTTGCTAAAATTCACATTTTTACCCCAGTTTGTGAATATTCACATATTTTAGGCTTTATTTCTTTATATCGAGATACCTTGATTTGTTTGTTCATTTTGATTAGCATTTGTGCCGGGTCTTCAAGAGATATCTCTATTCCTTGTTAAGTTCTCTTTATGTGCTTTAATGTGCCCTTATGTGATTTTTTATGCATTTTTTTATATATTTCTTATTTTACATGCTTTTGGTGTATTTATTTCCTTTACGCTATTTTTTTTGAATTTTATTATTTGGCAAAAATGTACTATTTTTTGTATTTAGTTAGTCAATGTAATAGCTAGATAATATTTCTCATATTTTTAGTAAAAATTTTGCATTTAGATAGCAAGTGTAATAGATAAATCGTTTTTACTTTTCCCACCTTAAAATTGTAGCTAATCCCCGGTGTAATAGTTAGGGTTTATTTGCTTTTGCATCCTTATGTGCTTATTTACTTTACCGGTTTTCTTAGAATTTTGCATCTAGATATCATGTTTACGTGTTATGTGCTCCTATGTGCTCTTGTATGCCTTTATATGTTTATTTGCTTTTATTTTATGTTTTACTATTTTAAATTGTGATTTATGTTATTCCATCGCCACATTAATCCAATGCGAGTTGTGGTCTCCTCGCGTCCCCGCTAGTACAACGCTAGTGGAGAATTCCTAAAAAGAGCTTGTCTAACACTAGATCTTTAGGTCATTTTAGTGCTAGTATCACAATTTGTGTGCATTTCACATCTCATTTCACACACTTTTAGTTTTCTTTCCATTTTGCATGTTTTTATTATTATTATTATTTATTTATTTATTTTGACACATCTTCAAGTGCATGACATTTAGGTTGCATTCCACTTAGAAGTTAGGTCATTTTGTGTGATTTGACTAGAAATATTCATCTACTTATGTGGGAAGCGGTGGATTGACAGGCCGTTCCTCCCTCCGTGAATAGAAAGATATCAGTCATGAGTTATTAGTCCCCCGTAGTCTTTATGTTGCATTCTCCACTTTCTTCGACCACTTATTAGCTATATTACTATTTTTCTTTTTTTTTGCATTCCATTTTTCATTTACACTCACACTTGTGACTCCCTCGAGATCTCAACTCGGCTGTCGCAATTAATGTAATAATCCCAACCAAACATCGACGGAACATCTCGACCCTCCCGATATTCTTATTTAGATTTAGGATTTGTATTCATATAGACACATCCAAACGCAATAGAACTTAGGGTTCATTTAGGAAAATTTGATTAAATCTCACAACTAGTTTCGGCTAGGTAGAAAGGGTGCCTTAGACGCTAACCTTTGCCTTCTATTCAAATGTGACTCCCAAACTTTTTTCTCTCATTTTTCGTAGATCGGAGTCAAAAAGAGTTTTTAAATATTTTTCTAAAATTTTTATTTTTGTTTTGTTAAATAATTTTTCGGGTGACTTGGTACACCCTAAATCAATACCAAGTGGCAACTCCATTTCTAATAAAACATTTTTTCAAAATCAGTTGGCCAAAACTGTCTGTAGGCCTTTGGTGCACCCTAAGGGGGGTGAATTAGGTTCCTTTAAAGAACTTAACTTGTTTATAGCAAATTTTCACAAAATAAAAATTTACCAAGTTGACTAAGTGATCAATCAAATTGTTAGAGTAACAAATAATATTTAAAAGATAATAACAAACTAAAATTTAAACATATAGGAGAATGAATTGATCAAACCACAAATAATCTTCCAAGTTTCACCAAACTTGAAGTTGTATTACACTTGAGTTCCTTCTCTTGTAGAAGACTCACAACCACCTGTACAATGATTGGCTCACCTCTTACTCACCCTAAACACTCTTCTAGTTGAGCTAAGAGATTTTTTAGCTCACAAGCTAACCTTTCTAGAATACAATTGTTAGTGATCACTCTCACAAAGAAGAACTCAATGACTATTGAACTATTACAAGGAAAATGAAATATTCTTACTCAAGAATTGCTATTCAATGACTTTGTAATCTTAATAGAACTAGTTACATTAACTTCAGATTTCATTGCTTTTATACTTCATCAAAAATAGCCTCCAACTACCCTCCAACGGTCATGCAATAAATGCAGAAAAAACTAGCCGTTGGGGCGTTCGGACGGCCGAACTGCAAGTTGTCATCCGAACCAACTGTCCGATCTCTTCTTTGCTGAACTAAGGTACAGTTATTTCGGACAGGCCGTAAGAAAGTGCTTGCCATCCGAACCATCATCCGATTGACACTGAAGGGCATTGTCTTTTCTGAAATATTTCTGGACGTCCAAAGAGGTGTCTGAAGGTACGTCTAGAAGTTTCTAGAATTTTTTCAAACTCTACCAGACGACTGAAAGGACATCCAAACGAGTGCCCGAAAGTCTCTAGAATATTTTTGGTTTTGTTGGATGTGTGACCAGACGTCCGAAACCTTGAACTCAAATGTCTGAAAGTTTCTGAAAAAACTGGGACACTTTCGGACAGGCGATAGGATGTCCAAAATGTTGTCTGAACTGCCTTTGGACGGCCAAAGCATGCAATATCTATCCGAACGAATGTCTGATCACCTCTATTTTTTTTCAGCAATGTTTTTTCAAACCTGTTTGATACTTCACCAAAATACTTAACCAAATTCAATTAGTAATAAAATGGTTTGTTATCATCAAAATTAGGATTACATTCTCCCCCTTTTTGATGATGACAAACCTATAGCACATTGAACCACATGATCATAAGTTAAATCATATATATACCACATATATCATAAACCATACTCCCCCTTTTGGCATCATCAAAATTAGAGATATATACTCCCCTTTAATAAAGGTCCCTCTCAAATGATGCATCTTATACAAACAAGAAATAAACAGGCAAATTTAACATTGAATCATAATACGAAGACATAAAAGACTGGAATAAGAGCTATATCGTATAAACAAACAAAATGTCTATACATACGAATGACATAGATGCCTAATATGCTAAACTAGTCTAAACTAAAACTAAGCAGCAGCCTAAGGCGTTCTAAGTCTATAGGGAACAATGGGTAAGCTTCTAAACGACACTCCAGGCTGAGAAGATAAAGGCGATGTGAGAGTGGCTGAGTGAGTCTCATCTAAATCATCGGGAATAATGTGAACCATCTCATGTGCTATGCTCTGAACTGTGGTCATAGGTACCTCAGTAGTGGGAGGTTGTTGAATAGGTGATATAGGTACATGAGTAGGAGACTGAGCTAGAGTCGGAGAAGTATGTCCTGGTATCTCGAGCTGATAATGAGCCAAGTCATCTGCTTCATCTTCTTGTTGTTGTTGTTGTTGTTCTTCTTCTTCTGATTCAACTAGAATTTGTTGCTTGAAGATATTATATTGAGCTTGCGTACAAATATTCATCCCAAGTACTTACGCATGCTCAACACACTCTAATGTTTTTCCAAAGCTACGAAATTCTTAGAACAATTTTGTCTGATTTTGCTCGATTTTTAGCTGTCTTGATTCCATGATCCATTCGTTTATCCAATTTTTGAAACAAAGCTAGAAGATGAGAAAATATATCCTGAGAGATAAAGAAAGAGGGAATAGAAGTGGGCTGAGCTGGAGTAGAGGAAGATGGTGCAAAAGAGATAGGAGGTAAGGATGGATGAGGTGTAGAAGAAGGAGGAGGAGTGAATATAGGCTGAGTGGATGTAGATATAGACCAAGTAGATGGCCTAAGTGCCTGATATTAAGCCTTTGGGATCCACTCATTATTGTGAAACTTGAGATGAAAAGTTTCAAAATAGGAGCAAGTAAATGATGGATTTTCAAGTGATGTACCCGTCAAAGGAATGTGATAGAATTTAAATATACGGGTAAGAAATTTTTCAAAAGGGATATTTCTCTGAGTATCAGAAATGCAGTTTAAAATAAACTCACGCATGATAAACCCGAAGTCAAGAGGAATTTCTTTCAAAACACAATAGAAAACATATAACTCCATTCTATTTAGGCTCACTTCTATGACCAAAAGTAGGAGTTAATAAATTTGAAACCATCGCAAATAAAATTCTATTTACTAGGTTCTAATGCTGATGGTTTAGCTTTTGCAGCTTGTTCAAAAGTAATGTTATAAAATGAACGAAGGTCATCAAAATTGAACTGATGTTCTGATGTAGCCCATTGAGAAAAAGAGAAAAATCTAGAAACAGGAGGATCTTCTTTGGGTCTACATTTTAAGATATGGTTGATTTGAGTTGAATTGAAAGTCAAATCAAGTCCATTTACTCTAGAAATAATAGCATCAGATTCACCTCTTCTATGATTAGCAAAAAATTGTATGAGCATTTCAGGATAGGATTTTTCATTTAGGAATAATAGATGACCCCTAGCTTTGTTTCGAAAATTTATCAGAAATGAAATCCAACTTGAGACTGTCTAAGTTCAGGATTCCAAACAACTACGCTGAAGAAGAACATTCTTATTAACATAAATTGGATAACCTTTCTTTAGCATCTTGGTCAATAAACTTGGGTTGGGGTACCCTGTCAATGGTTTGAGGAGTTGGATGAGCAGTCTCCTTTCTCTTCCTTTTGGTCCCACTAGTACCAGCACTACTACCTCCTCTAGTTCTCATCATCACTGATAAACTAAGTACACACTAAATCAGGATTTTGAAGAAAAAAAAACAAACAAAAAAAAGAACAACACCTCTGGAAAGAGTAGAGCAGAAAGCATTATTCTAATACATAGGCTTAATGACAACACTAGGTGAGAAGGAGTACATTTAGAACTAAAAATTGATCGAAATCGATTGAGAAATCCAAAAAGTTACAGACAAAATTTTGAAAAAAAATGCAAAAAACTGGACAGAAAAACTTTGATAAAAAGAACTAAACAACTTCTAATGTAAAGGAAATATGATTTTTAGCAGAGAAAACGAGTTTACCTGGTGAAAATCTAACTTTGATTGAGAGAGTTATCGCCTGTAGTTTGAGAGGGAAGGAAGTTCTAAAAAAAATGAAGTTGCAGACCCAATATACGCTTGAAAAAGGAACATTCGGACGTCTAAACGATGTTCAAGTCGTCCGACCATTCGTCCGAATAGAGTTAGGTTTTGGAATATGAAGCGATCGGCCGTTCGATAAAAAGAACAGTGTCCGAACCATCCTCCATTCCCAATATATGAGACTATCTTCGGTCATCCGAAAATACATCCAGTCATCCGAAGAGTTTTAATATTTTTTTAAAAAGCAAAAAGCGTTTCGGACGTCCGAGGAAGTCTTTTGGCCGTCCGAAGGATTGAAAATACATGAACAGAAGGAAAATCGATCGGCCGTCCTGAAAGGACACTTAGGCCGGCCGATCTAGGGATAGAATGCCCAGTTTTGCTCTGAGAAATTTAAAACGTTCAAGGGGTAAAGCTTTTGTAAAAAAGTCGGCCAACTGATCACTTGAGCATACATAAACAACACTAATCTCACCTTTTTGAACCAAATCTCTAATGAAATGATGTTTGATGTCAATATGTTTGGTTCTAGAGTGTTGAATGGGATTTTTGGTCAAGTTTATGGCACTAGTATTATCACACTTGATGGGCACACTTTGAAACTTGCAAACCAAAATCTGAAAGAGTGTGTTTCATCCAAAGTAACTGAGCACAACATGCTCCTGCTGTAAGTATACTCGGCTTCCGCTGTGGACAAAGAAATGGAGCCTTGTTTTTTGCTAAACCAAGATACCAAGCACTTTCCTAGAAGATGACAAGTGCCACTAGTGCTTTTTCTATCTATTCTACATCCGGCAAAGTCGGCATCGGAGTACCCTACAAGATCAAAAACATGAGTTCTAGGATACCAAAGTCCAAAGTCCAATGTTCCTTTGAGGTACCTAAGAATATGTTTGACGGCTAGTAAATGAGACTCCTTAGGACAAGATTGAAATCTTGCACAAAGACAAACGGCAAACATAATATCGGGTCTACTAGCGGTAAGATAAAGTAAACTACCTATCATACCTCTATACCCCTTTTCATCCACCTTATGGCCTTCTTCATCTTTGTCTAACTTAGTGGAGGTACAAATAGGAGTACCTACTTCCCTTGAATCTTCCATACCAAATCTTTTAAGTAACTCCTTTGCGTATTTGGATTGACTTATAAAAATTTCATTTTTCAATTGATGAATTTGAAGACCAAGAAAAAATTTTAATTCTCCCATCATGCTCATCTCAAATTCGTTTTGCATCATAAGTGAAAATTCTTTGCAAAGTTTTTCATTTGTAGCACCAAAGATAATAGTCATCAACATACACTTGAACAAGGAGAAGTTCATTTGCATAATGTTTTGTAAAAAGTGTGGTGTCTACAAACCCTCTTTTAAAACCATTTTCAATCAAGAAATTGCTCAACCTTTCATACCAAGCTCTAGGAGCTTGTTTTAAACCATATAGAGCTTTAGAAAGTTTAAAAACATGACTTGAAAATTTTTCATGTTCAAAACCTGAGAGGTTGTTCAACATAGACTTCTTGTTCAATAAAACCATTTAAAAAAGCACTTTTCACATCCATTTGAAATAATTTAAAACTTTTTAAAACATGCATACGCAAGTAGCATTCTTATAGATTCAAGCCTAGCAACCGGTGCAAAGGTTTCATCAAAATCTATTCCTTCTTCTTGTGCATAACCTTTGGCAACTAACCGTGCTTTATTTCTCACTATTTCACCTTTATCATTCAATTTATTCCTAAAGACCCATTTTGTGCCTATTACTGGGTGATCTAATGGTCTCTCAACTAAAGTCCATACCTTGCTTCTCTCAAATTGATTCAATTCCTCTTGCATGGCTACTATCCAACAATCATCTTTCAAGGCATCTTCTACATTCTTGGGTTCAAATTGGATAGTAAAGCAAAGTTGTCAACTAAAGGTATATAAGAGGACCTAGTTCTAACTCTTTCAGAAGGATCTCCTATAATGAACTCCTTAGGATGATTGGGTACAAATCTCCAAGTTTTGGGTAAATCTTTTGTAGTGTCATCATCTTTCTTTTCATCAACTACATCTTCACTAGTACTTACTACTTCATTAGGGATACTAACACCTTCTTGAAGAATAAGATTCTCCAATTTTTCTTGAACACTAACATCCTCATCTTCACTAATCTCTTAGTAACTACATCATGTAATTCATCAAAAGTAACATGAATGGCTTCTTCAACTACTAAGGTTCTCCTATTGTATACTCTATAGGCTCTCTTATCACTAGCATATCCTAAAAAGATGCCTTCATCCGTTTTCTTATCAAACTTGCCAAGATGTTCCTTAATATTCAAAATAAAGCATTTACAACAAAAAACTTTAAAATAGCCAACAATTGGCCTTTTTTCAAACAAAAGTTCATAAGAAGTTTTATTCAAAATAGGTCTTAATAAAACTCTATTCATAACATAACAAGCCGTATTGACCGCTTCGGCCCAAAAATATTTTGGCAAATCACATTCATTTATCATAGTTCTAGCGGTCTCTTGAAGAGTTCTATTTTTTCTTTCAACAACACCATTTTGTTGGGGAACCCTTGCAGTAGAAAATTCATGTGTGATACCATTGTGATCACAAAAATTGAGAAAACTCACAATATTTAAATTCGGTTCCATTATCACTTCTAATTTTCACAATGGTCAAGTTTAACAAATTTTGAACTTTTGCAAACAAAGAGACAAAATTTTTAAAAGCTTCATCCTTGTGTGCAAGAAATAGTACCCAAGTGTATCTTGAATAATCATCCACAATAACAAAAGCATATCTTTTTCCTCCAAGGCTTGCTACTTGGGTAGGACCAAACAAATCCAAGTGTAAAAGCTCCAAAGGTCTTGAAGTAGAAACATAATTTTTGGGTTTAAAAGAGACTTTGGTTTGTTTTCCAAATTGGCAAGCATCACAAAACTTGTCTTTTTCAAATTTAATTTTAGAAGCCTCTCGGACAAGTTCTTTCTAGATAACTCATTCAACAACTCCATGTTGAGGTGACAAAGTCTTCTATGCCAAAGCCAAGGATCATCACTAGTAAGCCTTAAGACATCTAATCCTATTTGAATCTATTCTATCTAGAAAAACAACATAGATGTCATTATGCCTCTTACCTCTAAAGACTACATTGTAACTAGAATCAAGTACCAAACATTCATGCTTTTTGAATAAAACACATAAATCTTTATCACATAATTGACTTACACTTAACAAGTTATAACTAAGATTATCAACTAATAATACATTTTGAATGTAAGTTTCATCATTGTTACCTATGTCACCAACTCCAATAGTTTTAGCCTTCATATCATCTCCAAAGGTAACCTTTTCCACTATTCTTTTGCTTTAGTTTGACAAACAACGATGGATCTCCAGTCATGTGTCTTGAACATCCACTATCAATGAACCACTTTGACTCCTTGGTGGTATTTTTGAAACAAACCTACAGAAATTAAAGATATAAAAAATAACATTTGGTACCCTTTTATTTTTAATATGGGTCCATACTAGTTAGTACAATCTTTAATAATCCACATTGTTTTCATGCCTTGTCTCATATTTCTTCTAACATAACAATTATTTTTCATGTGACCTACTTGACAACAAAAATTGCACATAATATGAGCATTATTCACATGCATAGATCTAATGAATCTTACTTTATTCTTTCTATATAGAGTGAATCTATTTGTACTAAGCATGTTCTTGGTGATTTCATTTTCCAAAACTTCTTGTTTTTTCTTTCCAAGAAAATCACTAAGTTCACTCATTCTCCTCTTTCAAACTCTCTTGTTCACTCTTGATTTTGTTGTAAAAAGAAGATCTCTCATCTAATTTCCTTTTCAAATCATCAAGATTCCAAGCCATATCTACTTTGCCTTTTCTTAACTCATCATTCTCACTCCTCAAACTTTTATTTTCTTGAACAAGTCTTAGCACTTTCACATAGTAAGGAGTTAATTTTTAACTTCAATTCTTTGTTTCTAACATATGATTCTTTCAAACTAGTATGCAATTTTAAAACGAAATTTTCAAGATCATCATCATCCTCAGTCATCACAATCATCATATACATCTTTATCTATAGAGAAGTGATTTGAGTTTACCTCATGATCTCCTATGGCCATAAATGCCACTTGTGCCGTTTCCTCTTCTTCTTCAATCTCTCCATCGGAATTGCACTCATTCCATGTGAGTTGGAAATTGTTGAATCTTTGCTTTCTATCTCTCTTCCTTCCTTCTTCTTCTTTGAAGGACACTCATTCATAGTAGTGTCCTAGTTGTCCACATTCAAAGCATTTATCGTTTTGCTTCATTCATATAGTGTCCTAGTTGTCCACATTCAAAACATTTATTGTTTTGCTTCTTTGAGACTTCTTGTTTCCCTCTAGTTCTAAAGGTACTTGACTGATTGAAGTTAGCTTGTCCTCCTCTTCTAAGTCTCCTTTTATTTGTGAGGAACTTTTTGAAACTGTTTGTAAGTAGAGCCAAGTCATTATCTTCCACTTCCACGTCCTCACTATCAATTGAGAGGTTTTTTCATCATCTTGTGAAGACTTCAATGCTATATTTTTCTTGATTTTGGCTTCTTCCTCCTCTTGTACCTTAGATTTCAATTAAACTCAAAAGAGGTCAAAAAATTAACAAGAAATTCAATAGGCATAGTATTTAAGGGGGCGTTTGGTTTAAATTCCTCAATCACTATCACTATGGGTATCATTAACCCTACTATGAGTATGGGTTTTGATGATTCCCCCAAACATGTTTGGTTTAATATTGGAATGGGTATCATTATAAAAATACTTGTTTGGTTTTCTAGAATGACTCAAGTAAATTTTAAAATTTTTAAATCTTTTATTTATGATGTACATATTTTTAGATTTCTTATTTTGTATTTTTTAATAAAATTTTCTAAAAATTTTCTTCAATTTTAAATATAGCCATGCTCTAATTTGAGTTTTATGCAAATAATAACCTTAAAAAAAGGTCATTTTTATTGTAGTAACAAAGAGTACTATATATCTTTGATTTTCAGTTCAAATTTTTATAAAAAAATTGAATTAAAAAATTTTAAAAAGAGTTTTTATAAAAAAATTATATAAAATACTAATAAAAAATATTTAAAATCAAAAGACAAGAGAGAGAGAGAGAGAGAGAGAGAGAGAGAGAGAGGAATAGTATATTAGAAGTGGGTAACTCAAAAAATATGTATTTTTTTAGTAGGTGTGTTTTTGCCCTTAATCATAAGGGTAATGGGTTTGATAGACTAGTATTTTGGGGGGAATCATTAACACCCTAATTAATCACTATCATTCCCATTGAATGATAGTGATAGTTGTTTAACAAACACCAACAATGGGTATCATTACTTATGATACCCATTCCTCTCCATGATTCCCCTTAACCAAACACCTCCTAAATCTTTGGCTTCTTCTATAGCCATGACTTTATTTTCTCACTCCTTGGGCAATGCATTTAAAATCTTTATATTTTTCTCACCCAAGCTATACTCTTTTTGTAAAGCCTCTAAATTCTTAATTATGTTATTGAATTTACAATATATTTTGTCAATGTTTTCATGAGGCTCCATCTTAAAAGATTCATACTTAGTGAATAATAAGGCCTTCTTTTGCTCTTTAATATTGTCACTATCATCATGAATATTCTTCAATTTATCCCAAATTTCTTTAGCCATCTTACACCCCTTTACTCTAGTTGACTCATTGGCATCTAAAGCATTATATATAACACATTCATAGCCTTGGCATTAGGAGTAAGGTTGGTTCTATCGATGGGAGTAAGTTCTTGTCTAGTATTTTGTCTATAGGTACCGGTATTTTGATCAACAATGTATGCTTCATGAGGACCCTCATTCACTATATACCAAAACTCAATATCAATAGATTGTAAGAAAATTTCCATCCTAGCCTTCCAACTAGTATAATTCACTCCATTAAACATAGGAGGTCTAGTAATGGATTGTCCCTCTAAGAATAAAGTATTGTTTGAGGTTGCCATGGATCTCTCCTAGCTTGTTAGGCTATAAAAAATGGAGACCAAGCTCTGATACAAATTGTAGGCCCTTAGTGCAACCTAAAAGGGGGTGAATTAGGTTCCTTTAAAGAACTTAACTTGATTATTAGCAAATTTTCACAAAATAGAAATTTACCAAGTTGACTAAGTGATCAATCAAGTTGTTAGAGCAACAAACAATATTTAAAAGATAATAACAAACTGAAATTTAAATAGATGGGAGAATGAATTGATCAAACCACAAATAACTTCCAAGTTTCACCAAACTTGAAGTTGTATTACACTTGAATTCCTTCTCTTGTAGAAGATTCACAACCAACTTGTACAATGATTGTTCACCTCTTATTCACCCTAGACACTCTTCTAGTTGAGCTAAGAGATTTTTTAGCTCACAAGCTAACCTTTCTAGAGTACAATTGTAGTGATTACTTTCACAAAGAAGAACTCAATGACTATTGCACTATTACAAGGAAAATGAAATATTCTTGCTCAAGAATTGCTATTCAAAGTCTTTGTATTCTCAATAGAACAGTCGCATTAACTTTTGATTTCATTTCTTTTATACTTCATCAAAAATAACCTTCAACTACCCTCCAACGGTCATGCAATAAATGCATAAAAAACTAGCTGTTGGGGAGTTCGGACGGCCGAACTGCAAGTTGTCGTCCGAACTAATGTCCAATCTCTTCTCTCCTAAACTTAGTACAATTATTTCGAATGGCCGAAGAAAGTGTTTGTCATCCGAATCATCGTCCGATTGATACTAAAGGGCATTGTCTTTTCTGGAATATTTTCAGACGTTCGAAGAAGTGTTTGAAGGTGCATCCAAAAGTTTCTGAAATTTGTCAAACTCTACCGGACGACTGAAAGGATGTCCGAACATGTGTCTGAAAATCTCTGGAATATTTTTGATTTTGTCGGACGTGTGACCAGACATCCGAAACCTTGAACTCAAACGTGCGAAAGTTTATGGAAAAATTGGGACACTTTCGGACAGGTGATAGGACGTGTGAAGTGTTGTCCAAACTTCCTTCGGACGGCCGAAGCATGCAAAATCTGTCCGAATGAATGTTCGATCATCTCTGTTCTTTCAGCAATGTTTTTCAAACTTGTTGATACTTTACCAAAACACTAAACAAATTCAATTAGTAATAAAATGGTTTGTTATTATCAAAATTAGGATTATACTGTCGCACTTTTAGTTCCGACCTTATTTTCTTTTAGAATACCATTTTTCTTAAAAATACACTTTTTCGCTAAAAGCTTGATTTTTCTCACATATGCATAGTTTTTTCAAAACTTTCTTTTTCAAAAAGGGTCATCGGACCAAACTGCCTTTTCAGGGTACAACAGTCAACGACCCCACTAGTACCTTATCGATTTCAGACGCAACAATGTCCAAAGCTTTTTGTGCCCTAACACCAAATTTCATTACAATTGTTGACAATTGTACTAGTCTTTGCATAGAGTATTGAAGCTTAAGTGAAGTGTATGTAACATGTTACTTAAAAAGTGCAACTGTGCTGAAGTATAGTGTAACACTGCTGAAGTATGGTCTAACAATTTATCATTTTTCATGTAACAACCAAATTATTTAATGTATGTGTCATTCTCATGCAATGTCGTCACAACATAAGATGTCATAAATATTTTTATGGTATTCTGTTGTAATGTCACAACTATAAATGCAAACATGTATTTGGTGTAATTTGCCATTACTTGTCATTGAAAATTCAAACAACAAATTACAAGGACCTAATAACATCTACACGTG
>CM045568.1:5831338-5864530 GCA_024721245.1 Mitragyna speciosa
AGTTCTTAGTTCTTCTCAGTTCCATGGGGTTAAAACGCAAGAAAGTTACAGAACAGGAAAAAAATTAGTAAACATGACAAAAGGATAGTTGAGACCTCTTAATGTCCCAGACATAGAAGGATTTCAAGGGCACGACAGGACATGATTAGTTTTAGACTACAGTGCTTCTCAGTGGTGATGAAGAACATGAACATCCATCTTTTAAATTTTTATGGTGCAAGAATACCAGATTAGGTTTATTAGGTTTATACTGGGGGCTTTTGTAACTTTCACAAAAGTTTTACTCAAACCCAATCTGTTCAATTAACCTTAAGAGGACATACTTTGAAATTAGTTGGGTCAATAGTATGGCAATATACAATAGACAAACAGAAAGAATACAAACATAAATATTGAAATTCGTATCCAGTTTATGCACATACCTGACTCCGACGAATTTGCTTGTAATACCTGACCCATTTTCTGTAATCCACCTTGTCCTTACCAGATGGGCAATAAGTACAATCGTCCTCCTTAATGTATTTTCTCAGCTGCAATGCTTCATTATCTGTATCACTTGAATATAAATCAGATTCATCACCACCACTATCAACTTCTTTGTCTTCCTCCTCATCCTCCATGAAATCAGCACAAAGCCCTGAGGCATCATCACCACCACTTTCTCCATCTTTCTCTTCAGGTTTTGCTCCTCCTCCTTTTTCACCTTCATGCTCTTGGTCTTCCTTTTCCCCTTTCACTTTGAGCTTATTCTTCATTTTCTTCATAACCTTCCCATCCTCAAACCCCATACACCTCAGATTCTTTAAAACCTTCGTATCCCTTCTCACAGCCATGGTCATCTCCTTCAGAAGCAGAGAATTCTCCTCCTCAACCCTTTCTTTCATACACCTTCTTACAGACATGGTCATCTCCTCCAGAAGCACACAATTCCCCTCCTCAACTTCTTGCATTTGTCTTCTTCCAGCCATGTTCATCTGCACCCCAGGCACAAAATTGTCCGACATTTCATTTTCCATATCCTTCAGCAATAGCCGTTTGACCAATCACACACTTTTTTTGTGCGCATTTAGATCTTTGAGCACACCTGGTACAATATGTCTTTCCGAGGTTATGGACCTATAACTCTTCTTAATCCTCCCATGCTTTAGCCTTCCAGGAGGCAATCTCGAACTCCCTTCGGACATCGTTGAGAAAAAACCAAATCCCTTTTACCTGTAAGATACATGTTCCATCAAATCAAGGAGCAGGGAAGGGGGGGAAAAAAACGCAGCAAAGCTTATTCAAAAAATTATTAAAAATTAAAAAAGAAAACAAAAGCCAATTCAATACAGTTGAGATTGTCACATCCACAGACATACGAGAAAACAAGGGACAAGGACGAGAAGAAGAAGAACAAGAACAACAAGAGGAACAAGGACAACAAGGAGCCTGACGACGACAATGTGGCCGAGGACGACGATGACAGCAAACTACAACAAATACAAAAGCACACTGTAAACCATAAGGAGGAGGAGTTTAAACAACTGAAAATCTTACAAAACTATAGCAACTGAGATTTTAAATCCACTTTTTTTTTTTTACGTGATTAATAATCCCCACATATTTTATGCAACTAAGCGAAAATTTCTGCTCCATCAATGAACCTCAGAAATCACTACAATTCACCAATTAAATACCAAATAAAGCAAAAAGAATCCAAGAAAAGTAATTAACAAATCTGAATCTAAGAACCCAAGAAAAGTAACACCACAATTTTTTTTCTTTTTACCTTGCAAAAACTTTATGCACAACACCACCGAGACCCTGAATTGAAAGCTAAACCAGATAATTTACGGAAATACGATTAAAAATCAGACTACGAACAAAAGGGTAAAAAGAAAACGTAAAAGAAATTTACAGATAGATAGGTAGTTTGGTAAAAGAAGTTGAAAGCTAACCAGATTTAAGATAGCCGCGGTTATTTATCTGAACGACCGAGAGGAGAGAAACCTAGGTTATCACCAAACGGGTGGCCGGGTACCAATTGGTTTCTCGTCTAGAGCTTGACCATTCGGAACTTTGGAAAACGCTGCGCCCAAGTAAAGGGCCTACTGCTACTAGTTCCTGTTTACTAATTGGACTCTCAACAGCTTGAGCTTTGAATGATTCCGACTTTGGGCCCAAGCAAAGGGCCTGCTGCTATTAGTTTCCGCTTGTGTTCTATGTTCCGCAATTTTGTATACCCTACTCCAATCAGCTCGCCTCTTGTTCCAAAAGAAAAGAGAGAAAATTTGCATCACAAAGAACATGTACTACTAAATGTAGCATTTTTTTTTTGTTATGTGATATGTGTTTAATATTGAGAATACGGAAAAGTTATTGAAAAACATATTTTAAAAAAAATATTCTCAAATAGAGGAACAATTTGGGCCCTCAAATTACCAAGATGGTATTTTCAAAATTGCTTTAATTCTATCTAGAAATATCAGGAAAAATTTCTTATTACATGCCCTATCAATAATGTGAGAATTTCATGCATTCTAATGACGGTTTATGTAGATGGAAATCACAAACGCTTCAATTTAGGAATGCTGATAGGTTAGTATTCATCAAAGAGAGGCAAAGTAAGGAAACTAAGGTGCCCTCATTAGTGGAGAAAAGCCTTTCACAGAGATGTGGAAAGCAGTTCAAATCAAGTCTACAAGCCTTGAGGATCTAACCTTAAAAAAAACACGCTTAACTATAACGTATGTAGTAGTGCATTTTTATATGTTGTTGCTTTGCATTGATTTGTAAATATTCATTTTCTATATGAATTCAACATCAGATGCCAAAGAGTGAATTTTATTTTGAATGATGCAAATAATTTTTGTTAGTATAGAGGAGCAGAGTAAGGAAACTAGGATTTCCTCTAAAAAATGCATAGTGTGAATCAGTTTTCAAAATAAAATTCACTAAGTCATGGTCTTAAAATTCATTGATTGCATTTGCATTTTATTGGGTTTGTGATATACACCTAGCTATACCATAGATATGTTAGGCAAGTATACCTATCGCTCATGTAGTATAGTACACGTGAGTATCAAGTATCATTCTACGAGGGCTGTGGGTAATAGTACCGGCTCTTGTTCTATTATTTAACCCATCAATTAGTTTAATGAGTGAAGTTATATCCTACTAACTAACTATCAGCTAATTAAATCAAGTGACAAATGAAAAGCAAAAAAAGCAAACGTATTCAACAATTTTGCAAATGAGAACTAAGATTAGGAATCACCCTAACCATCTTTCTTATAGTTCAATTCTTGAACAATAAAGTTAGCAAATAGCTTAGATCCCAAATTCTTTCAATTAGTTTATATTTTCTCTCAAGAATCATACCCTCCATTCCCTTGGTTGATTAGTGAGAATCTCTTCTCTACTAAAACCCCAAAGAAATGCCTTAAGTTCTATGGATTTTGTTGCTTTGGTAAGGTTTGAATCTAACCAGGAAAATCTATGTGGTCCAACCTCTAATGATTCATGCAGGTCTTTTATTTGTGAAGTAAACTTATTTAATCAAGCTATTTCTCAATTAACTTAGACTGTAATCAAGGATTAGACCAATCCAATCATACAATAAAAAGTCACAAATAAATCAAAGAAAAAAATTAATTTTTATTAATTTAAATAAATCAATCCATAACAAAGGGGTTAAGGTTCAACCTATCTAGGTTCCTGACAAATTAGTTCATAATTGACAAAGGAAATTCAACAATCAGACCGGGTCTTGAATCTTCAATTGCTGATGTAGAAGTTTTCCCTCTCTATTGCTACAATTTCTTCTACTCTAAGCACTTTTGTGTGTCACTCCATGATTCTGTATAGATAGAAGTGTCAAAACCCCCATTTCTTTGGTTGTTTTTCTCTTTTTTATCCCTTATCTGATGCCTCGAAGCCTAATGGAACTGCCTCCTTTATTACTAAGAGATATCTCTTCAAAAACCCTTGAATCCCGTCTCAAACGCTTCAAAATCATAACTGTCTACAGCTAGGCTATAACAACCCTAGAAGCACATAGAATTTATTTAGATTTATGTTAGACATGTTAAGAAAAAAAAAAGGGGGGGAAACCGAAAATAGTTAGAAGAATAAACAGTAGTATGATTTTTTTTTTTTTTGTTATAGCATGTTGTACATTTTCCTTTAAGGGTTGTACCCTAAAGCTCTTGCAAATTAAATGGAAGATAAGTGTTTAAAATCTCCACTAATCATATTGAGCCAAGATGGTAACTATGGTGCCAAAAGTCAAAACCCTATGTCAACTTTTGTCTTGCTATGATTGGTTGTTTCTTTTCCCATTTTTCTCTTTATTTCTTTTCTATTTTTCTTGGCCTATTTCTTTCTTTTTTTTCTTCCCTCTTGGCCGGCCATTCTTTCTCTCGTTCTTCTCTCTTTTACTTTCATTTTCTTGAAGCTTTTCTCTCCATTTTGGGGTCATCTCCTTCCATTGAAAGTGAGCTTATCTTCTCACTAAGCAAAGATCTAGACTTATTTGAGGTATTTACCATGAACTTTTGTTATTTTTCCAAGGTTATAAGTTGTAGTTGTGTAAGTTTTTACTCAAGTTCTTGTTGTTAAGCATGAATAATTAGGCCATGATTTTGAAGTTTTATTCCATGTTATGATGTTTATTGGCTTGTATGACTTGTAATTAGTGTTTAACTCTTGAAATAACAAGTATTGATTATTGATTGGTTGAAGAACCTTGGTATGGTTCAAGTGATTTGATGGAGAATTTGAGTGAAATTGGGATTGATTTAGACATAGAAGTTATAGAACTAGTTGAATTAGGTTGGTTGGTTGATTTTCCTTGTAAGTAAAAATTTTGGGTTTGTCTGATTTTAGGGGAGATGCTGCCGAAATTTCGGTAGAATTTAAAGAGCAAAAATTAGAAGGGCGAGATTTAACCTAGGATATGTAGAAATTTAGGGAATTGGATGTGCAGAAAATTTCAAGAGAATAAACTAGTAATGAATTACTTCTATCAGAACAAGAAAACCCTAAATCTAAAACCCTAAACCCTAGGTTCAAAACCCTAAACCCTAAAACCCTAAAACCTAAACCCTAGAAATAATTGGGTTATTTCTTAAATTTTCTTACTAATTTACTTAGGGTTTTAATCAGGTTTTCATTAGATTATTTCTTTTGAATTCCAGAACCCAAGAGTGATTCACGTCCTTATTACGAGATTTTCTCCTAGTTACTTCAGGTGAGTGTTTCTGCGTGTGCATGTTGCATGAAATGATATATTATGTCTGTAAATGTTATTCAATGACATGTGCTAATTGAGGAAAGATGTGTACTTTATCGCACCTTTTCCGCTAAATGTTATATGCTTTATTGCTTTAATGTGATTGTTGTGTATGCGACTTCCATGGTTAAGCACACCGTTATTCCACGGTTAGTCAAACTTGGTGTGTTCAAGGTGATATAAGGTGTTGGGTATTATAGGCGAGTGTTAATTTCATATCTAAGTGAAGTCCTCGAAGAGGCTAAGTCAGGATTGAACTTTATGAATAAATTTAGACTTCCGTGGCTAATTTCACCGTTACTCCACGGTTAGTCAAACTTGGTGTGTTCGGGGTGATATAAGGTACTGAGGTTATAGGCGAGTGTTATTCTTTCCTATTTGAGTTAAATTCCTCAAAGAGGATAACTCTGAATTGAATTTTATAAGTGTCTCGGACCTGAGCTATTAACTCAGTCCCAATACCAATGTTATATATATTTCAGTGAATGATACTCCTGCGGTTGAGCTTGCTCCCGTAGTGCGCCTGTATTCACCTTTGATTATATGACACTTCATATTGCTTATCTATTGTTTATTGAATTTGTTAATTATTATCATTCAATGTTTATTGGTTTACTGGTATGCTACTTGATTGGAACACTCGTTGGGCTATTATAGCTCATACCTTTTATTTGTTTTCTTTAACCAGGTTTCCCGTACTGCTAAAGCTGGAAAGCAAATTTTTGGATATGTTAAATGTTTTTATATATTTTGATAGCCAAATTTTTTAGGCTATTATTGTAAATATTATGTATATTTTGGGATGTAAAATATCTTAGTGGTACTTGTCCTTTTAAGTTGAACTATATGAATATATTTTTGGGTTATATATGTTTGGATCTATTGAGTGAGTGCTTGGTTTGAGTCCTGGCGAGAGCTAAGCAGACAGTCCGTTAAGCCCTTTGGTGCGCCTTTGAATAAAGTAGGGTTGTCACATAGGCTGTGAGGCAGGTTGTGGCACAGCCTTGCCCACGACCTCCATCAGATTGCTTTCTTCTTTGGTTGGCTCATCTTGCACCCTCTTTGACCATAGCTGAGAGGCAAGCCATAGTACGGCTTTGCCTGCGGCCTTGGTCAAAAGGTTCCTTCTTCGGATGCACTCTTTACCTAATCATCTTGACTATAGACATAAGGCAGGCTGGCCTTCATCAGAATGCTAAGTCCTTGGCTTGAATGTTAAGTCCTTGGCTTTTTTTGTCCTCTTCAACTTTGTTCATGTTCTTGCCTCAAGCCATGGAGCATTCTTAGGTGCGACCTTGGTCAGAAAGCTGACTTTTACCTCTATCTTTACCACTTTAGCTCGTTCTTCACCTCAATTTTCAATTAAACTCTATTTAACGATGTAAAACTCACGATTGCCATCACGTTGACCCCAAGTTGATCATAAAAAGGTAAAACTTCTACAAAATACATCAAAAATAGCCAAATAAGATGCAATAATGCTCAAGGACTCAAAGTAAAGAAAATTTAGCAATTAAACAATTAAAGAATTGAAAACCTTCTAAAATCTAACCTAAATACTATAAAAAATACTCTAGTACTTATCAAATTCTATCACACTTATGCCATTGCTTATCCTTAAATAATGAACCACATAAACCCCAATATGTGAGAAAACGAGTGGAGAATAAGAAAAAGAAAGAATTAAAAACTAGAACTTCTCTTTTAAAAAGTGATGCTTTTCGTATCCAAAATGACATCACCACAGGTCGAAGTTCGAAATTGGAAGAAATAACTGCAACACATCAAAATGGAAATTAAGTATTACATTGTCACAATAGTCAGATTATACCAAAAGTGAAATAAAAGAAAATAAATTATAAAAAGAATTATTCATACAGGGCCAAAGACAAATTAAACTAAAATAAAGGGATAAAAAAGTCAATGAACGAGGGCACAAAGTGGAAAGGCACTGAGGCTCAAGGATCAGGCTTATATGGGCTCCAAGTAGCTAGCTTAGTCTCGAGTAAACCCATCTGGCCCTCTATCGAAGCCAACCAACCCTCCATTCTTTCCATTCGACCCTCCATTCTCTCCATTACAGCTCTTTGCCCCCACACCATACCCAATATAGACTGTAGCATTCCTTGCATGCTTGACTCTAGAGGTGGGTGTGACGATCCCCCTTGCTCCATATGCTGCATTGCTTCTGCCTCTTCTTTAGCTTGCAGATTAGAACCACGTTCCATAGCGTCCACTGCATACATCTTTTCTAGAGGCTAAATACTATGTAGGGCGGTGGTATTGACTATGTTAGTTTGATCAGTCCTCACCTTCCATTCTCCCTCCAGTCTAAGTTTGTAAGCTTGAAGATGAGGGACAAGAGGTGAGAAAATCCGATGCATGATTCCCCACCTTTAGGTTTAACTACAATCCTCATGTAGCTAATTATGTGGTAGCATAGCTGGGTATCATTCTACATCTCACAAGTTGCTCTACCATGTACCATTTCATCCAAGAAATAGAGATCATTGTACTGGCATTCATTCTTCCCGCTCTTTCTCGGCAACACATTATGAGCATGGATAAATATGACAACATGGTATAGAGTGGCAAAAGTAGTAGCCTTGTAAAAGCTCCTTTCCTCTTGCTAGGCGAGCTTTACCTTGATATTAAACTTGTCGCCTGCTTTATTTGGCATCCAAGGCCCGTTCAACTAAAATTTTCTCTTGTAGATCACATCCTCCCTTTCATTTCGACAACCTCATAGCTTGGCAAGGTGTGTTCGAGTTAGTTATATCCCTTGTCTTCTCATCATTGTAGCCAAGTACGGGTCGCTATATTTGTCCTTTGCTTCTATTCCCGAACTAAATGAGGATAATAATATGGCGACAACCTCAGGAGGGAGTCCCAACCCAACTTCGCAAAAATCTCGAAAATGTGGATGTATGTGTTCACATTCTTTGCTATGTCTTTCTCAATGACAAATTGCTTGTCTTCATGGGCCTTGAACCATTCTTGGTTCTTGCTTGAAGTAAAGCGTGATTCATCCCATTGAGGTTGACTAGATGGTTGGGAGAAGGAACCTTTTTCTCTAGGTTGCTTTGTCCTAGAAGGGGCGGCAGCAGTCGATGCTCTTGGCATGATTCTCGCTCAATACAAATAATGACTTTTTTAAGAAATTAACATATGGTCTCTACAAAATTCAAACAATGTCCATGCACAATTGTAAACCTCAAATTTCAAAATTGCAAATTAAAAATGATAGAAGATAAGACGCGTGCTAGCTCTGAACATATGGGCATAACCAACATTATAACCAACATTATATATGAGACAAGTCCATAAAAGGAGTATTCTGACTTATTTAGCCTTAAAATCACACTCCTCCTTCCAAATGCACATTCTTAGACTAGTCATGACCTAAAGAACATGCTTCAATGAAAAGCTCATTCATTATCTTCCTATATACCCAAATTACAACTTATAACAAGTAAGAGAAATAAAAATCTAAAAATGACTAAATAATAATCACATTGATCAAATCTCATCCTCCACTCACCCATAATACACTATGGACTCTAACAAATGTCATAGAACCTAATAATCATCACCCAACTGTACACTCAAATCACAAGAGTAAAATGAGGGCATAATTACCAAATTTCACAAATTAACCTATAAATTAATTAATCCATACTCTATTGAGTCTCAACACGTAAAATTAACATCCAAAACAAGTCATCAAATCCATAAAATAGACTAAAAACACTTGCAGTCAATAATGCCAAAATTGCACAATTAATCTATTCTAAGAAAACTCACAAAATTAGATATAGTTCAACTTAAATCATGATACTTGACGTGGTGTAGATTAGGTGTAGAAAATCAAAACAATATACACTCAAAATTCAAGTAATAAAACCTAATCTCCCAACTTTTATCGCAAGTATACAGATTGTTGTAGTATAGGAAATTAAGATCGAATCCCATAAGGAACCAACTAAGTGCAATTACTAGAGTTTTGTCACTTTCTTTATTATCTAAGCAATGAATAATTGAATAAATGTGGGTTGTTAGAATTTAACTAACTAAGAAAAACTCGTAGGAATGTAAGAATTCTTGTAGAAAAACAATGCGGGTTGTTTGTTAATTTTGATTAGTATTTATACTGAGTCTTCAAAAGGTACCCCCTACTACTCGTTAGTTTCTCTTTACGTGCTCCAATGTGATTTTTGTGCATATTTTTTAGTTTCTCTTTATGTGCTCCAATGTAATTTTTGTGCATATTTTTTAGGAATTTCTTATGTTTAACATACTTTTACGTATTTATGCATTTTATAATATTTAATTTCATATTTTATTATTTTGGCAAAAATGTACTATTTTTTGTATTTAGCTAGTCAATGTAATAGTTAGTTAATATTTCTCATATTTTTAGTAAAAATTTTGTATTTAGATAGCAAGTGTAGTAGATATGTCGTCTTTACTTTTTCACCTCTAAGATTGCAATTAATTCCCCTAATGTAATAGCTAGGGTTTATGTGCTTTTGTATACTTGCGTGCTTGTATGTTTTACCGCTTTCCTTAGGATTTGCATCTAAAATATCATGTTTACACGCTACTTGCTCCTACGTGTTATTATATGTCTTTATATGTTTACTTGCTTTCAATTCATGCTCTATTGCTTTAATTCATGTTTTATCAATTTTATTGTTTCGTCACTACACTAGTCCAATGCTAGTTGTGGCTTTTCTCGCTTCCTCGCTAGTCCAACGCTAGTGGGGATTCCTAAAAAAGACCAGTTCAACGCTAAGCCCTTAGGTCATTTTAGTACTAGATGCACTAATGTGTATTTTACATCATTTCACACACTATTCCCTTTTTAGTTTTTTATCGTTTTACATGATTTTTATACATGTACATAATCATCATTATTATCTATTTGACAGTGCTTGACATTTAGGTTGCATTTTTGCTTAGAAATTAAGTCATTTTATGTGCTCCGACTAGAAATAGTTATCTACTTACCTGGAAAGCGGTGGATTGACAAGCCGTTCACCCCTCCGTGAGTAGAAAAAGTCAAACTCACGAGTTATTAGTCCCCCGTACCCGTTATGTTGCATTCCCACTTTCTTCGACCACTTATGATCTATATTACTATTTTTCTTTTCTTTTTGCATAGACACTCGTGACTCCCTCGAGGTCTCAACTCGGGTTTCGCAATTAATGCAATAATGCTGACTAAACCTCGACGAAACATCTCGACTCTCTCAATACTCACATTTAGACTTAGAATTTGCATTCATAATAGACACATTCGAACACAATAGAACTTAGGGTTAACCTCCCAACTAACCTCAGCTAGGTGAAAAGAATGCCTTAGGCGCGAGCCTTTGCCTTCCTTTTCTTCAAATGTAACTCTCGGACCTTTTTCTCTCGTTTTTTCGTAGACCGGAGTCGAAAAAAGGTTTTCAAATATTTTTTTAAAATTTTATTTTTTTTTTGCTAAATGATTTTTTGAGTGACTTGGTACAACCCTAACTCCATACTAAGTGGTGACTCCATTTTTAAAATAAAACCCTTTTTCAAAATCAGTTGGCCAAAACTGTCGCACTTTTTAGTCCCGGCCTTATCTTATTTTTATTTTAAATACTATTTTTTCTTAAATAATACTTTTTCAATAAAAACTCAATTTTTCTCACACACGCACAGTTTTTTCAAAAACCTCTCTTTTCGAAAAGGGTCACCGGACTGGATCATCTTTCTGGGCACAACAGTTAACGACCCCAACGTGCTCGATCATTTTTTGGGACGCGACACAAACATTAATTAAACATGTGCTTTCCTCCATTCCAATTCATCTATTGGCTGCAGCTTATCCTACTAAAGCAATTTTTTGACGAATTAAGAGGAGTTTTGCTCACCTTTTTTAGGGCACATCTGGAGATAGAAACAAATTGCAATTGGGTAAAATAGAAATCTTTATGTTTTCCTTATGATGAAGGTGGCTTAGGGATTCGATCTTTGGAAGATGTTTTCAAGGCTTTTTCAATGAAGTTATGTATGAATTTTAGATGTCGGGAATCTTTGTGGTCTAATCTTATGGCTCAAGAAGTATTGTTCTAAATATCATCCCACTTGTCCTGCCTTGGGTACCCTCTGAGTTCTTTAACCTGGAAGCAGATGTTACAAGTTCAGTGAATAAGGCTGAATTGAATATGCAATGGTATGTTAGAAAAGGGGATGCATCCTTTTGGTTTGACAATTAGATGAAGTCTGGGTCTATTTATATGAAGACTAGAATGGATGCTGATCATAAAATTTGCCGATTTTGTCAAAAATGGAAGATGGGATCAAGTTTCTATTCGATAGTGGGTTTCGAATGGCTTTAATGTCTGAGGATACTGAAACTTCATACTACCGTTCTCAGAAAAACCATGATTTGTGATTTTTGGGCAATTGACACAATCTGGAATTTTTCTCTGTGTCTTTTGCTTATAACTTGGTAAGAGATTCAAGACCATCTTCATTTATGTTTTCTAGAATTTGGCATGCAAGTATCCCAACAAAAATTTCAATTTTCATGTTTTTACTTCTTCTACATAAGTTGCCTAATGGAAGTTTCTCTCTTTCGCTTTGGCATCCATTGGGCTATCAAAATGCTCATGTTGTTTGAAGCCATCAGAGGAAACAATTAATCATGTTTTGTTGTACTGGTGAGCTTGCCAAAGTTATTTAGGCCTATTTTGGTTTGGAATGTGATATGAAGCTGGATCATTGTGAGATTAGAGGTATGCTTGTCGTGTTGGTGGTTGAAGAAGACAGGAAATGCTTATTTATCATTTAGTCTGGCAAGTTCTTCCTTGCTTAATTTGCTAGAATACTTGGAAATCAAGGAACAAGTGTATATTTGAAGGGCAAAAAATGGAGTATTCTCAAATTATATTTTCCATTTTTATTGAACTTGCTAACTTGTTTTGTATCCAGTTTCCACAAGTTAAGTTGAATTGTCACAATTGGCAGGCATTTATGATTCAATTACAAGTTTGAAGCATAGAGTTCAATTTAAATTGGTCAAATGGGTCAAACCACTTCTTTTGACATGAAACTGAATGTTGATAGGCAATCCAAGTGTTAGTGGGAGTGGAGGTGCATTGCGGGATATGAATGGTAATTTAGTATTTGGTTTCTCGGTCTCTTTTGGTTTTGCAACGAATAGTCAGGCAGAAGCTAGATCGATTTTATTTGGAGTGAAGCAATGTACACAAAGAGGTATCAACTCTTTTCATCTTGAATCTGATTCTCTCTTGATTGTGCAAATTCTGAAGAAGCAATGTCAAAGTCCGTGGTCTGTAAGATATGAAGTGAATGCTTTACTTGAAGGGTCTTCTATATCTGTTTCTCATTGTTATAGAGAAGCAAATAAAGTGGCAGATGTTTTATCGAATGTTGGTGCTCAAGAGCCTTCTTTCACCATTTATAGCTCAGAATATAGTTAACCTAAATTGGTGAGAGGAGAAGTTAGAATGTAGACTAGATTTCCCCTCCATATGTTTTGTCTGTGAAGGAATAATTTCTCCTTTCTATTACTGTAAGAGAATAGTACTCCTAATTTATATTTGTTTTTACATAATTATCATATATGCTTAAAGTAAGGTTTATGTCCCTCTCATATTATTTTTTATTTTATTTTTATTAATAAAATAAAAAGTAACGCCCTCCTCTATCATTTACAGAGTTAGCTAAAAAAAATATTCATAATAAATTTTAATAGTTATCCTATATTCAGATGATAAATTTTTAATTTTTCGCTATACAACGCTCTTTATTACCTTACATTTTCTTACATTTTCAAAGTTCCATTTTGGCCATTTTCTTTTATTTTTACTTTATTTTCAAGAAACAAAATCTATTTTTTCTTAAAAACATTTTCTTCTTCGTTTCTCTCACTTATTTCAAAAAGTGAAGCGCCACAACGGAGAAGGCAAGGACGATGAGGGAGTGAAAAATGATGATATGTAAAGACCCCCAACGTAAATAATGCACGCCTAAACGAAAAATAACACGAACAAAATAACATAACCATGTTGTGTGAAAAGTATTATTTTAGACGGAGTGTGAGGATAACAAAGGTGCAAAGCATAGCATCCGCCTACTAATACTATAATTTAACACACACCACCATGCCAGAACATCAATTTTCAGAGTCAGAAAGATCACCGCAGACATCTATACTAAAATCTCCACCTTTTTCCAAATAACAAATAAAAAAATTGGTTCTCAAATTTCAGCATGGCCATTTCCATCTCCAAGAGCAGCTAAACAGGGTGCCTGCGAATAGAGCATCACATTGCTTTAGCATTCAAGAAAGAACTAGTCCCCAGCAGCAACTAGTGAGTAATGTATCTTCCAAAACCAGCAAGTACACTAATCATATTACACTACTAGAGGTAGAAAAAATTGCAATCCCCAGCATTAATACTCGAGTGTAGGATATGATGAAAAAAGAACTAAATCAATATTTTACAAACTAGCTGGAAATACATAAATTTTATGCAAATCGAAGACATACCATGTAGCTTGCCATGCAATTGCAAATTTAAAAATTAGAAATCAGGTAGAGTATACGTAGAACTTGACCATTTATCACATTTATGTAGCATAATAAAACCAAGATTAAGAAAAGATTACACTGCCATAACCTTAAAATGCTATACTAATGCAGGAGAGAACATCCTCATGGGGATTGCAAAGAAAGAAAAAGATAGTTCTTACCTTCTTTTCATGGTAAAAGCTTTTCGATCAACATACAAAACAGATTGAATGAACAAAACTTGTCAAAGTATTCGAAAGGAACAAGCAAAAGCGCAAGTAAGCTCTTACCATCTTTCACGGTACAGGCGTTTTGATCAACATATGAAATAGATTGAATGAACAAAACTTGTTTAAATATACAAAAACACTATGCAACCAAAAGTATCACCACAAAGAAACCTGGACCAGTGAGAAAATTGATTTTACTAGACTTCAATACTATTTTATGACCAAAATTACTAACAAGACTTTGATTCGCCAATTAGAATATTTTTAACATATAGTATGATGTAGGACAAGATTTGAGCTTGCCTACTAGTGCAAGTAGAAGAATAAAGGGAGTCCAGGCTGTGAATAGTAACGTAACCAATAACTATAGGCCTACGAACAGTAGCATAAACAGCAGCGTGCAGGGAAAGAAGGGAAGAAGAAAGGAAGTTTGGGGGAATCTGGGAAATTAAACTAACAAACTAAAACAAATAAACTGAATTCTTATTCATCAATCCCTCTCTATCTAGAATAGCCTAATAACAATAGTATTTATAAACTTATAACTTACCCAAAAAATAGAATTCTATTATGAATAGAATTCTCACTTCCTAGTCTAAACAGGAAACAAAACACTTATAAAATATTCCTATAACTATGATTCTTAATTAGTTTCCTAATATAACTAAATGACTAAGACTCAAACAACACAATTATTGAAAATTCCTGCAAATAGTAAAATGACTAAATACCCTTAAGACAAAGTTCAAAATAACGACTCCTAAAGCAACTAATATCACACAAAAACTTGAAGACAATTATGGAAAGCTTTAATTTTGCTTTTCCTTGAGCTTTTTGTTTAATGCATCATTCTCTCCCGATTGAAAAAAACTTGACCTCGAGTTTTGAAGTAGTGGATAATAAAAATCCTAAAGATCAGAAACGTCATCCACGAGATAGAAGCATAGGCTCCACTGCAGGAAATTTTCTGTCCCTTTGCTATATGTAGCAACACAGAAACTTGGTTCTTCATAGTTTCAACAATGTTAATCTCTCCAAAGACAAAGTCAATTGCTAGAGGGAATAGTATAGAAATCACTTCTTTACTTTGCTCTTCGACTTGTACCATTTGTGATGTGACCACACCATCTTTCATCTGTTTCGATGAAACATGCTCGTCTTGTTGGCTAAAATCCTGATGGACAGCCAAAGCATTAACATGAAAAGGACATGTTTAGAGTATTAAGAATAGGTAAGACACCTTCCCTAGGGTAGGAAGTCCTTGATGTGAACAAGCAGCAATTTGTAGTTGAGGGAAAATTGTATCAAAACTATTGTTGTAAAATTGGTTAACAAACTCGTTTAGCAACATTACTGCTGGAGAACTAGGAGTTGATGGGACATATTACATGTTAGAACCCAAACGTACTTCGGTAGGCTGTTTTTTAAGCAATAAAGCCTCAAGTCTATCAAGCCTACTTTCTATGTAGTCTACCAAAGCTTCCAACTTGAAAGAAAGTTCATTGGTAACCATATTTATAAAATGAAGGAGAAAAATATAGTTCACAAAGAGGAGGAAAGTTTGAGCTCTGATACCAAACTGACGTAGGACAAGATTGGGGTGACCTTGCCTATCAGTGCAATCGGAACAATAAAGGCATTTGAAACTGTTTTGTGGCTGTTCGGGCTGTGAATAGTTCGGTGAACAGTAACTATAGGCCAATGAACAGTGGCGTGAACTGTAGCATGGGGGAAAGAAGGGAAGAAGAAAGAGGAAGTTTGGAGGAATATGAGGAAATAAAACTAACAAACTAAAACAAATAAACTGAATTCTTATTCATCAATCTCTCTCTCTATCTAGAATAACTTAATAACAGGAGAATTTATAAATTTTTAAGTTATCTAAAAAATAGAATTATATTATGAATAGAATTCCTACGTCCTAGTCTAAATAGGAAACAAAACATTTGATGAATATTCCCACAACAACTATGACTCTAACTAGTTTCCTAATATAATTAAATGACTAAGACTCGCACAACACAATTCTTGATAATTCTTGCTAATAATTAGATCACTAAGGCTATGTTTGGGAGGGGGGAAATGGAGAAAAGAAAAGAAAGGAAAAGATTTTCTTTGCTTGGGAGTAAAGAGAGAAAAGAAAAGAAACCATTTCCTTAGTTTGGGAGTAAAAATAGGGAAAGAAAAGAAAAGAAATGGAAGGAAAAACTCTTTGTTTTTTCATCCAAAAATTTTCTTCCCAAATTTGGGAGGAAATGGAAGGAAAGAAAAACAAACTTTCCCTTTATTTCTTTTCTATTCTTTTCTCTTCCATCTCCAACTCCCAAAGGAAGCCTAAAATATCCTTTAAGACACAAAGTTCAAAATAAAGACTCAGACAACTAACATCACACAAAGCTTGAAGACAATATGGAAAGCTTAAATTTTGCTTTTCCTTCAGCATTTTGTTAATTGCATCATTACTTCCTGCTGGTTTGAGAAATAACAAACCATTATCCTTAGAATTATAGCTGCAACATACACATCAAAGAAGGCCAAAATGACTGCTGTCCAAAAATCCCCTTTAAGAATATTTTCATTAAACAGCTTCAAATTTTATTTTGAAGGGAACTAAGCGATATCCAACTCATCATTTTAAGATTGAACTACCTGAGTCGTGTCCAAAGGCATAAAATAAAACATATCGGATACCTATTTAAGTGGAACAAAAGGGGTTTCGAGAAGTATACCCTCTTTAAACGGCTGCTTCATGAGAAGGATTTTAGGATTTTTTAATTCTACAAAACTGTACTTCTTCCCCTTCCGGGCCACGCCAATAAATCTTAGTTTGGAAGGTTGTGGCATAACCATCTTCAGGATTTCTAGCTTCAAACGTTACAAAGTACATTATACCTGCAACCAGCTGAGAATTCACGCTAACAAGCTTAAGAAACTTGTAGCGCTTCCCCTGCAAGATATATAATCAACCAATTTACATCTTAAACACACCAAAAATAGGTTGCAAACCAAACATAGATCTAGCAGCAAAAAAATTGATGTAGAAGAATAGGAATTACCTTTTCCAAATTAAAAGCATTAAGAGCGTTGGTTGCCAGATTAATCACTTTTAGAAATTGTTTTCGATCCTTCTCTAAATTTTGTAACGGTACAATGTGAGCACTCATGCAAACTCCTGGAACGTCATCAATATCAAATCCCTGCAAATCAGCCATGAACTAGAAGTCATCAAATCAATATCAATTGCTGAAAGACCCATATTAGCTGTTAGTACTTTTGACATTTGTAATAAGAAGGACCAGGTCTTAAATGCTGGGAATGGTGTTGAGTATGCTTCAATCTCATCAGGCAGAGTAATGCATAAAATGGCCAAAAGATTGGGAATAAGCTGCATTCGCTTTGTTTGGGTACTGAGTAATAATAGAACTTAAAAAGCTTTCCAGGACTTAGGGAATCTGAATATCACAGCATAGATTTTCTCGTGGAATATTGCAAGTATTATACCTACACCAATAGAAGCTTGGATGAACATTTTGTTCCAACGTCAAGTGTAATTGTTGTGACCTTTATATTATTAAAAATAATATTCAGTACATAGACAGATCAAACTGTTGTGCAGTAGGGGGAAGATGCTGAAAAGATCTTCAACTTTACATTAAACAACCCTAATTTATATAAATCTGATGTCCTAACCAAAAAAATTAAGGTTTTTCGTATTCTGGAGCCAATCATGGGCATATTTCATACTAGTGTTTCACAGAAATGGCAAACGCCCAAAAAACCTAATTAAGCTAGTTATGTCACAAAAAATGCCTCAACTGGCTGATAATATGCAACTCCCAAAACGGTCTTGAGTTGTTTTTTCCAGTGATATCACACCAAACAAAACAAACTGATGCCATAGTTCTCAGTTCTTCCAAGTTCTTTGGTGTTAGAACTCAAGAAAGTTACGGCACAAGAAAAAATTTAAAAAAATGACAAAAGGATGGTTCAGACCACTTATTGTCCCAAACATATAACAATCGCAAGGGCACAACAAGACATGGTTACTTGTAGACCAGAGTGCCTTTCACTAATGGTGAAGACTATGGACATCCATCTTTTCAATTTCATGTTACAGAATACTGGATTAGGCTTATGCAAATTATGATAAAAAGAAAATACAGGGTGATTTTGTGATTTTCACAAAACTTTTGCTCAAAGCCATTCCGTTCAATTAACTTTAAGTGGACATAATTTGAAATTAGTTTGGTCACTTGTATAGCAATAAACAAATAGACAAGCAGAAATAATCCAAACATGAAATTGGTGTCCTGTTTATGCGCATACCTCACTCTCATGAATTTGCTTGTAGTACCTGGCCCATTTTAAGGAATCAACCTTGTCCTCACCAGATAGGCAGCAGTTAGAGCCATCATCACTTTGGGTAGGCATAATCACTGCTTTCTCCTTCGTCATCATCAGTGTCGCTTGAGGCATCATCACTGCTTTCTCCTTCTTCCTCTTCAGGTTTTGCTTCTCCTCCTTCCTCACCATCATGTTCTTGGTCTTCCTCTTCCCCTTCCACATTGAGCTTTGTCATCTTCTTCTTGTCCTTCTGCCACCCAAACTTCCTAAGCATCAGCTTCTTCAAAACCTTCATATCCCTTGTTACAATCACGGTCATATCTTCCAGGAAACCAGAATTCTTGTCCACGACCATTTCATTCTCAATATCCTTCAGTAGCTGTCTCATCAAGCGCACACTTTTTTCTGTGCGCATCCAGCGCGATGATCGCATCCGGCACGATATTTCTTTCTGAGGTTATGGACCTATACCTCTTCTCAATCCTCTTACGTTTTAGCCTTCTAGGAGACAATCTCGAACTCCCTTCAGACATAGTTGAGAAACAAACCAAATCCCTTTTACCTGTAGGATACATGTTCCATCAAATCAAGGAGCAGGGAAGGGGGGGGGGGGGGGGGGAACCGCAGCAAAGCTTATTCAAAAAATTATTAAAAATTAAAAAAGAAAACAAAAGCCAATTCAATACAGTTGAGATTGTCACATCCACAGACATACGAGAAAACAAGGGACAAGGACGAGAAGAAAAACAATAAGAACAACAAGGACCCTGACGACGACAATGAGGCCGAGAACGACGATGACAGCAAACTACAACAGACAAAATAACACTGTAAACCATAAGAAGGAGGAGTTTAAACAAATGAAAATCTTACAAAACTATAGCAACTGAGTTTTTAAATCCACTTTTTTTTTTTTTTTTTGGTTTACGTAATCAATAATCCCCAGAAATTTCATGCAACTAAGCGAAAATTTCTTCTCCATCAATAAACCTCAGAAATCACTACAATTCACCAATTAAATACCAAATAAACCAAAAAGAATCCAAGAAAAGTAATTAACAAATCTGAATCTAAGAACCCAAGAAAAGTAACACCGCAATTTTTTTTCTTTACCTTGCAAAAAATTTATGCACAACACTACCGAGACCCTGAATTGAAAGCTAAACTAGATAATTTACGGAAATACGATTAAAAATCAGACTACGAACAAGAGGGGAAAGAAGAAAACGTAAAAGAAATATATATAGATATATAGATAGTTTGGCAAAAGACGTTGAAAGCCAACCAGATTAAGATAGCGGCGGTTATTAACATATACTAGAGGGACTGGGCTGGGCCCACGAATTGTCCTTGTTTTCAAGGTGATCTTATGTGGCCTGATGACGTAACCACATATTGGGCAAGCACTTGTTTGAAATATACTTTTTGAGTTGGTTAGTTTCCCTTTCCCTTCCCCTAATTGTCAAAAAAGAAAAAATCCCACATTAGGAGATCTGGTTGTTAGGTTCCTAGGTAAAAGCTCCTTCGGCCCCTCTAAAAGTTACCAGGGCTTTTGGAGTGGGTTTGTGGGGTATAGTTTACACTTAGTTATCATTCTTCCTTTCAGTTGGAGTTGAGTGGGTTAGTTTCCCCTTTCCCTTCCCACAATTGTCAAAAAAAAAAAAAAAAAGAAAGATACTTTTTGTGTGCAGCCTGGGCCCACGAATTGTCCTTGTTTAAAAAGTAATTTTATATGGCCTGATGACGTAACTATATATTGGGCAAGTATTTGTTTGAAGGATAATTTTTGGGCTTCGATCTGGAAATAATTTTTTTTTTCCTTCGGTTGACTGCATTATTAGGAAGGCAAAACGGTTTAGTATAGGTTAATAGAGTAGAAAAGTACTTGTAAAGAAGTCGTATGTACTGCTCTTGGACAATAAGTGATGTCTACACACATTCACTGACTACCACAAATACATTGACAACACTTCAATCCAAACTCTTTAACATCATAATCTAAATATAATCCACATATACAGGTTGATGTTGTGCTTTGCTTCCATGATGTCTTGGGCTTCACTAACTAACCATGAATACAACTTCATCAGGTAGTGTTCCAACGAAGTTCTTGAAAATCTTTTGTCATTTGAAAGGTTTGTAACGTTAATTCCACCTTGACCTGCTAATTTTAGGTACATTGAGATCATTTCAACAATGTAGAATGCTATGCAAGTTAATTAAGAAATTTAGATCATAATTATATAAGAGGCATTTATAATTTAAACGAAGCCAGTTCTTCTTCATAATGGATCAAAATAGGCTAAGTAGGTCTGAGACTATTTGCAGCTTAATTGTGCTGAAATTGTAAAGCTTTTAGTATCGCATTTTAACACGATTAATGTCATTTAATTAGTTATAGTGCATAATGTAAGAGGCCATTTCAATTTTCATGCCCCACAATTTTGCTTATTCATACGTAAATCATATATCTTTAGAAGATATTTTTTCCAATGCACCAGATATAGGATGATGTTTCAACTGTTGTTCATAGTTCATTGAGTCACATTTGACATATTACTTGTCCCCACCTTTAATATTTCATTGCCACCCATGATGCCTGTGCCTATTTGCTAAGGCAAACTCGAAGTTCTAATAGAAACATTCAACACATGATGCTTATATATGATATATCACTTAGGTAAGTGTTGAGTGTCCCATTTAACTACAATCTTAAAATTGTGTACTGTTATATAGCAAATAACGCTCCTAGATTATTGAGAATCCATTTGAGGCAAAAGCTTAAGAATACTTCCCAAACTTACCAATCATAAAAGGATGATAGAATTTCCCAAACCTCATTTAAGGGACATTTTCTACAGAACTCAAATAACGTACTTGTCTGTGATTTTAAATTTTGACAAATAGTCTAGTAAGACACTACACAAAACATTCATGGTAGTACATATCTGGATCTAACCTAGACCATAATGACATCAATCCAAGCAAAACCAATCCTACCATCTCTCCTAGCTACTAGCAAATCATCATTGTCATCCTATGGTAACATTAATCAAAAGGTCATACATAAGCAACATGCATAATCTGCCTAGCCCAAAAATAAGCAACATAAAGCAAATATATGGATGAGAACATATGTTTCTTTCTTCTCTAATTTATAGGACTCACAATAATTTTTTTCCTAGATGTCTTTATCTATTAGGGAAAAAAAAAACTCATACCTAAAAGACAATTGTGCAATTCTTTTATGATTGACTAAAGAGTCGATAATGACTGTGCTCATATGATCATCAAGAGATAATAATTAAAAAAAATCAAAGGGAAAATGGTAAAATGAAATAATCATTATTTGCTAAACTACAACTGGAGTCTCTTGGCCACAAGTGTTACGTTAGGTTAGAATTTCAAAAGGTGAACTATGAGGAGATAAGGTTGAACATTATCACATCTTTGAATCAATTGTACTAATAGTTCAGGATTAAAATAATTTGTCAAGAGACTTGTGTTAACTATCCGACCATTTTTGTATTTTGTAACTAAATGCATATATAATTAGGAGACAGCAAATTTTGTTGTGTATAGACTGAGTTTACAGATGTTCAGTGAGGGCCAGAAAGAACTAAATTCTCTTTAATACAGCTCAAGAGAATGAAATTCTCTTTCTTAGCACATATCTGAAATTATGTGCTTAAGATGTTTTTCCAATTGCCTTGAGGGAGAAACTTTAGATTTGAGACTTAAACCATCAATCATAAGTAAAACTTCATAGCTAATTGCTCGCCTCACATTACAAATGAATTATAAGCACCGAAATTTTTTTGAGGGGAAATACATAATGCTTTGATCACATTGCTTGCACAATCTATTTCCGTTCACCTTGTTAAAATTGAGAGTACCATGTAAAAAAAATCTCGCCATAACAACTGTAGCAATTGACAAATCAAATCAGATGAGGCTCCTAAAATTTGAACAAGCAAAAATTAGTTCAAGAAAAGATAACTACAAGAACTTGCAAAAAAACTTGCAAAAACCAATAAAAAAAAGAAGTGAAAAATTAATCAATCAACACAAAGTACCTGCAAAAACCAATTAAAAGAAAATCATAAACATACCAAAAGAAAAAGATAAAAACCTAGAAAATAGTTGAAGAATCATAAGATGCTTAAAAAGAGAGTAGAGAAGAAAATGAAACTGATACAGAGAAAAAAAATGAACAAATAAACCAAATACCCTGATTATAAAGAGTGAGTTGAACAGAACCTACAAATAAAAAAAAAAAAGAAAGTAAATCTACCATTTGGCAGACCTTTGCATTTGGACGAGAGAGCATATTGAAATATGGAAGACTTATACTTTCAAATAAGAAGGAAAAATACCATTTGGAAGAGAGAGCATAATGGAAAAGAAGAGCAAATCTTGAATTTCTTCAATATGCAAGGACTACATCTAGCAGTACAAAATCAGGAGATTTGGTGCAGTCCAACAGAGGAAAAACAAGCAATCACGCAAAAGAATAGGGAGGAAAGGACAATCACAAAAAAAAATAAAAAAGAAAGGTCTACATCTACTAGAAAATCATGAGATCTTGTACAATCCAATAGATATAGATCAGGCAATCTCACCAAATCAACATCAAAAGGGTGAGGTTGAGCTAGACAAAAAATTTTACTTTTTGAAGGTATGGGTCTTCCCCAATGGCGAAGCCATAAATTAATCATAGGGGGGGCGAGCCTAAGGGATGCAATTGAGCTAAGTCAAGCTCAAGTAACAATATACTGAAGCTCAAACTCAATTGCTATTAGCGATGCTCGAACTCAACTCGTGCTCAATTGAGCTAAAAAGTGCAAAACTTGAGCTCAAAGCAGCGTTTGACTACTTGAGCTCGACTAAAAAACTCGTTTGTACCTTTTTTTTTTAACACTTGCAAGCCTACTTAAGTGTCAACTTATAGATTTTTTATGCCTTCCAAAATAAATAAATAAATAAAACATACTTGATAAGGCTCAACGAGCCTTCGAGTTTGCAAATCTAATACTGGAACTCGCGATCGTCACTACTCGTACTCGAGTACCGAGTTCGAGTCAAGTAGTTGACCCAAGCTCGCGAACGGCTCGGTTCGATTGTAGTTCTAGTTTAGAGTTATAGTTAGTCAAGTAAAATATATTTAAAAAGTTATGTGAATATAGATGTCACAAAATATAATTTTAAATAGAAGGAAATTACTTGTACAATTAACATATATAAAATACTATCTTATTTACAAGTTTATTTGAGTGTATGAGACACATGAAATTAGCATAATGACTTTGATTGTATCAAAGTCAAAAGTCGTTGATGATTGAATCTATGGATAAAATGTATTTTTTTAATGAAAACCAACTTGTAATTTTCAAATAGTAGGCTCAAATTATTTTGTGTTCTTCTAATTAAAAATTAACAAGTAGTTAGGCCCAAATCTAAGTAACTTATGAAGACAATAGCTTTTGGAGGGGAGGGAGGGGGCATAGTTGTGTTTTTGTTATTTTTTTTAGGGGGGAGGCAAATTGTAGTAATACAAAAATGTTTACTTACAAAAAAAAATCTCTCAAGTTGGAGGGGGTGTAGTTGTTTTTTGTTATTTTTGGGTAGGGGAGGGGTTGTGAGCAAACTATAATAATATAAAAATTACAAAATAAAATTTTTTCAAGCTGGGGGGGTGCTGCCCCCTTGGCCCTCCCTTCCCTTCGCTCTTGGTCTTCCTCCCCTTTTTTTACCCCAGAAACAATTGTTTTTTTTTCCCTGTTAGTGTGATGAAAAACCAACCCAAAGACTTGCATAGGAGGTTGATTTTCTATGCTACGTGGCATCACAGAAGCAAAAGTAGTATCAACAGGTCAATGATTCTCCAATTAAACACAAAGCAAAAAAAAAAATTTTCTCAAAAAAAAAAAAATAAAGCAAAATTGAAACACCAGCAACAGTTAGAAAGGATGGAAAATAGCCCATTATAACTTTTGAGCCCATTTGTGAAAAATGTATCAAAAGCAGACCATCAGCATACTGGAGAGATATGCCCAAGCAAGGGAAGGGCCAATCAGCCCACTAAGCTGGAAAAATTATAAATACAACACGTGGCGAATAAATAGTAGTTCAATTGGTTTTTCTATACTAAGTAGATATAATTAATTAACATATATCGTAGTTTGGTCAAAGTAGCGCACCAACTGGCTGCGTCTACCAAGCACTTGTAATATATTCCTTTTAAATTATATTATAGTTTTGATTAAAAAAATAGTTTTTCGATACTAGGTAGATATAATTAATTAACACATATATAAAAGAGCTGGTGGATTGCAAAAGTTTGGTCGTCCTCTCACGTGCATTGCACGTTTTTTTGGTCGTCTTGCTACGATCCTTGCCAACTTTTTAATCCTTCTTCTTCTTTTTCCTATACCGCGTGCATTTATTTCTTGTACTCTCATGTGCACTGCACTTTTTTTTTTTATTGTCCTTGTATATCCGTATCAATTTTTTAATCCTTCTTCCCCCCTTTCTCTATCACCCTCATTTATTGCTAGCTTTTGTTTATCATTTGTCTTAGTCCCTTTTTTTGCTTTTTTTTTCCCCTTCTCCTGCCCTCATTTATTGCTTGCTTTTGTTTATTATTTTCTTGGCCTATTTTGTCAGTGCAGTTAGAGACGTATTCTTCTCTCATTTTTAACGTTTACGCGTGTTGTGATCTTGCCTCTTTCCTCTTATTTGTGTAATACCAAGGGTTCTACATGGGCATTTTAGTAATTAAGACCTCTTAGGCAACTATGTGTATTGTAATTGACAAGGGGCTTGTGCAAATTTTTTAAAATGGATTTTCCCAAATGAGGCTTGGGGCATTTCTTTCTTCTTCACTCTTCTTCCCCAATTTTTCCTTCTCTTCTCCTCTCTAAAGCCTTCCCTTTTTCTTTGATTAAGGCATTGAAGAGCCTCATCCTCATATCTCAAAGGAAGCTAGTAGAGAGAATTTTGAAGCTTGCCGTCCAACTTATAACCAAGGTAAATTCTCTCCAAAACCATCTTTCTTCTTTGGCTTTAGTATGTATGGTTTGGTAGTATAAGTAGATGATTGATAAGTTTGGGTTTCTTATGCTTTATTGGCCTTGATATTAGTATGCTTTGGTGTGTGTAATTGAGATAATGGACAAGTCTTGATGATTGTGAGTGTTGCCTTGCTATGGTAGAATTGAGTCATGAACCTTAAAGATTTATGTGTGATCTTTGAATGTGATTTATGATATATATATATATATATGTTATAGATTGTATAAATGTAGTGTTTCTTTGTTATATTATGTCATTTTAGAGTTGTTTTGGTGTTTGGTTTGAGCTAGATGAAGATTAATAGTGTTGGATGTGAGTTTGGATTGTTTTAGGCCATTTCTAGGCCTTTCTGATGCTAGCCACGACCCCATCCGCGTTGCGGATAGAACCGCAGCTAGTTTGGCCTGAGTTCTGCTAATACGAGCTACGGGAGGAGGCGTGACTGCGGCTCGTTCTTGTTCACCCGCGGCTCAACCTTCTGATGGGAACCGCAGGTGCTCTTTGTGATCCACGGGAGTGGATCAGCCTGGTCCACCCGCGGATCACACTTTTGTTGGGTTTGTTTTGTTTCATGTGTGTAAGTTTAGGATTAGGCTTTATACAAGATTTATTGATAGAGTAAGACTATAATTGGGCATTATTTATATGTTTTAGGTGAGGACAGTGATTTCCTCTACTCAGATTACTTGAACTAGTTTCGGATCGAGATAAGTAGTACTTGTATCTCTTTGCTATTTAAAAAGTAGTTTTGACAACTTAAATGATTTGAAATACTGGTTTACCTATAAGTGGGCTTGAGTTTGGATATATATATATTGATTTTATTATGAAATGACACGTGGTCTAATTATTATGCAAATGACTTTGGTTATGAGCTCTTATATGTGAAATGGATTATGATGGGACTAGTTTTTTAACTTTGGTATTTGTAATAAATCTTCGAACTGTACTAATCGGATGATAGTTAGTTTTGAACCGGATCAACCGGGTGATAGTTGGTTTTGAACTGTGTTAACCGGGTTGTAGTTAACAACTGGATATCTAAGGTCATTTGTCCACTAACTACTTGAGCTCTCCTTGAAATAATTTATGATTATGATTTGAATTGTACTCGTTTATGATTTGACACATATCTTTACAATTGTGATAAACTATGAGTTTGTAATGAAAATTATATATGTATGTAACCGTCTTATGCCCCAAAGAGATCTTTTATTACTTGCTAGATGAATTATTACTCACCCCATTCTTTGACTTCGCAAGGGATGATTTTGTAAAGGAGAATTGGTAGGACTTTTAGGCCTCATAGCTTATAGATTAGTATAGACTTTGAATGAGGTTAGTTTGGATTCATTGATGTATAGCCATACTTTTGGTATAGATGAAGTTATACATATATTCCCTAACTATTTTTGTTAATGGGGCAATGAAATTGTAATTTGGATAGTGTATTTTTGGAATGAATGGAATAGCATTCTTTTGGGCTATTATCCTCATTGTATTAAGTTATGGTTGATTGTTTTAAGTTTGCATTAATTGGTTTTGTGTTCTAGCGTAGTTTAGAGCATGGTGGGTGACATTTTTAGTAGTATCAGAGCTTAAGTTTGATATTGTGTACGACTTAGGTGTAAAATGGATAGAATGTCTAGGATTAATTTAGTGAATACTACTTTTGGGTACTGACCTTAAATCGCATTAGTGTTAGATAGTTATTGAGTTGATGTGTTTCTAACTCGATCTTTGTGTAGAATGCCTCTTGATAGAAAACAAAGACTAGAAGCTCTCGAAAAGGGCACCGGTAAAAGAGTATTGGATGACATCGAGCCTTCGGTAGAAGATCTTGGCTCAGATGGAGAAGAGGAAGAAGAAGAAGATTTAAATGTACCGATAGGGAGTTTTATGATAGATGCCCGCTGGACTTCCGAAAACCTATAGAGGAGGGAATTTCACACGTGACCCCTCTCTCACGACCAAGAAACGTGGATCCCCCTCCACCAATCCAATTGGATCCCATGACCTTAGCGGTCGCTTATCAATTCCTCCACAGTTTTCAAGAGTACCAACGGCAACAAGGTGAGAACTAAAAAGTCCAATGAGAAACTCAAGATAGTGTGTGCTACCACTTTAAGGAGATAAGTAAGGTGAATGTTCCCACCTTCAGTAGGGGCCTTAGTCCGTACGTACCAGAGAGATGGCTCTCCCAAATCAAGAAGAAATTCAAGACAATGCAAGTGCCGAACCATATCTGACCCCAAATGGTGACGTCCTTTCTTGTGGGTGAAGCTGAGAAGTGGTAGGATGGTGTGTCCCTAAATCTGGCTTCCACGGGACGTGAATTGACTTGGGAAGACTTCAAGCGGGTCTTCTTTCAACATTACTTTCCACCGGCAATTAGCATCTAGAAGATCCAACAATTCAACAACTTGAAGCCAGGATCGTCGTCCATAGATGAGTACAACTCCACTCTCCTTTCCTTAGAGCGCTTTGTCCTTTCCGTGATGGCGAATGAGACTGTCAAAATATTTTCTTTTAAAGGTAGATTGAATGGTCGAATTCAATCCAAAATCTCTAATAACTTTTATGTTTCGTGTGACCAAATGTGCGAGACCAGCTTGGACACAGAGTAAGACATCAAGAGAGAGGATGTAGAAGCAAGACAACGGGCCAGACTGTTTGTAGTTCTAAGGTCACGTTCTAGTGGAGGACCGTCTTTTCACGCGGCGAAGCCACCCCGTCAAGGCAATGCACTTAAGCCAATGGTTTCACAATTGAGTGGCTCTACTCCCACGCTATCAATGAAGCGCAGTTTCTCAGGTACCACAAAGCAGTGTAAGGTGTGTACCCAAGTGCACCCAGAGGAGTGTAGGTGGAAATTAGTGGCATGTTTCAGGTGCGGGCAGTTTGGGCACCGAGTAAGCAATTGTCCCAATTCGAAGTAAGCAATTGCAAGTCAAGCAATTTGCAACGCCAGTCAAGCCAACTCTAATCAAATTCAGTCCACCGCGAGCCAATCAATTCCCAAGCCAGTTAGAGGCGGTAACAAGTAAGGGGCACAAGAGAGTAACCATACCAACTGTGCATTGATAAATTTCAAGGTGAATGCTATGACCCCACAAGAAGTGGAGGGATCGGAGAATGTGGTGACAGGTATGGTGACGGTTAATTTCTTCCCACCTTTTACCTTATTTGACTGTGGAGCATGTCATTTTTTCATTTCTAAGAAGTTTGCATCATTGATACATGTCACCTTGAGTATGTTGGATGAAACTTATAGGGTAGAGACTCCGAAAGGAAAAGTTTTGATCTCAAACTTTATATATAAGGAATGTGTATTAGACTTGGAAGGAAGGGAATTCGTAGCTAATTTGGTGCAACTAAACAAGGGAGGTTTTGATGTAAAACTAGACATGGATTGGTTGTCAGACAATTATGCCTATGTAGATTGTCGAGAAAAGAGGGTAGATTTTCGTATTCCCAACATTCCTCTCTTTACTTCCCTGGGTGTGCTTGAAAACCCAAGAAAGCGAAATCCCTACCTATCTTGTCCGCTCTTCAAACTTTAAAAGCCATTAGGAAAGGATGTAACTGTTTCTTGGCGTATGTGGTGGACATCAATAAGAAGGTGGTGGTGAAGTTGGAAGATATTCCCATTGTAAGAGAATTTTCGGAGGTGTTTCCAGAAGAATTGCCGAGGTTGCCACCAAAGAGGGAAATTGATTTTGAAATCAATTTGGTACCCAAGGCGGAACCTATTTCTAAGGCTCCATACCGTATGGCTCCTGTAGAGTTGAGAAAGCTTAAGGTTCAACTATAGGAGTTATTGAATAAGAAGTTGATTAGACCGAGTGTGTCACATTAGGGTGCTCCGGTCTTGCTCTTGAAGAAGAAAGATAGTAGTATGCAGTTGTGTATTGACTACTGGGAGCTCAACAAGATCACTGTGAAGAACAAGTATCCTCTGCCTCAAATTGATGATTTATTCAATCAATTGAAGGGGGTTAGAGTGTTTTCCAAGATTGATTTTCGCTCGGGATACTACCAGTTGTGAATTAAGCTAGAGGATATTCCTAAGAGCGCTTTTCGAACCATGTATGAGTATTATGAGTTTCTCACGATACCTTTCAGACTAACAAATGCTCCAACTACTTTCATAGATTTGATGAAGATAGTGTTCAAAGAGCAGCTGGATAAGTTTATAGTAGTATTCATAGACGATATTTTGGTGTACTCTCTAAGTGAGGTAGACCACGAGAACTATCTAAGAGAGGCCTTGCAAATTCTAAGGCGTGAGCAGTTGTACACAAAGCTAAACAAGTGTAAGTTTTGGTTCAAGAGCGTTTCCTTCTTAGGACATGTTATAACGGAGGAAGGAGTTTTGGTGGATCCTAAGAAGATCGAGGCCATTGTCGACTAGTCCCGACCAACAAATGTGGAGGAAATTCAGATTTTCTTGGGTTTGGCGGGATATTACCAGAAGTTCGTGGAAGGGTTTTCTTCTATGGCAATACCGTTGACTTGCTTGACCCAGAAATGAGTGAAGTTTGAATGAACTCTAAAATGCAAAGAAAGTTTTCAAGAGTTGAAGAACAGGAATCAAGGAAGTTCATCATTTACAGTAATATTTTGAAAAACGGGTTGGGATGCATATTGATGTAGAATGATCGGGTGATAGCTTATGCTTCACGCCAATTGAAGCCTTACGAGCAAAATTACCTGGTGCATGATCTAGAGCTAGCAGCCATAGGTTTTGCTTTAAAGATTTGGAGGCACTACTTGTACGGAGAATTATGTAAAGTCTTCATCGATCACAAAAGTTTGAAGTATTTGTTCACCTAAAGGAGCTCAACATGAGACAACGAAGGTGTCTTGAGCTACTAAAAGATTACGATTTCACTATCAGTTATCACCCGGAGAAAGCCAACAAAGTAAAGGAAGCATTGAGCTGAAAGAGCATGGGAACCATGGTGGCTATATTAGTGAAACAAATGGAAGAATTGAAGTTGGAAGTAGTGAAATCTGTCCAAAATGTACTAGCGGATCTAATTGCTCATCTGACACTAGTAGCTAGGATTAAAGAAACTCAAGTGAGAGATAAAGAGTTGGTGAAGCTCAAAGAAAGGGTCAGGAGTGAAAAGTTACCCGACTTTCATTCGCACGAGGATGGTAGTATATAGATGAGAAATATTCTGAGAGTGCCTAAGAAAGGCGAATTGAGAAATGAGGTTATGGCGGAGGCTTATTCTTTCAAGTTTTTAATACATCCCAGGAGCACTAAAATGTACCGGGATATGAAGCAATTGTATTGGTGGAGCGGAATGAAAAGAGATATCGCAAAGTACGTATCTAAATGCTTAGTGTCCCAGCAAATCAAAGCAGAGCATCAATGACCCACCGGTTTGCTTAAACTGTTGGAGATACCGGAGTGGAAGTGGGAGCGTGTAACGATGAATTTTGTAATTGGATTGCCGAAGACTTGGAACGAAAATGATGCCATTTGGGTGGTTGTCAACGGATTGACAAAATCGGCTCACTTTCTACTAATGGTGGCGACAGCTTCTATAGATACTTTGGCTAGTCTTTACATGGATTGCATTGTATGATATCACAGGGTTCCAATGAGTATCCGATCGGGATCCTCGGTTCATATCACGTTTTTGGGAAAGCTTCTAACAGGCAATGAATACTCGATTGAGCCTTAGCACAACCTATCATCCTTAAACAGATGGACAATCGGAATGTACAATTCAGACCTTAGAAGATATGCTTTGAGCATTTGTTATGGATTTCGGAGGTAGTTGGGAAGATTCTTTGATGTTAATTGAGTTCTCCTACAATAACAACTATCACAGCAGAATTGGAATGACACCGTTGGAGGCATTGTATGGAAGGAAGTGTCGATCGCCGTTATATTAGGATGAAGGCAGAGAGAAGACCGTCACCAGACCCGAGCTTGTGCAAGCCATCGTGGAGAAATTAACTTTAGTGAGGGACAGAATGAAAACAGTTAAGACCAGCAATGCAATTGAGCAAATTTGAAGAGATGACCCTTAGAGTTCCAATTGGGAGAAAAGTGTACCTCAAGGTGTCCCCAACCAAAAATGTGATGCAGTTTGGCAAAAGTGAAAAATTGAGTGCAAGATTCGTTGAACCGTTCGAGATTTTAGACAAAGTCGGAGATTTGGCATATCGAATAGTTTCACCCCCGGCCCTGTCCAAGATTCACAGTGTTTTTTATGTTTTCCAACTTAGAAAGTACATATCTGACCCCAGTCACGTGCTCAAGTACGAACCACTGCCTGTCCAAGAGAACCTACTATATAGGAAGAACCCCTTCGTATCATAGACCACAAAGATCAAGTTTTAAAAAGAGAACAATTTCGTACGTAAAAGTTCAATGGGCCAATCATATCGTTCAAGAAGCAACCTAGGAGCTCAAGGAGGAAATGAGGAAGAAATATCCGACACTATTAGATTTGCATGGTACGTAAGTTTCGAGACAAAAAATCTTTATTAGAGAGGGAGAATGTAATACTAAGGGCTCTACATGGGCATTTTAGTAATTAAGACCTTTTGGGCAATTATGTGTATTGTAATTGACAAGGGGTTTATGTGCAAATTTTTTCAAAATGGATTTTCCCAAATAAGGCTTAGGGGATTTCTTTCTTCTTCACTCTTCTTCCCCAATTTTTCCTTCTTTTCTCCTCCCTAAAGCTTTCTCTCTTTCTTTGATTAAGGCGTTGAAGAGCCTCATTCTCATATCTCAAGGGGAGCTATTAGAGAAAATTTTGAAGCTTGCCCTTCAACTTATAACCAAGGTAAATTTTTCCCAAAACCATCTTTCATCTTTGGCTTTAGTATGTATGTTTTGGTAGTGTAAGTACATGATTGATAAGTTTGGGTTCCTTATGCTTTATTGGCCTTGATATTAGTATGCTTTGATGTGTATAAGTGAGATAATGGACAAGTCTTGATGATTGTGAGTGTTGCCTTGCTATGGTAGAATTGAGTCATGAATCTTGAAGATTTGTGTGTGATCTTTAAGTGTGATTTATGATATATATGTTATAGATTGTGTAAATGTAATGTTTCTGTGTCATATTATGTCATTTTGGAGTTATTTTGGTGTTTGGTTCGAACTAGATGGAGATGAATAGTGATGGGTGTGAGTTTGCGTTGTTGCAGGTCGTTTCCGGTCCTTTTCTAATGCCAGATGCGACCCTATCTGTGCCGTAGATGGAACCGCAGTTGGTTTGGCCTAAGTTCTTGACCCGATCCGCAGCATCATCCGCACCGCTGATCGGTCCGTAGATGCGAGTCGCAGCTCGTTTCTGTTCACCCACAGCTCGACCTTCTGATAGGAGTCGCAGGTGCTCTTTGTGATCTATGGGTGCGGATCACCCTGGTCCACCCGCGGATCACACTTTTATTGGATTTGTTTTGTTTCGTGTGTGTGTAAGTCTAAGATTAGGCTTTATACAAGATTTATTGATAGAGTAAGACTATAATTGAGCATTATTTATGTGTTATAGGCGAGGACGGTGATTCTTCCTACTCGGAGTACTTGAACTAGTTTCAGATCGAGGTAAGTAGTACTTGTATCTCTTTGCTATTTGAAAAGTATTTTTGACAACTTAAATGATTTGAAATGCTAGTTTATCTATAAGTGAGCTTGAGTTTCGATATATATATTGATTTTA